>OW387144.1:14549950-15149950 GCA_936440205.1 Lepidonotus clava
TGGACTAGCAGAGTGGTAGGGGCGGTAGGGACCTTGACTACTGAAGATGCTAAAATAAAAAAACTGATGCTAGATGACGATAGATTTTTTTTTTTATGTTCGTGAAATAAGGAGTGCAAAAATTATTGTGGTATTTGGTAAGCGATACAGAGTTTACAACACCAGATGCTGTGCAAGCATCCTGTTTCTATACTATGACGGCCGAAAAAGTCACATGCTTATAGAAAAAGTAGGTGAGGGAATTGGACTGAAAAAAGGAACCCACATGTTGCCATGGTGACCGTTTGCCTGATAGAACCCCCATATAATGACGAGAAATAAATGTTTTGTATACAATTACATAGAATTTGTTACGTCTGCATTAACATTTCTGTATGAGGGTGTGACATGAATAATGCTTAGGGCAGTATGATATTGCGAATAATAGTCATGTGAGCTCCGATACCAGCAATGTAAACATCATATATCATACTCGTATCAAACAGATAATGGCTGTTCAACGCAGAAGTAACCTATTTTCAAGTAATGTATATCGATATAACGGTAATTTCCAAGTAAACAGAATTAATGTGGGAGTGTTTTACATCTATTTATCTAGGTCTGTATTCCACTCATTGATTTTACCGCCGATTTCATAAATTGCCAATTGGAATAAGAGCTATTTATAGATATTTTAATACTATTTGAAAGGTTTCCTGATACTTCCACAAAATATTTGTTTGCGATATTATTGGAGACAAAACCAAAAACACCAAATTGACGGCAGTTAGAATCGCTGAGTGGAATGGCTTGGAGTGTCAGTTAATGTTTGCAGTGACCCTTAAGCCCCATACTCACTAGGCGACTTTTACACAATAGGCCAACTCATCAGTGCTAAAATCGGCCGATTCTATTAGTAGAGTCAGCCGATTTTAGGGCCGCCTCATATCAAGCATGCACATTTCAATATACCGTTCTAACAGGCGATCATAAGAGTCGGCCGATTCTCCGATCATAAGAGTTGCCCGTTGCCCGTAAAATCGCCTAGTGGGTATGGGGCTTTATGATAGATCCATTATTTAAGTGAGAGCCTGACCTAATCGAAACCAACGTGATGAGATGAGATCATTTTGTAACATGACCTCGGGTGCTCCAACACAGGGAGTGGGGGTCAATAGGTCAAGTAGGGGTCAATAGGTCACTGGAGAGGTCACAGGCACCGCAACATCACGTGCGGAATGGGTGTACTGGCAGACATGTTTTTTGTTTTTTTTTTTCCTTCTGGGAATTCAACAACAACAAAAAAACGCTTGGTGGTGTTGATCCCTTCCACACATGGATACCAAATTTTAGATGAAAAATATATTGTAGAATCTTTTTATGTTGAATTCTGACATTCACGGTGAACGTAGTAATCGATTCATCATTGTAATATATAATTAAATTCAGATATGAAAGTACCGATACAGTATGAGAATAATCAATGAAAGAATGGCAAGGTGTGTTATATTGGCGGCGCGGGGAGTTGTCGTTTTCAAATCTGAATTGATGCTTAAGCTCTAGATGGTTCAAGTTATGGATTATGATTTGGGAGATTTCATACATATCTTACTCTTCGGTGGACCCACAGATTTAACGAAAGGCGTTGGTATATGAAACTCTTTTAACAAAAATATGGAAAATAACACCCCAATTCCTGTTTAATTTGTATGGAATATATGTGCAATTCTATGTATTTTAAGTCCGCTTGCTTGCTTTAGTTGGATATGAAAAGAGCACTGACTCAAAAGCAGCTACACACACACAAAAAAAGAAACAAACAACAACATTGATATGTCCGTTTATAGTTAAGTCAGGTACTAAAAGAAATAACAAAGCAATACATCTTTTTCATTAAGGTGGCGCCCCCTGGCAAATTCAAATTGAAACACACTTTTAGGGCTTTCCAATAGTTAAGGTATATGGAGTGAAGTGACCTAGTTACCAAAAGCCCCAAAAGTGGGCAGACTGGAGTACTGCGCAGGGTCGTGGGAAAGGTCTATAAATCACTGTTATCGATGCTTACTATCTTTTTTTGTTGTTTTATGTTATGATTATGAAATAATTGAATTTTGTTATTTTCCCACAGCGGTGAGGAGTGTCAGGGCTGTCGTCGCAGCCCCCACAGTGAACGCCCCCACTGCTTTGAGCTCATCTTGTCGGACGACTCGGTACTCACCCTGTCGGCCGCCAGTGCCCAGGACACCCAGGACTGGCTCCTCGGTCTCTGCCAGGCTGTAGCAGAAGGCACCCAGGTATGCACAATCTTCTCACTTAGACCAGCCTATAAAAGATGTGTTTATGGTGGATCGCCCGAGTGGATAGTTTATAGTCAAGTGACATTTATCCTCTATTTTTTTCCCTCAATAAATGTCTGTCATTTGCTTAGTTTAGTCTTATGAGTTATGTATGTCTATGGTTTAGTGCCAACTGACCTTTTTTCCTCTATTCTAATTTCTATTTTATTATAATTATTTCTGTTATCTGCTTACCAAGAGAAAAAGAAAAGAAACGAAGAAATAGATAAGAAGCTGACTGCCCCTTTTTTGTCCACCCGTTCCACCGGGAACATATTATTTTAAAGGCTGGCCTTACTGTAAACGTAGATATATTCGCGTGTGTACATTTTCACGGAATTATTTTTACGTATACAATTTAATATATTTTTCGCATTCAGTATATTTTTTGATTAAGTGAAAATATGTGCAACGCGAATATAAATACGGTGGCAGTAGTTTCTCATTTTTACAAAAAAAACAAAACACAGATAAGTTCCCACACTTTTCCCCAATGCACATTGAAGTTATGGCAATTGGTATCTTTTTAATTTCATCCTCTTTTTTTCTTCATATTTTTCTTTTGTTTTACTCTTTGTCTGTACCTACAAAGTTGTCTTACTTCTTAAATTACAGAGATGCCATTTTTCCTACCTCTGTAGGGTTTCCTACTTTTTAAAAAATAATTTGGATTGCACAACCGCTATTTCCTACATCACTTTAATGTCTGTGTCAACGTATTTTTATTTTAATTGTTTTTTTTGTTTTAGTTATTGAAGTGCAAAATTCTATGCTAGAACTCTATTCCTAAATGTTGTTTTCTTTCTTAGTGTTTCTAGAAAAAAAGTAGGAAAAGAGTTTCCTACTTTTCCTACTTTTTCAGTATGGCATCTCTGAAGTTAACATTATGACAATTCCATGTTTTTTGTTTGTACCTCTAGATTTGTGTGTGGTTTCTATGCATGGTTTTCACCTCCCCCTTTTCTTTGGCGGTGTGTTTGTCTAGGCTCAGAGGGTGTCTCAGAGGACTCGTAGTCATAAGTTGCGTCATGCCAAGGTTTGTAAGGGTGCAGTATACTATCTCCTTATTAAAAACAGTTCCTTCTTATCAACAAATAACCTGCTAATCACAAGGTACCTCTTTATCAAGAAAGTACCTACTGATCAACACAGTACATCATCACTAAACTTTTCATTACTAACCATTATACTTTTGACTATCTACTCGTTAGTTTTGGGTGTTCTGTGGTTAAAGAGATTAAAAACAACACGCTAACTCACCACAAATAAATCTACAGAATAAGAGATTGTTTTTAGCTTTATCAGAAATACCTAGTCATAAAGACCTAAGTAGAAATAATTTTGCAGTCAGACATGCTACACCTTAAACAAATGCTGATATTGTCTAGTTAAACTAATAAATTCTGGGCTAATATATCCAATTTCGCCAGGACTTTATTGACGTTAATTCTACTTCTACGAAGCAAAGCCTTTATACACTAAACAAGCGATTTAGGATTGCCTTATCAATGTCTAACTAGTCCTTTCAATTTCTTGAAAACAAACCCGCACTTTTAAACAGTCTTAAATTCGGCTTAATTAGGGTTTTAGTCGATTAAAAGGTCATGTATCGATTTCTTCATGAGAAAATTTCCTATGATTAAGTATACTTGCCTGTAGTCTTGAAGATGTTTTAAAACAAGGCCAAAATAGGTAAAAGTAATAATTATAAAAGACAAAAGCCGTAATATACAGAAACTCCTTACTTTAAGGCCCTTATGCGTCAGTAGGCTTTGAGGTCTTGTTGAGGATTAAAAGGGTAACACGTGTGAAACTTGTAAGATGAAGTTGGAAAGTTGGAAACGTGGATTGAAAATTGTAAACATGATTTTAGATGAGCTTTCAGTGTGGTGGATTTCAGTGAGAGATCTTGAAGCTTCTAACATGAGTGTTTCGGTGTACTCGGATGTATTACTTTAATTAACATAACATCCTAACTACAAAACCACACATAACATTTACAAAAATAAGAAATGACATAGTTCAGATCCCTGAATTTCCAATCACCCTCATTTGAGCTGTTTGCTAAATAAATAGAAACACTTTAAGAGCCACTAGGCTGAATCAGTGCACAAATCGGCAGATAACCACCAAATGAATTGACTGATTTTTGCACAGATAACCCCTCAGTATGATATGAATATGAATATAGTTGATATGAATCCATGCCAAAATTAGCTGATTATTTTGGTAGAGTCAGCCAATTTTAGCAGCGATCAGTCAGCCGACTTGGTCAAAATCGCTTAATGCGTATGGCCCTTAAGTCTCTTATTTTTCCCTCCTCAAGGCGGGCGCGGGCGGCGACTGCCTGGCGTGTTGCTGCGTGGTTACGCAAACCAAACTTCTCATGTGTCATGAGGACCTGCAGACCAACTTCTTCAGAACGCTCGGGGCGGCCGACGTCACCGACGTCACCACCCTGCTAACCGACCCCCTGGTCAACACATATCTAGTCATTGTGAGTATACCCCATATGAGGGTTCCGATTCTCCCCACCACGGATAGCCTATTTATTGTAGTTGACCTGCAGGCTAGCCTAAATCAAGGTGCATTATGGGAAATATGTAGACAGGTTCCAAGGCTTGAGCATAGGAATTTTCAATAATCTTGGCATAACTTGTGGTTTAATATGATGGAAAACTAGCAATGACTATTTTTCCATTTTGTATCTATATATATTTAATATTTTTCAAGTTGGTTTGAAAATTCCTTCATTTCAGAAAGATATATAGCAGATATTTGTAAATTTTCTATAGTTTTTCCTGAGATTTTGTCTACAAAATCAGTAAATAAGCTATCCGTGGTAGGGAGACTTTCAGCCAATCAGAATGACTGGAAGTTGTATGGTTTTGACCGAAACATGTATTAAACGGACGCTGTATGAAAAGTTTATTCTATAAGTATAAGGAAAAATTACTGACATACATTTGAATAGATGTTTTGATGTCCATTGGACTGTTTGATTACCCTAAAATATGTCACCACTCAGAAATTACATAAAATACATAGAATAAAACCACGTCAAAATGCAAAATGATGGACTTTGGTACCCTCCAGGATCTATCATACCTTTACCCTTCTTTAGCCATTGTAAAAGATACACATGAGTTAGAGTCTGCCGCTTGAAATATATTACACAATGTACAATACCGTCCTGTTTTCTAATGTTTTCAGGCCTTCGAAACTCGAGAAGCCTCCGTGACAACTGAGTATTGGACGCTTTACTTTAACGCCCGGGGAGAACGGGATCAGTTTGTGGAAAGTCTAGGTCAGGCCTGGAGTAAGCATTTCAAGGTAAGTTGTGTTTTGGTAAGCTTTCTGTATTTCATATAGAAAAAAACAAAACAAAACAAAGTGGGCATTATACTTCAGTTAACAGTTCAAAGGTGAGTCATTTTATGCATGACTGTCGCATAATTTCCCAATATTTACCATTTTGACTACTATTCCATATGCTTTCAAAATCCAGAAACTAGTGTATATAATCATAGGATTATTTATATGGTACAACAATTCAGCTCACAATGTTCAAAAAGCGTCAAAGTATGCAAATTAAACATGATGCATATGAACATTTTTATTTTCTTTAAAAGGCTTTGCTTATAGTAGGGGTTTTCTGTATCTTCAAACATAAATACAGGGATTTCTATTCTAATTTACTCATGCATGAAATTGAACTTCCAATTAACTTAAAATCGTAGAATCGGGTATGTAAATTTAGTGTGATATCACGAATTATGCCTATCAGGGTACCATTCACACAGGGAAAACAGGGAAAATGTCGCACAAAAATCCCTGACAGGGAAAACACGGGATTTCATTTGGCCAGATTCTGAAATTCCTGATTCTCAAGATTTTAGGTATTCGACTTTGTTGTTGGGTTGTCCAAATATTTTTCTGCACGCAAAACAACTTGCTGGATATGACACAGGGAAAAATTGCCGCAGGACAGGGAAATCTCAGGGAAAACACAGGGAAATGAAAATGGAATTTCGGTTGGTACCCTGGCTTATAGATCCGAAAACCACACAAAAAATGTCATTAGCTTATAAAAACACACATATGATATACTATATCGATTTCTGATTGTGAACGGTCCTATGTCTCTCTCCCCGAGATGCTACCGTGGAAAAAAAGACTACATCGGTTTCTATTCTGACTCCAGGTGGCGCTACCAGTAGCTGAGTTAACGGACGTGGCTATCATGAAGCATTGCCGAGAGGGGCAGATACGTCTACAGCGAGGCTCACTCTAAGGTCGACTCGTCCCATCTTACGTTCTTTTATCTTAATTTCTACAGTTTTTACAACGTGCTGTACGGATGTTGTCAACAGCTTCAAGCCTGTTTTCCACTGGACGATTTTACTCGCGATTTTGGACAAATCGTCGATAGGAATTCTTGAGGACACGTGTATGTCATAGCCTTATCTAAGTTAGGAAAGTCCTTAGTTACAGTCATGCATGGGTGACTGTAACTGAGGCCAGAGGGGGACAGATCAGGTTAGAGATAAGGACTGACCAATCCGAGCTAGATAAAACTGTCCCCCTTGGGGTTGCCAAGCAACTCTAGCTAGGGATTCCCCCTACCCTGTCCTTGAGAATGAGGGTTTGTCATAGACCATTCTGCAGCGAGACTACCTCCCTGCCGAGAAAATAATCTTTGAGATTAGTCTCTGCTTTGTAGTTAGGAAACTTACCACCTGTGGGATAAGTTTACCTACGCCCTCCATCTCAAAAGTAGTCCGATGATTTTCACTTGTGAAATCTTGGCTGTAGGGGCCAACTCGTTGGCCTCTTCAGTGCAGAATTTATTCTCATAGGTAAGGGAGGCGAAGAGGCAGAGTGATTATAAACATGTATGTCATTTGGAAGGGGTTTGACTTATCTTTCACATGGTATGTAGCATGAATAGGAGACCATTATACTCTTATGAAAACTTACAAAATACCAAAATTAATATTATTTAAAAATCGTCAAGTGGAATACATGTTGTACGATGTCAATGGTTTAACCACTCAATTTCCGGTTTTACAGAAAGGCTTTGGTGCGCGAATGTGATGAAATTTAAAGAAATGTGTAACATGCTAGCAGATATTGTACTGAAAACTGCTCTTGGGCTATCCCTAAAAATGATATTAAAATGGTGCATCTTTTTAGCTTAAATGCGTTTGTGGCAGGTGCATTATACCAGCTAATTGTCTCAATGTGAGCATTGCTTCCGCATTTAAAAAAAGTAATGTTTTAATTGATGAAAAATGTTATACCTAAAACCGAATTAATAATAGGATTATTGAGATAATAGAGTGTGTAAACCTGGTATATTTAAGGTACCTTTTAATCTGTGATGTTCTGCACTCAATGTAAGTTCATAATTATATATGAATTCATGAAAATGAATGGTATAAAATCCCAAAGTTTTATGGCAATGGTGTGCTTGCCAGTGCATGACATAGTTAGGTTTAAACTGGTCATATCATAAATGTCAGAAAAATTAATGGAGTAATTCGACTCATCTTTTATTGTAAGATTTTCGTACCTAAATGTGTAGCAATGATCCACGATTAGACAACCTACTAACCAATTTTCTTCACAACAATTCTTTCTATATTTGGAATTATTTTTCTGGTCTAAAATTCCAGTCGGTGATATAAGTTGTTTAAAATTCTATGATATATCTAATAAGAATTTGTTAACTAATCATTGTTTCAAATCGGTTCAGAATCATCACATAATCGCATCGTGGATCACCCCTTTACGAAGATTAGACATGGGTAACTGATTGTACCTAAAGAAATGCGATATTATACTCAAGAGTTAGAACAAAGGTCGAACAAAAACATACAAGATTAAGCTCAGTTGTATCGTGCTAATATAGTGCTTCATACCTATTTATTTATGTTAAGTATTCTACTCTAAATTTTTCCCCATATTGATAGACAATTATCTTTAACATTTTATCACTGCGTAAACCTTTTTAATTTGATCTACAATGTCGGACCGAAATGTTGTATAAATCAGGTAACTATTTCTTGTAATCACAGTCCAATCTTGATTGTATTTTTATTAACTGGTATTTAATTTAGCCTTAATTAGAAGAAACAAAACAACTAAGCATTTAAGTGCTAAACTATTCTCATGTTTACTTCAGTGTATTTACTGCTTTTAAGTTGTTTCCATTTGTATCTAAGATTTTAGGTTGATATACAATGAAAATGGATTCCTAATGTACATGAAACAAAAAAGGTACTTGAATGGGATGTGCAATACTTATTTACCCTCTTAGTAAAAAAAAAAAACATTTAGTTTGTGAGCTGATGGCGTTGGATGCATTTATGTCAAAGCTTTATGTGTTGAGAACATAATTTTTTTTTTTTTTTTTTTTAGTACTTTATTTCAACTGGTTCAACATCGGCGCACGCCGGTTTTCGTTGAATCACCAGAGCCGTGCTACATGACATGATAAGACAACAGTTTTAATTATGCCTTAACGCTAAGTGAGACCAAGTCTCAGAATGTTATGTATGAAGAAAACTGTTTAAAAGCAGATACAATTATTACGTTGTTACATCGTATAGAAAGGAGAGTTACCATAAAATAGAATAGATTACAAATAAAAGGATTAATTAATTTCTTTTAATTTCAATTTCACAAACTAAGGTATTCGAAAGTACCTACAACCAGTCGTTGACTAGTTTTTGGGATTTGATATATAGACATCGAGAAACAGTTTATCGACTATAGGTAGCGAGACCGGTTTAATGAGTGCAACGGATGGAAAAGAAGGGAAATGGGGTGAGGGTTGGGGGGTGGGGGGGGGGAGTCAGAACCATTGTCTATAGTTATTCAATTTATAGCTCCATGTGATTTATTGAATTTTTTAGCCACTTCTTTTGGGCTAGTTTAAAGGAATTAACATCTGGTAAGTTTCTCAGGTTCGGGGAAAGTCCATTCCATCCTAGAGCACCTTTGTAAAGAGTATTGCGTTTATAAGCCTCCACACGTGGAATACAGGCTCTGAAAACTGGGCCATCATGAAGTCTAGTACGCACAATATCAGGTTTCAACAGATATGGTTTCATTTCTTTCAATCTAAACATGAAATTATGCATGTGGGCCTGCCTCCTATTTTTTAATAAAGCAACTTTGGCGGTCTTGTGGAGTACAACACTCTGGCCCCTAGCAAAATTCCTGGTACAGATGCGCAGACCATAGTTTTGCAACCTTTGCAATTTGGTTGTCATAGTATTGTCAGTAGCACCATAGATTACATCCGCGTAGTCAAATAGAGGCAGGACCATACTTTTGTATACTTGCACAGCCATTCTTTCCGTGAGGTAGCAACGTACTTTGTTTAACAAATATAGCTTATGTGATACAGTTTTAACAACAGACGAAATGTGGGGTTTGAAGGTGAGAGCCGAATCAAGCGTCACTCCCAAGTATTTGTAGGAGGGTACCGTCTTGATGACATTGTTATTTAGAACGAGTTCGGGCTTCCCTGCTTTTTTGACTTTCTGCCTTGTACCATACAATACTAACTTAGTTTTACTAGCATTTAGAGAAAGCACATTCGATTCACACCATTTCTCAATTTTATTAATGGAGTCCTGCGTACGCAAGAGCAACTCGTCAATATCATTTCCCCTCGAGAAGATGACAGTGTCATCTGCAAAGAGTCTTACCTCTGTATTAGTTAAAATGTTTGGAATGTCATTTACATATGCCAGGAAGAAAAGTGGCCCTAGGATCGACCCCTGGGGGACTCCACAGACAATGCTATGCGGGTTTGATAAGACGTTTGCTACTTTCGTACGTTGCACACGATCGCTCAGGTAGTTTTCGACCCAGAGAAGATTTACGTCCCCTATTCCAAGGTGTTTGAGTTTTTTAAGTAGGATTTCGTGGTTAACAGTGTCAAACGCCTTTTTAACATCTAGATATATTGCCACTGAAAAGTCATTGTCATTTATAGCCTCAAAAAGATAGTTACAGATGTCAGCAACTGAGTCCACTGTGGATCTATTATGACGAAAACCCCCCTGGTAAGGTGTAAGGAGGTTAGAATCTTCCCAAAATTTCATGATACGTGTGTGAACTATTCTCTCTATGATTTTACTGGGTAGAGGGAGTAGTGATATCGGCCGGTAGTTTCCCACTTCAGATTTTTTCCCCCCTTTGTGAATAGGCACGATAGTAGCTGACTTCCAGGATGTTGGCATACAATGCATCTCAAATGACAGATTAATAAGGTAAACTAGTTGTGGAACTAATACTAGAAAGGCATCTCTTAAGACCATTGAAGATAGACCTTCCACCCCAGATGATTTTGTAATAGTTATTGACCTGCAAATATTTTGGACTTCCTCATAATTCGTTCTAAAGGGCGGTAAGGTGTTTTCACTTGTTTCACCAGCGTATGACCAGGGTTCGTTGAATCCCTTGGCTAAATTTGGGCCTATATTGGCAAAGAAGGTATTAATATAATCTGCTGTGCTGTGGTGCGGGATAGCCTCATCAGTCAGAGCATCCTTAAGTTCTATTGCGGCCTTAACTTTTTTCCCTTCCGGTAGAACCTCCTTTATCCCTCTCCAGAATTTTTTGTGGTCATGTATATTGTTAAAATATTCGTCTTCAATGAAACTTGCCTTTAGGTTTTTGACTTGCCTCCCAACCTGGTTTCTAGCTAATCTAGCGGCATCCCAGTCTCCCTGATTACCTGTCCTTTTAGCTTTGGCCATTAGTCTGTCTTTATCCGCTATAAATTCCAGTATTTCAGGGGAGATCCAAGGGTCCTGCTGGTCATAGGTGCTTATGTTTTTAGTTGGACACATTGGGTCAATAAGGCTAGTTATTTTATTGAGAATTATATCCCAGCATAGGTCAGGGACTTGACAGCCATAGAATTCCTCCCAGTCCGAGCGTATCAACGCTTCTTGAAATATTTCTTTGTCATAGTTACGGTAAGATCTTCCCTTAAACTTAATTTTTGACCTCCTCAAGGAACATTTCTTCCTAGTAATATAGACTGCCTGATGGTCGCTCAGATTCAAGTCCAGAATGCCCTTGCCTTTAATTACTTCAGAATTGGAGAGTATCAGATCTAGGCATGAATTTTTATTACTCCCATATCTAGTTGCTTTGTCAATGTATTGTCGTAGTCCCAGAGTATCCGCTAATAATAGTAGTTCTTTGGTTGCAGGCGACTTTTTGTCTAGAAAATCAATGTTCATATCTCCTAAGATGAATAGATCTACATTATCTTTGAAATCTGCGTTCTCAATTTGGTCCCGAATTTTTGAGCAAAATTTTTTGTAGCAACCCTGAGGCGGTCTGTATGTATTGAAGATCACTATTTTTCTTTCATTCGGCCTATGAATAGAGAGACATTGCATTTCAACGTCTAGCTCACTACAATTTAGGTTTGAGTGGGTCGAGTCAGAGAAAGGTAAGTCATCTCTTATGTATGAAATTAGTCCTCCCCCGCTTTTGATGTTTAAACTATTGGGGTCCTTCCATGTTCTATCTAACCTAGTTAATGTGTAACCTGGGATTGTCACTAGACTGTCTGGAATTTTATCAGAGAGCCAGGTTTCAGACAATGTAAAAACGTGAACACCACTGTCAATGATTTGTTGTTTAACAATTTCAAACTTGCCTGGTTTGAAGAGACTCCTTACATTGAGGTGAGACAGATGCAGTCCCTTAACTAGCCTAAGGTCTATATTATCCATAATCAGTTTCAGGTGCTAATCCCAGTAGTCGATACTGACTCAATAATAATTATGGCAGGGCTTAAGGAAATCCAAAGTATATATCAACTAAAGCATAAATTTATTTCCTATTGACCTAGGTTGATATGGTTTTCGCATTTATGGTTTTTTTGTTTAATTTCATTACTATTTTCAATTCGCGAAGAAAATGATGAAAAGAAAGGTGAAAATAAATACTTAAACTGCCAACTATTCATACAATCTAAGATTGTTAATATCTATGTTTTAGATGAAGGAGTAACATTATTTTTCCTGTATCTGCCATCACTCTATGAAGGAAGTTGGACATTTCTTTTCTGGAATATTGCATCGCAACCTGCGAGAGTATATCGCAAGGAAAAATCGGCAGGTGAAATTAAAGGCCATGACTATTGCAATAGACTTCTGGTCACAATGTTATTCCTTCTATTTTTCATCAGGGCCCATATCTTCGTAACTAATTTGGCTAATCAGGGAAATTTTGATTAGCATCTCATGATTAGAAATTTTGTCTATCGTGAATAAATTTTACACCTTATAATCTCTTTCCAAGACTGTTTTGCAGTAACACCATCAACATTGGTAAAGACAAAATTGCTGACCCGATGTCAAAATTTCCCTGATTAGCCTAATTAGCTACGAAAGTATGGGCCCTTGACACTGGATCAGTACGTGGAAATCAGCCTTTATAGTAGTTAAAATGTGGTCGTTTGTAATATGATTTTACAATAGTTGTTTCCCGAAATAGAAACATATAGTATGATATACGCAATGTGAGTGAAATTGATACATAAACATGTATCATTAAGTTATAAGTTTAATTATATTTCATGAGATCTTCCATGGCTCAATTTTGTGGTTCTAGGTTTGAAACTCTTGTCACTGTTACAATTGAAATATCTGGTTGTATTTTGTTGACAGCATAGATTATGTAAATTGCACAAGTAAAACATTAGATATTACTATTATGCATACAGTTCCCAAATAAGCTCTTTAGCCCTGGCGAATCATATCTAAAACCAGGATATGGAAACTTGATCGTATGTTGTAGCACAAATAGCACAAAATTTATTTCTGTAATTTCAAATATTACTGATCCAACTTTGTTACACATGTGAACTTGAGCAGAGAGAATTGTACTATAGTATAATTCTCTCTGACTTGAGCTGCAGTAAATTTACACTCAATATGAGTGTTTTTTCCACCCAAACATCTTTGTTCGTGTAATTCGCAAGTTGTACGGTTAATTTAGATTACATAGGCCTAAATGGTTTATTATCCTGCTATATTATAGGTTAGTCTTTTATAAAGGGTCATACTACTAGAACGAACTGTAACAGAGTACTTGTTTCTGTATAAAGTGCAATGTTTAAAGGACTACACTCATAAGGTTGTATGACATATTTTAAACTGTTTTGTATCATGTATGCCACATTTTCTTCTGTGATAATATATTGATGGCTTTCTTTTGTAAAGGGCATAATCCAGTCGTTCCAACATTAATACTTGTTTATAACAAACACTGTTGTATATACTAAGTGAAGTATATATGTGAAAAATACTTGTTTATTATCATGTAACTTAATGTATATTCCTACGAAAATCAAGTTTGTTTGATTTGCCTAGGAAATAATTTACTTCCTAAAGAGGAAAGTTTGCTGCTCTTATATTTAAGCAGACAATGTCATGTAAATATAGTTTGATCCCATGGCGAAAAAAACCCCACAAATCTCTTTGTTTATGTGTTGCTTGTCGCTTGTAAAAAGAACTCCCCAAGCCAAAGAGATTTTGGTTCGTACAGGTACTTGATAAGATTATTTTCTAAGATAATATTTTCAATTCATATTTGTGCACGCCTTTACTATAATGGTCCCTAGCAACGTATATTTATCTATCACTGATATACTGTGTGACCCAGCCATGCACGTCGGGACAATATTTTATTTGATATGTTAACTTAATGGAATAGCAGCCAGGGATTCTTGGGCAAAAGAAAGTGAGTAAAATCCATTGCCACAAAGATGGGAGCTTACAAAGGTGAAATACCAAAAACGCACCCAATACTCCTGTTTAAATTTGTTTCTCGTGTCAGCATAGTTTTCTTTGCACCAGCACAGAGACCTATCCATGGATTCAGCAGAATTCCACTCATATTTATGCCATTTTGCATTTCATAACTCTTGTTAAAAAGATCTGCTTCTCAAGTAAGGAAATAGGTCAATATTCACATTGTAATTGGAAAAGTGAAAAACTTTAAAAAAATAAAAAAAAACATATTGAGTGTAGGTGCTACTTATTGAAAGCAAATGATGCTATCGTAGATTTCCACAAACCATCCTTCCGTTTGCTTGTTAACTTCTGTATGTTATTCTGTATATTTTGTATGTTTAGAACTGACATAATTATACTTGTCTATGGGTGTGTTCCTTATGTTCTGACGCTATGTCCATTGAATTATTTGGAAATAAATGAGATGAATTAGATACTGATGCAGTGTTACATTCATATTAAATATTAAACATCTTAGGAAAATATTAAAGAAATATATACCTCTAATCCCGTCCCGCCTATTAGCTAATTATTTGCTAGTAAAAAACCACCATTCCCAAAACTTATTTCGGTAAATCCTATTCGGTGTGATGAAGTTATTGATATGTCAAACTGGTTATGACAAAATAAAATTGATTATAAAAAGAGATGTATCGTTATGCTTCTCCTTCAACCAACTAAATCAGCTAAAATTATTATGCCTTCATTATTTTGAGGCGAAATGACATTTCGCCGAAATTCTGGAGTATAGACTTTTTGTGCTGGTTAGCAGCATACATAAAGAAAAGACATAGGTTCAAAGCACCTGACACCAGGAACCAGCGACATTTTCAAAAATTTGTGTTTTTTGAAGCTGTCCGCCCATTTTTCTCAGAATTTACAAAAGACAGGGATCAATAACTTGGATAATATGCTGCCAAATATATCAGGGAAGAATAGTCCATTCGGCTTTTTCATGTTTCCCCCAATATTTTTGCATTATTTCATTTTCAACAACTTCACCTGCATGGCGAAGGAAAGAAGGACTAGAGAATGGCGAACAAACATGAATGTAGGTCGGACGGGGAGCAGTTTGTGCGATGGGCGAATGGCCAGGAATTCCCCCTTAAATCCTCAGACCCCCCCCCCCCCCCCTACACGCCCCCGCCCCCGCCCCCACCCCCACCCCCACCCCCCGGGCCCAACCGTGGGAAAGTTGTTTCGGGACCGTGGGGACACAGGCAAAGTTGTCAGTCCGTATGGCTGAAGGGAAGGGGGCTCTTTGCCAGCCGATGAAGAAGCTCCAGAAAGCATGGATGATATTCGTACCAAACGTGGTGGATTTACGCGTTCTGGCACATTCAGGCAAACATTGTGGGTACATATTTTTTTTAGAAGTGTTCAAATAGGCAGCCTCACTGCACTGTGCAGGTAGCCAGACACGTAGGCTTGATCACTTAGGCCCCGACGGGAGTCACAGGTATGCTCCGTCACTTCCCATGGCCCTGTCCCCTTCCCTCTGCGGCACTATATACCACCAGCCTACATAAAGATGGACCTAGACATAGCTCTGTCAAAGCCATCTCTCTTTACTGTCGAGTATTGTGATAACAGTGCCGTCGATGGTTTGGCTAACCTAGACCTAGCTAAAATGCTATTTAAGTATACAAAGGCCTCTCAATAACTGCCGGGGGGCCTAAAAGACTTAACCCCTTGTAGAAGTGGTGAACTAATGTCTAGTAGCAGTAACACATTGGGGACCTGTAAAAGTGTCCGGGGGGTGGGGGGGTGAGGCTAAATGACTGAAGTCCGAAAATTTGCGGATGCACGGACGCGAGAAGTGTATACGGGAGGCGTCACAGTAAAAGCTGTGAATAATGTTGAACCGCCTGTCAATCCCTGTGCAGGCTAGATCTTGTGTTTTTTTCCATATTTGGTTCGGTTGATGTCAGTGGCAGTCTGAAAAATATTATTTTAGGCCTCATCAACCCTACTAAAATGAAAAATGTACACACATCTGCGTTCTCATATATATATTATCAGGGTCATATATATGATTTGATTATTTTAGGCCTCAAAACGTTTGCGATCTGAATATTTTCAAACTATGAAATGTAGGGGGAAAATCACTGATAATCTCTTTTGGGTGCGTTCAGGCAATGTCACTGGCAGTCTAAAAATAAAATGTTATCCTTTCAAAATAAAAAATATGCAGATATCTACATGTTCTCATATCTGTCAGGGTCCTATAATTATCATATTGTTTAATTGATCATTTGAGGTTAAGACATGTTTGCAAATTGAAAAAATTCAAACGGGGTGACAAAAATGGTTTGTTAGCTTTGGTTTAGGGGTTTGGGCTTTATGAATATCTATTCATATATGGTTTATTAATCATCATTATTTTTGACAATTTCGCCTCTCATGGAAGCTCTGCTCCAGACGTGACATGGTGACTAGTTATAACCCCTGTACAGATAAAACACTCGCTCGGGCTTAAATCAAGATACGGTTTTTATTTTCAGCCAATTAAGGGTTCTATTGATGTAGATTGTAAAGGGTTAGGAAGAGACCAATAATTATTGAAATTTACCTTATCCAATATGCTTTTTTTTCCATTTGACGTAAAATATAATATTATATGTTTCTTTGCTTCTAAAGAATTGCCAGACATGTATGACCCAACCCCGACCCATGTTATCACAAATCTTTACATTGTGATTAATCCGTGGGTGATTCATGTTTTGACATGAGTTTAAAGACAAAAGAATAATATGAATAACAAAGAAAATAACAGAACAACTGGTTTAATGTCTTATCGTAAGGTTTAAAGAAGTGTCTGTCTTGTTTGCAAATATCTTTGTGTCGACATGTTATATTCATTGATCCGAAGCGATTAGGTTAATGCACAGAATTATGTGAATACCAGAAGTAACCTACAGGAAGCCATGTGATTGAAGTGACCAATGATCAAAGAGAATGTATCAAAATATACCTATAAAAGCATATAATAAAGCAAGGTTAAACAGTCCCGATCTGGAACTTACTGTGTAAACGTCTTCTGCTTCTTGGGTTTAAGCAATTTAAGGCCTAGTTCTGGCTTCTTAAGCATGAAACATGAGACCAAAATCCAGGAATTAACCCAAAGTTATGGTAAAATGGGCTACTGGACTTAATAATAAATGGGGAATTTTGACATGAAGCACAAGCCGGGATGACATCAGGGCATGACACGAGGCCCGGCGGCTTGTGGATCTGACACGAGGCATGGCGACAGAAGGATGAGCTGACACCAGCACAAAAGCGAATATTGGGGGCATCAGACACGAGACATCAGGCTGGTGACTGCCACGCTACCACTTTATCTTTAGGGGCACCAGGTCGATGTTAGGGCACAGAAGGCATTTTTATTTTAAAAAATTATGTTTTTTATTTTTCTTAACATTTCTTTGGGCGGGGGCTGATATTTATATCAGAAAAAACTATTTCTGTATCTGTCAGATATGTTTGCACATAGTTTAATTTCATTTTGTGTTTTGATGAAGAATAATTAAAGGACTGGTTTGCTTTTAGGATGCTTTATTGAAAGAATAATACATATGAAAAGAAAGTACAAACTAATAATTTGATATAATTCTCCCTCGTGTTCAATTTTTCAATCAGGATTATTCTAAATAATGTACATTCATTCTTCGGCAAATAGATACCTGAATTACATATCTTATGATGCATCTTTTGTGCTCTTTTGAATTAAAATAAACTGTTGGAGGAATTAATGAGAATCACAATTAAAAAGGTATTACTATACTAGCTAAAAATAGGAGGATGGCATTTTGAGCTGCAATTACAGATATACAATGCATTAAATATTGGAACTTATCTATCTTCACTACCACCTGATCAACTAGCTACTGAAAGAAGAAAAAAGTGATGAAAGGAGTGAAAATAAACATCGCATTTCCAAGGACATTTTCAAATCATTCTTTTCTCAAATGAAATGCCAAACCTCATGATTTTAAGTTGATGGCAATTCAGCATCACAGGACCTCATGGCATTCAACATTGGAAAATAGCGCTCTGATCTACCAAGATCGTACTCGATATACCGTCTAGCATCATCCTGAACGCATGGGTTTTTTGTCGAAGTAATCCAATCTTTACACTCCTTTCTACAAGTTTTCCCACCACTGGTGTCACAGTTTACTACCCACCCATCCCATGCATCATTATATTTTGTTGAGTTAATTTTACAGCCTCCTGGTTTATCTATTTCATACTTGTTGCAGTTCTCAATGGTCTTTCCATGTTGAATGCAGTAGTTGAAGCCTATCTTCGGGTAGTAGGTTACATAGGAATAGCACATTTCATCGGAGGTAGCATCGCCGTAATACACATGTTTTTTCAATTTCGAGGAGTTGAAGTAGCACACCACCTGAAGTTTATCCCCTGGCATCAGCTCAACAGCTGGATCGTGACTGGGGAAAAACAGTGTCATGTTATTATTTCCCCATTGGAAATCTACATGGTGGTTATATGGCCACAAGCGGGAGTTATATCATTTATAACCCCCTCTGGGCCAGGGGGAGTTATATCCAGAAATATAACTCCCTGGCCAGAATATGACCAAAAAAACATTGTTTTATGATAAAAAATGGTGAAATAAAATAAAGAACACCCTCCAGGGAGCTATTTTAGAAGTTATAACCCCCGCGAAGCCCCAGGAAGCCCTTGGCCTACGGCCGCGGGCTTCCTGGGGCTTCGCGGGGGTTACAACTTCTAAAATAACCCCCTGGCGGGTGTTCTTATTATAATAATTTCCCTTCAGGCTTCTAGTCCAAGTGTTAAGAAATTTGACAGTCGAATTCATAGATTTCCAAATGCATAGATTTATTTAAATATTACTTACTTTGATCATAATTTTATCAAAGTTATGTGAATAAGAAATTGACTTAATTGAATTACAGCTTATGATATTCTTTTTTATCCTCAGCATAATGACATTGTGTTTAATTGAGAGAGAAAGATAGAGGAGAGGTCAACTGAATACATGTCATTTTATGTAAGAGAACAATATTATATCATTATGTTGGTGATTTTATGGGTCGTAGTAAAAATTACTGTTACCCAGTTAAGCACATGAAAAAATTTGGTTGTTTAATTGTTGCATTTATTTAACATGCATGAACTTACTTGTGATTCACTGGAGAGTCATAACTAAACGGTTTATCATGTGCCAGAGTTATATTCTTGTTGCCTCTTATCAGGAAAAGAGCAGCTTCATTTCCTATTTCAAGAGACAGAAAAATTACTATCAATATTGGCACAGTTAACAACATAATTTTAGGCTTCAAACTAAAACTGGGGCATTGATACAGTATCTATTGATACAATATCTATTTATATGATTTCACTTTAATCAACATGATATTGGTTGATATTCCACCATAGTTCAATAATATCGCTATATGAATAAATCAATGATTGCATTGTGAAATAGGCTCTACCTAATTCAACCCTATTTGAATTTCTTAAAAGGAAAACAGGAGTTTTCAAGAAAAGAAATTTAATGCTAAATGTCTCATATAAGTAGGGAATGTTGATCATGGTCTCAAGATTAATAAGATCTTTTGAAAAAAGGTTAATGAGACATATCCTCAATGAGGGATCATTCTGTGTAAAACTTATTCATGACAGACAGAATCTATAATTAGGAGATATTAATCAAGATTTACCTGATTAGCCTAATTATTGGTTACAAATGGGTCCTGAAAGAACTACAAAAACGGCTAGCTTATACTTTTGGACTCACATACTACATACAGGTCTATGAAAATATTTAGTTCAAAAGTATCAGCTATATTGGCTTGCTAGTGTCTTATATCAAAATGTATTGCTTACCAATGTAGTGCATGTGCATGCCAACACTAACCACTTTCATGGTTTTCGTAATTTGTTGCTGAGTACAGGCACTGGAGCATGTCGACGTCTGTTTGAACCTTGTCTTTCCAGGTGGGATCCTCAGTCCAGCTTGGCCAAATGTAATTACCCCGAGGTCATTGTCCTTTAGGTTACTGGTATAGTACAGCCTCATGCCAGGGGTGTCCGTCTGATTGCTGAGGTTCCTAGGATTGTTCCAATGAACCTGAAATTATAATTAATTTTATAGCATCTAGATTTAGATATTTCCAAATAACAAGTGGAAACGTTAACTTTAAGACTTTAAACATACCACCCTGTCAAGACTATCCTAAAACAAACTGCAGCTATTATGTGATGGTTTAGAATATAAGGTGGATTTTATATCAATTATGTATATATAAGTGGAAAATCTAGATGCCTTAAAGGAGTGGTGAAGAGGGGGCATTTCTCAGGTGAGGGCCTGAACTGTATTCATGAGTATAAAAACCAATAAACCCAAATGAAAACCTTGTTCATAATTTGAAAAAAAAGTTACATTTTCAGTTATGATTAGTCAGTGGAAATGACCAAGTGCTAAGCTAAGTCCATATTGGATAGTAATCAGCAATCTCAGCTAATTGAACTAGAAGTAACAATTTTAGTAATCACCCTCAAAAAGAAAAATTAAGCTTTCTGCAAAATTATCCCATCTCTTTTACAATAATTATGTGATAAACTGGTCAAAAAGATGTACTTACCTCCAGTATCAACCTTTTAAAGCCATTTTTGCCAATTAGAGTTCCTGCAGGGATCCCATCATAGCAGCTACCAACAGAACCAACGGTCCAGCCAGCTACAGTGTGGGAACAGGTTGACTCTGCCCGCATACCGCAGGCTTTAGGGGTGCCGAAATAATCTAAGGTAGTATCGTCTGAAATAGATTTTGATAATATGATAGGCACTTGTGCCAAAGCCACAAAGCTATAAACACATTTAATAAAAAGGAATTCAAAGAAGGGTTATAAGAGAATTTGTCTAAAGAGCAGGTCCTGTCCTTTTTTGTGCCCTTTGAATTTTTTGACAGGCACTAGATTGTTTTTTGATAGGAGATACAGCATGCCTTGGTGTATTTATTCATCATAACACATGGAGGATGGTAAGTATCATAAAACCTCATTTTGTTAATAGATGAAGATTAATATCAAAACCAAGAGGCTGACTTTTATTGATAGTTGTGCCTTAATTGCAATTCACTAGTTATTTTGCTGACTTGCATATTTTATAAATGTCTATGACTTAATGAACATACTGACCAGGGTGACTCAAGCTGCCTGTCACATGAATAGTCAGTCTACTATCTACTTGTTAATTCAATCACCAATAAGCCCATCCCAGTTTACACCAAAGTTAAAGTTTAAAGAAATATTTTCAAAATTGCCTTCATACTCTTTCCATGAAGACAATTGCATAATACAGAATTAACCAAAGCAATTTGGTAGATAAAATTTCTTCTTAAAATTGTAAAATGCAGTTTTATATATTGGCTTTTTCCCCATAGGATTCAATGTTAAAGCCTGTCAGCCCGACCTACAATGTCTGAACCTATAGGCCCTGAAATACAGCATTTTGATTGGCTGGCAAACCTGCAAATCTATCATTTGGTAACATTTTAGAAATGATAAAGTTTTATCAATACTTGGGGATAGTGGAAAGATAATTCTTGCTTGTTTCAGTAACCCAAACTCTAGGAGACAATGATTCTTTATATATGAATTTTGTTGCACCCTTTCCAACCCTGGAAATTCCCTATGTGGGATGGGCTTATTGGACTGCCAATTAACTCAAAGATATGATGGACATTGGAAATTGTTGGCTGATCAAACATTAACTGATCCAGGTATAGACTTAGGCAGTAAAGTATAAAACCTTCTTAATTATGTCTTTTTGCCAACCATTCAATTATCTATTTCAGCTCTTAATAGTCAGCTGACTTATTGATTATCAGCTGGTAGGTATGGTGCTTTATTGATTAAATGTTAAAACAGTCTGAACTAACAGTTGGACCCCAGCCCTGAACTGTGTTTACTGGATGGCTATACGCCCACTTAAACAAACATGTATCGGGTTGCAAAAGTGTGAATAAATATGAGAATACCACAGAGGAAGCAGGTGAAATTATGAAAAAAAGTGATCGTTTCATATGAAAATCCATAACATGAATATTTTTGCTTTTTTTTATCATGTTTTCACCAGCATTTGAGAGCTGGTTGTTCAGTATCTCCATTCATGATCATGATCAATCTTTATTGCAGATACAATTCCACTCTATAGTTATACCATAATTCAAAGTGGCATTTGTTATATATGACAATAGCTTAGCCCTGACTTGCTTTTTGTACCTATATCTTACTTTCGACCATCTCTTTCACCTGCATGGGGATATCGGGGCGTGGCTCCTGATCCTGGGAAGAATATAGGCCCCCAGTAGCTGCTGCTGATCATAAAAGGCAATGATGGGGGGGGGGGAGACCCAGCACTGGCCAGTTCCTGGATGGTGTCTGGGTTAACTGAGGGGTTAGATACAGCAAAAATGATTTCCAGGTTTTGATCCCCTGCTGTTTGCCCGCCCTGTCACCCTCATCTCATAGATATGGTCACCAAAGACTGGCCAAGTTAAAACTTGTGTCTGAAAAGTCAGAATTTATTCTGAATTGTTTTTGCCATGAAAATTACCCTGGCTGTCGGTACGGAGTAAACATCCATCACTCACTCACTCCATCTCTTTCATATCTATGTACAAATTTAATTATGTCATTAATAAGGTTCAATAGTTCCCTTTTATAAGGTATGGTTTCATATCATATGACCAGAGAAATAACAACAAATGAAAAATCTCAAATCCAGCCTGTGGAACACAGGCTTTTAAAAAAAGTCAATCATTACACTTACTTTCATTTTCACAACCATACAATAACATATGATGTATTACATTCCTGTTATCTAGTATAGGTTCATCAGCCACTATGTGGAAGTCAGCAGTTTCGTTGCGTATGAGGTCTGTGACATTGAAGGACATGCACATATAGGTGGTCTCTGTGGCAGGTACCTTGGTCTTTGGGAAGGCCAAATCTATATGTTGCGCAGCTACAAATGAATGAAATACAATCATGTTATATATATGTAATTTGTTGACTGCACAAGGTTAAACATCTGATAACCATTAAGCCCCGTACCCACTAGGCGATTTTGACGGCGACTGACGATGGGAAACGGACAGAATCGGCCGATTCCTATGATCCCCTGTTAGTATGGTACATTGAAATGTGCAGGTTTGATGTGAGTCGGCGTTAAGATCAACTGATTTTGGGGTTATAATCGGCCGATGTTAATGGCGATCTGTCGGCTGACTCAGGGATAATCGCCTAGTGGGTATGGCCCTTTAAGCTCCATACCAACTAGGACACTTTCGAAATCAGCAATCATATTGTCCTCTGATTGCCTGTCAGTATGGTGTACTGCAATGTGCCTGTTTGATAAAAGCGCTAGGTAAATTGTCCAGTTATTTTCCCAGCAATTCAGATCACACATATACAATACAATACATTATCCTGATCATGATGGATAATCAGAGGAAAGCACTATTGCCAAGGTCCAAAGTGT
Organism: Lepidonotus clava; assembly: GCA_936440205.1. NCBI lineage: Eukaryota > Metazoa > Annelida > Polychaeta > Phyllodocida > Polynoidae > Lepidonotus > Lepidonotus clava. Next base: position 14,573,640 of record OW387144.1, read on the forward strand.
CCTAGTAGACATTGGGCTTTATAGATGAATTATGTTACGTTTTATATCTCTATAAATTAACGTAAACCAACACTAACTAAAACAAGCCCAACATTTTTATATGTAAATTAGATATACAAATATTGGATCATAGTGGCATTAGACGGAAATCACCTTTTTTACTTAAGTTTTCCTTGAACTGTCAATAATTACAATTCTTATATCAGTTGATTTTGGGTTGCTTAAGCCCCATACCCACTAAGCAACTCAAACGTTGACGGGCAACTGGAAACTGATAGGATCACCGGTAATGTTGCCAGGCAACTAGGTTATCAATGGAACCGCCGGGCAACTCCCTGTGGGTATGGTGTGATTTCTGGGCAACTGGTGACAGGCCATGAGATCGCTGGCAAAATTGCTGATAAAATATCAAACTTGCCAGATACTAAAGTTGCCTGGCAATGATGACGACAATTCTCTCAGTCACCCGTTGCCAGTCACTGGTGAAATCGCTTAGTGGGTATGGCCCTTTATGATGTGCTTAATAAAATGGCCAACATACTCTCTCACACAATGAAAATAAAATATTGTTTATGCGGTTGGCAGTTATACAAAACCTTAAATTTAGTTTTGATATTTAAGACTTAAAACTTTGATATAGTTTGTGACCGACGAATACATTTATTTGCAATCAGCAGCAAAAGGCTGCAGATGATTATTATCATATATTGAAATCTAAGAAAATTAAATGAACAGTTCAAAGAAACTTTACTGAAATTTATGTTTATGACAATGTAATGATAATCCATTCTAAACTCACTCTTTTTGCTTTCACAATATAAGTCTCCTTTGCAAAGTTTTGTTGCTTCATCTTTATCAAACATTTTGTTTTGTTCTTTGCATTTCTTGCTATTCAATGGTTCACAAATTCCTGTAATAATTAGAAGTATACAAATTTAACATTGTAAGCATAGGTGTATATGAAAAGTTGGTATATATTGACATTTTCAGTCAATGCAGAGATATTGATTTGTTATAGGGTAACTTACAGTGTGTGTTTATAAAGCTGAGAACACTAGAACAATTTGTACAGGTCCTTTAACAGAAAATAGTAGTAAATTGGGTTATCACAAGAAGTGAGGTTTTAGATGAATAAGTTCCAATGCTTTATTGATATATTTAGAAATTCTATACATCCTCTCAATGTCACAGGTAAATCCCTCTGAACCATGCTTATCTAAAAAAAATTAACATCTGTTTTGTTATCTTCTGATGCACATGTATGTATCTTTTGTCTGTATCTTAGAATAATTGATAAGGGGCAGGTCCAAGGGGGCGGTCCAGGGGGTCCTGATTCCCCCTTTTGGTGTAGACTCATGCTTCACATAGAGAAAAACACATCATGTGTCCGCATGTGAATATTGTGGTACTTATAGACCTTTCCCATTAAGAGTGTGACACCCCATGATGAATATAATTGAAACAGGGTTTAGGTTTTTTCTAAGATTAACCTGTATGCTCCACTTCATATAGGTTAACTATAGGAAAAGACCTAAAACACTGTTTCAATTTAACTCACCAGGGGGTGCCACACTTGAGAAAAGTCTATACCGCATTTGGGAGTCTAGGTCTGTGCATGCGTGGTCCTTTGGCGCCAGTACCTGTGGGTGCACAAGCGTGACTTTTCAGCCAATCAGGACCATCCCTTGTTCAACATGGCCGCCCCCAGTGTGAATCTCCCGTATGTGGTATATGTGGATTCCCCCCCCCCCCCCCCCCCCCACACACACACACATTTCCAAATCCTGTAACCGTCCCTATTGATATACCTGGATGGCCCGTTGCTGGTCCTGGGGCTGGTTCTCCCACCTTCCATGTACACTTAGGGTCCCCCAACTCCACACCATTACTCAAGCCATCACCATCAGAGTCCTTCAAGCAGAGTGCTTTGGTAAAACTCTGTAAAGTAAAACATAGGGTAATGTGGAACTCCTGGGTACATTTGTCATTGAAGAAAGAATTGATAATACTGTTATAGTATTGTCTCGTAATATAGAATTGCAACTTCAAAGTCCCTACCTGAAAATTGGTGGACAACAGTATATAAAGCAGATTGACAGAAGAATTGAACATTTAAAAGAAAAACAAACCAATTTTCATATCATTACATGTATATACCAAATAAAAATATGCATTTTTATCCATCCATTAAGTCACAACTAAAATATTACTGCCAACTCAGATAGCAATTTTCTTTTTAATCTTTTTTATTTGGACATTGCTTTTTTTTGGCACAAATAAATTAAATAATGTTAATCAAAATGTTAATCAAAAATAAACTAAATAATGTTAATCAAAGTACTACTCTTTAACTGATCCTCTAATTATGCTTTTTTTGTGAAGCTATAGATGAGTTAAATGGAGAAAAGGAAAAAATATCATTGGGTATCACACTTACAAACCCATTTGCTTTGAAGTCCAGTCCAAAGGGGTTCCTGTCACCTCCTCCATATTCATTTAGATGTCCAACTCCCTCCCAGATCCTATTCCCTGAGGGACAGGGGTGAGGAACATTGTGGCCGTTGGGGATGAGGTTCCGAAACCGATAGTGGGATGATGCTGGTAACACAAACAGCAGGCCAACCAGGAGAACCAGTAGGCTGCTGGAGTGACTATCAAACATAAAAAGCATATTGAGTAACAGTTATTCTACTAAAGCTACTTGAAATAAATCAACTCACCCAAAATACGAACTATATTCACTAAATTACGGACAGACTACAACTGCTCCCAGGACTGTAGACGTTGTAGTTATAAGGAGAAAAAGCATCTGATCATCTTTGTTAACACTGTAACATATGACAAGCTGTACGCCATATCATTATTCAGTGTGATCAACCAGAGATTAAATAAACAAGAGATACTTTCTTAAGAAAAATACAGAAATTATGTAAACTATTTTCATGTACCATCTGAAGAAATATGTGAAATTTTGAATATTGATCCTAATTGTCTGAAAGATCTAAAACAAGATGCAATAAATGCAATTTGTGCCTTTGTATGCTATGTATATCATTGTATGTAAGTTATAATTGACAACCCAGTGGTGACATGAATGTAAGCTTTAACATTAGTCAATAAACCTTCTTGAATCTTGAATCTTGAATCTGGTATTTCAGAGCTATAGTTTTCTTTAGATTTTTATCTCTGATTCATTATATTACGGAGTATGCATTATCCATTTAACTGTTCTCCTTCACATAAGAACGGGTAATATGAAGAATACTCAATTTTTTCCAAATATTCTTGGAGGTTTTCTTCTATTGCATAGATCTATTAGGGAAAAAATAAGTTATTATGTTTTCCTTCCTGCATCTTTGGAGGTTTTAATTTGACTTAATACTCAATATGAAGTATTTTTAACCATCAGAGAGGACATTATCTGTGGATTTTATAATCGTTCAGTCAGAGTTATTGAGTTTGTTTAAATTAAAGTATAAAAAGAATTTTGCCTAAAATAAAAATTTATAAAATGCTTTCAGTGGAAACCTAGCTGCTCTTTGCTTTCATAACGACCCATGAATAATGTTTCAGGTGCACACATTTTAACAGGCTAAATCAAACAGGATGTGAATTCAGTCCTCCAAGTGATCAAATATAAAGGTGTCAAGTTTTGATATCAATCGTTGATCAAATAGAACTTTCATTGATTGCATACAAAAACATAGCTGTGTTTATTCTCTCTGTAGGAGGAAAAACACACTTTTTGCATAGTTACAGGCACTTTTATGGGCAATATTGACACACTTGTACACCACATTATGTTGTAAAGAACCGACCGTTTTTTCTATCATTACCATTATAGAATAGTTCACCAAACAAATTATATTTTGAACATTCAGTTTTTCGTAACATTGTTTAACACCTAAGTATGAACAGATCATGTCCTTTATTCTTTATATCTATGCTCTTCAAATAGCTATGTTTTTTTCTATTAATTTGGTCACTATTCTATTTGAGAAGCATTCAGGATAGTTGACTCTAAATTTGCCAAATTTCGCATTTTCTATCTATATAATATTATATATATATATTGTATCATAAATCACAAACACAAGCTTTGTGAAGCCAAATCGCTTATTTTCCATACTGAAAAACATTTGAAACTGCACTTTCTGAATGATTAATCAGACATCTAGATTTCCAAAGACTTCATCTTCCTCAAAAGATGATGAAAAAATGTTTGATAATTTCTTTTGGTATCTGGAAAGGTACAAATAACGAATATGGATGGGCAGCCAATGTCATGTTGATGACTTGAGGAGGTCCTCAATCAACTTATGGATGTTCTCAAGACAATTTTGCTACCTGGGCCCATATCTTCGTATCTAATTTGGCTTATCAGGGAAATCTTGTTAAGGGCCTCAATATCAGCACTTTTGCTATTTACCAAAATTGATGGTATTGTTGCAAAATAGTATCAAAGAGGGATACTCAGATGTGAAATTTATTCATGATAGATAGAATCTCTAATCATGAGACACTGATCAAGATTTCCCTGATCAGCCAAATTAATTACGAAGATATGGGCCCTGGCTGAATAATCTCAACAGGATAGATAATGACTTACCTTAAAGTATTCATGGCTCCAGCACATAAGAAAACCTCCTCTAAAGTGATGGCTGATTTGACACAATCCCTCTTCACAGGGATTCTAAAGTGGACAAATGGCGATCATGGTTATATACCCAGCTGTATAGAGGTGAGACACCCCATACTGTTAATCATTGTCAATTCGCCACACCCCTCTACCCTGACGTCACTTGGGGTGTCATTATTCAGCTGCCAATGTGATCTATAGAGGTTGGCTAGGTTTGTAACTTGTTAAATAATGTTGGAATGCCAAGCTCCATAACAATCCTTTTCACTGCTGAATATGTCATTCTACAATTCATAAATACTGAGATATTGTGTCAAATACTGAAATAGGCCTAAAAATTGCCTTAACCATTTAGACCCCAATCCAGCCGCATCTGCCTGAGGGTGTACTCCCCCATCCGGCCGTAGCCGCCCGGAAAATTTTTTCCATATTTTTCCAAACAGAATTTAATTCTCTATTTGATGCTGCATATCTTATTTCTATAACTCTAGTTAATATAGCTTGGATCAGCCTTTGATTGTCCTCAAATACAAGGAATTTGAGGAATCCCTGAAGGAAATCCAAGGAAATCCTGGGGAAATACAGCAATTCATACCCGTAATCTGTGGGGTCTAAAGGGTTAAACTACAACTTTCTCAACATTATTCTTCTGCTGGAACTTTCTAACTTTGGATGAAAACATTTCAATTTGTTGGCACTGTTCCAAGGGGGCAAACCTGTCAGTATTGGCAATATCCATACTTTATTGTATCCATTGGTTCCCATGGCACCCAGCAATTGGTGAAATATTAATTGTATACTTTTCAAACAAAACATAAAAGATTGATTTTGTTTTCACAAAAACAGTTTGTGATTATCATAAATGAGACCAAAGTTATGACGTTTTTTAATTCTCCACTAACTATTTATCAACATTATTTACCTGGTTTTGCACAATATTGGCAAAACTTATTTTTGTATATTGCCAGGGAACCATCTCAAAATTCCATGATTCTATGCTCATTCCCTGAAGACAGCTGCATAATACAAAAATAACGAAAGCAATTTGGGTGACAGATTTCTCCTAAAATCTCTCCAACCATGGAATATACCCAATTTAGGAAAGGCTTATTGGAATTCTATTACTTTCGAACAAACTGATGCTAGAATATTCAAACAGCCATTTCTCTGGATCTATTTGGAACTTCTGGAAAATTCTTTCAGTTTCTGACAGCTTGAATCATTAAGGGCTTTTCCTATAAGAATTTACTATAGAGCCATCTGGGAGGCTTCGCGCAGTGAAAGGGTTAACTGAATAGGCAAGGGAATTTCAGAAAAAGGTTTCAACTTAACGAATAATTAAAGCTGGAAAATATGAGAAATATGAAGAGATAGGGTTAAAGAGGGCTCTACATCCTTGAAATGTAAATGTTGTAATAATAATTATTTTGTATCACAATCCCTTCTGTTGGAAGATCTTGTATGTGCAGGAAACAGAAATAAAAAAAACAACCTTCTACGTTGAAGTTAGAAACAGGAATTATGTTGAATCTGTCTTACATCTCAGATATATAATATATGGGTCAAGGAATATATTATATTGCAATTTGTATATACTTTATAAATGAAAAAATATTTTTACTGGGGAAAATTATCCTTAGTTTTGTTATTCAATATTTTGTTATTTCAAAATAAATTCCTATCCTAAGATATGAATCATGATAATTTTTAGTGACTAATAATCACAATATAGATGACGCAGTTGGATCAGAACCAGGGAAAACGAAAATGTTTTTTTTTTTTTTTTACTTATTTCTTTGAGCTAAGCACAGAAACTCATAAAAATGATCCTGGGTACTGAAAATTCCTCTCTTCAGGCTGTTGAAGTATGAACCATGTATGATTGAAAAACATTCTGTTCTCTTTTCTTTTTCTATCATTTTTATTCAACATACTATTTGCTTACAATGAATACTTTTTAAAAACAAAAACAAAAATGATTAAAACAAAATGAAACAAACCCAAAAACTACATGGAATGCAAAGCAGAGCATTTAGACTGTGTTTTGACATACAGCATCCTATTGCTATGACCATTGATGATCTGCATCGTAAGGCAAAACTGGACAAACTTGATGATAGAAGGGAAGTACATCTGATGTGTCAAATGTTCAAATGTATATTGTCATGGCTGGATGTCAAAACAAGAACAACCTGGAATGCTGATAGAGTGACCTTTTCGACATTGACACCTAAGCTTAACTTGTATGCATGCAGTCCCTACTTTACAGGTGCAACCTATTGAAATAATCTACCACGTGACCTACAAAGGATGGACTGTAAATTATCATTTAAGAAGGAGTATAGAAATTTGATGAGAAGAGCTGTCAATGACTAAGCTTGAATGTCATTGCTTAACTTAGCATGACAAACGCGGCTAGGTATTGACTCTAGAGCCTAAAGGAATCAACCTTCTGTTACATGTTTTATCAATTGCAACGAACTGTCAATGTCTAACTTGGGCTGATTGAATTGAATTATTTTGATGTAACTAGTACATAATTATGTCGTATTTACTATTACTTTGTTGTTTGCCATGATTGTGGTTATATATATATATATATATATATATATATATATATATATATATATAAAATAGTAGAACAAATTAAATTGGGTCACAAGACCTCAGGGCATTGATGGTGTCTGCATCATTTTCTGATTTTGTGAGAAAATACTCTATGTATCTTCTGGTATCATCTCTAACACATGGGTTCCAAGTAGGATTGAGTAGAGACCTACAATATGGTGTACAATTTTTCCTGCCACTTCGATCACAATAGTACCATATGTAATCTAGTGTCGTATTAAAATATGCTGAGTTGATTTCACACCCTCCGATGTTACTAAGGTTAAATTCATTGCAGTTTTCCAGACTTGTCCCATGTTGAATGCAGTAATTGAAGTTGATCTTTGGGTAGTAGGTTACGTAGGCGTAGCACATTTCATCTGACGTGGCATCACCGTAATAGACGGTTTCCCTCATTCTTGAGGAGTCGTATGTGCAGTCTACTTGTACCTCATCTCCTGGCATTATCTGAATTGCTGGATCGTGACTGTAACATAGAGTGTACTAATGAGCAATATTAGCAGGAAAAGTTGTCCAGTTGGATTTTGAAGTGCATAAATTTAAAAAGATAGGACTAGGTTGACTTACTGGGAAAATTTTTAATATTGCATGATAATTCCATGTTCTTTGAGCATATAAGGGGTGGATCCCGGGGGAGTCCACGGGGTCCTGACCGTGCGCCCCTCCCTCTCTTTTGGAGAACACTTAAACTATAATTATAGGCAAAGAGGGAAATGGTGTTGTGTGTGTGCATGCAAGATATGTGCAGTTTTTAGTAATTAACCTACATCCTGACCAACTCCCTCATTTGGAAAGCCTAGATCTGCAACGCATATATATGTTTAAAGCTTTCACTGATGTACAATACAGTTACAAGAGATGTCATATACCCTTAAAAGTACACATCAGATAGTGAGAAATACAGCATAGCAAAAAAAATATAGAAATTTCAGTGCTACTCAGTTGCAAGCGACAGATACAAAAGAATAGCATAACACACGAGTTCTTTACACAGAAGTATAGAAATGGCCAACAAGTCGAATCTCTGTCAGCGTGTGGAAGGGTCAAGGCCAATGGCAAAGCCTCGATGGAGGAAAACTGTTTAAGAAATTATATAAATAGGGCCTATGTTGAGATAAAATATCTTACTCATGAGTGGCAGGGTCATCATAATCATAACTTGTGTCATTGGCCAATGTTTTGATTTCACCGTTGTTTTTGTACAGCTGAATGGCACCTGCTGTCCCTAAAGAAAAAATGATATTAAGAATAAATGATAAGGAAAAATAAAGAGAGAGTTGTACATACAGGGCTACACAATTTCTTTATGATATTACATGGTGAAATGGAAAGTAATTCAGCAATGTATTTGTAATGGTAAAACGCGTTTTGGCTAAGCATAACCATTTAGATTGACCAAAATTAAAAATGTATCACACAATACTTTCACTATGCATAGATTTAGAATGGGCTCTATGAATACGGTGTGTTATGATAATGTTAGAATGTAACATTTTCCTTATATTATTTTGTTTATTACTAGTTCCAGTTTTACAACCAGTTCTTCATCTTCCATCAAGCAAACTAGCACAATGATTCGATCATATAGTTATGAGTTCACACAAATTCATAAGTATACATATTCCAATCACACAAAAGACTCTGATAAACATTAAATTTTGATCATACATCTGGTGCCCATTATAAAATAGGCACTTCAATTCATGAATCAATGATTTTTAATTTCAAGGCAAAATATCATGAACATAATTATAGCTGTCTATGCCTACTAGCTTTGTGTTTTACAGATAGAGGAAAAGTTATTATGAATTTAAAAATCTATTACAATCTGATCTGGATGGATTATTTTTAATTTAACCTACCAAGATAGTGCATGTGCATGCCAGCACTGACCACATTCATGGTTTGAGTAATCTGTTGGCTAGTGCAGGCAGAGGAGCAGCGTGAAGTTTCTCGATGTCTACTCTGACGTGGTGGAATCCTTAGTCCAGCTTGTCCAAATGTAATTACTCCAAGGTCATACTTTTTGAGGTTTGTGGTTAAGTGAAGCCTCATTCCTGGAGTTTCGTTTCGGCCATGCTCAGGACGTGGGTTGTTCCAATGAACCTGCAATTAAATAAGTGAACATGCAGTTAGCGTCTAAGTTGCAACCAGCTGCAGGTTTCTAGATAGGCCTATGTCATAATTATCATATCTTTGAATTTGTTTCTTGATCATGTGTTATTCGATATTTTTAATCCATCGTTAATTCAGCTAAAGAATTTTTAAAAAAGTATAATTTTATATTTAGATAAAATGTGTCAATCATATAGACACAATCCTCAAAAAGTATATCTAATCTTGTGGATTGCTATTGTGACGTTCCTCGGTAGTTCGGGGTTTCCGATTCCTACAACAGAGGGACGTGGGGATTGTTTCGAGTCTCAGCCGGACGGGAATCCGGGCAAGAAGCCGAGATGTGAGATGCGAGATGTGAGTTGTGCCTCGTGCAAGAGGGGGTTTGAGCGGGTCGATTGGGAAATCGGTATCTGCCGACGGGGGGGGGGCAAGACCAAGGGGCCTCAGCCACTGGGTGCGGGGTACAGGCACTTCCGTTAACGGGCGGAGGACTGAGGAGGAGGAAAAATGGTAGGGATAGGTACGGGCCGTTTCCTTGGTGCCGGCACTCTCTTCGGGGCCTACTGCGGACGATCTACCCTTGTTCTCGTTCCGCGGGGGTATCAGGCCGACGGTCGCCTATTGTTTAGCGTGGGGCCGAGCCGGTCGCGCCTTCATACCCCTGGTTCCTGGGTTTCCGTTCCCTGTTTCGGGCCCTTGTGCCAGTTCGGTCCTTCGTTCTCGGGACTCCATCCAGGCCATTTTCGGGCCTTCGCGCCCTGTTTCGGTCTCTTGGGCCTTCGGGACCCCGTCCTAAGTTTCGCCTAATTGCTTCTAACTTTTTCTATTTTACTTAGACTTTCTAGTCAATTAGCCTGTATTGGATCATCTTATCGGTTACTATAGGAAGAAGACACATGTTGACACAAGGAGTACTGCAAAGGAACTCTTTTATTCTCGGGCCTCACCGCCCCTTTTATAGTCTAGTGGTCAGCCCTGATTGGCTGTTTCTGATCACGTGGTTACAAATAACGTCACTTCCGGTTTACTTTTATCACTTCCGGTTCACATATTTCTCGGGACTTTCGGGTTTCGGGCTTTTACAATTTCGGGCCTTTCGGGCCTTTTGGGTTTTTCGGGTTTTTCAGGCTTTTCGGGCCCGTTACAAAATATACTTTAATCTGTCGCATTGTTTTACTTTTCGTATTTCAGTCTTAACAATTGATGAATAGACATTCATCACACTATTCAAAAGTGCTCTATGCTTCAATAGACGTTTTATAAGAATAGAAACAGCTGATGATTAACTATAAACGTATTAATCAATGACTGAACTTGCAGAATTAAGAAATCTTCTCTTATTTTTCCCTAAGCATTTATGTCTGTCTATCTTGACATGATACCTACCTCAAGTACAACCTTTTTAAAGCCTGTTCTGCCAACTCTTGTTCCTGCAGGGATACCGTCATAGCAGGTACCTGTGCCGCCAAGTGTCCATCCAGCTATGGTGTGTTTGCACTGGGACTCAGCCAGCATCCCACATGGTTTAGGACTGTCATAGTCTATGTCACCTTCAAGAAAAATACACATTCTAATGAACTGTCTACGTAATTTATTTTAATAAACAGCTATGACTAGTTAAATAAACTGTACTTATTAGTAAATAAACTACCAGTGAACTTTCTCATAGTGTCTTAATTAACTGACTTAAGGACTATGTATGCAACTCTTCATGGCTTAGTTCTAACTGCACATTGTCCAAGATTCAAATAAAACATTCCTTTGGATTTTGAAATTGCTGATGGAGATATGACATAATAACTAGAAAGATAAGAAAGAGTCTCGATGGAACCAGCAAGACAATATGACATAAAAGTGTCAACTACGTTTTTACGATGTTGTTATTCAAGTATGTAATACAGTGAACATTTACAGTGTCAACATGTATTGTTTGTGCCCAGCTGTCCTGCACTGTGTGTTCACTATTGGGCCTCACACCTTTCTAAACACACAAGGGTTAAGGCACCTAAATTTGCACAAATACATGTGTCACCGGTAAAGTTAGTGATCCTAAACCGATGAAAAAAGTAGGAGCAAACCGATTCGAGGACCAACGGTTTTTTGTCGGTTGAGAATCAGTTTGGCAATTAAACCTGTCAGTCTTAAAATCAGTCCAAAATCGGTCCAGAATCGGTCCTACACCCATGATCCATTGGGAAGTTGAAAACCGATTGTTTTATTGTAATCTGGACTATAAATGAATTGAAATACTATTTCAAAAGATCGGTTGGTTTATTTATAACAATTCTGCAAATATTTGTACTTTCATGTCTAAATATATTCAATAGGATCATAAATTTATAATATTTAATCTGGTTGATCAAAAAAAAGTAAAATTGAAAAATACTTATCTAAAATCATTAAGAAATTATATCATATGAATGCTTATTCATTTAGATATATTTTGATCAAATTTAGATTAAAAAATACCCCGAAATGAATGAAAATATATGGACATAATACCATCGGTCCAGAATCGGTTCAGAATTGGTCCTAAAATATTAAACAGGTTTAATAATTTTGTCGGGCCTTTGTCGTTTTGAAATCGGTAGGAACAATTTTTTATTTCAACTGTCGGTTCTAAAACCGGTTTGAAAAAATCAGTTGATATAATCCACGTCACGATTTTTTCTGACAAGGACACAACGACAACCACTTTTCTCTAGTGAACTTGTCTAACCACCATTTCTTTATGCATTTCTAAATTTATTTCATGCTCTAAGTCAATGGGAATGTTAAATCATAAATTGACCAAATTATCATGATTGACTACTATATGGAACATAGTTATATTACTTTCTACTGAAATAGATATGAAACAAATATTAATTTTATGAAATTAATGGTTCGTTTTATCCCACATATCAACAGTTGGTGTCTACAGAACCACGAACCATGCTCATCAATGGCTATCTAGTTTTAACCCTTTCCAACCCCAGTGGCCCGTTGCACAATAGACTTTCGTTGTGAGGATCAAACAACGAAAGCACAACGAACTTTTTGCTTAACAACGAAATGTTTCGTTGTTACGAAAATATTCCACTGTTACTTAAATAGTAAAAGTCTCGGGTTCTAATGGATGGGATTTAATTCTGTAAATTGATATAAAAAGGCAAGACATTAGAGAAAAACCAGTAAAAGTTACAACTCTTTGAGGGCATTCTAAATATAGAAAAAAAATTGTTGAAAAAATTGTTGTTACGAAAATAACTGCAAATACTATATTAAGCAACAATGAACTGTTTCGCTATTTAATTCATTTTCGTTGTTACGAAACCCATTGTGCAACAGGCCACTGTGACCAGTGCCAGTTGTTAATCGCTATGAATTGGAAAGGGCTAACAGTGTATAGCTGAAGACAAGCATTCAGTGCAAACCTGGCTTAAGGAATATTAGATACCATATATATATAAGTATCACATCCTATTTAGTAATACAGATTTTCTCTGGTTTATTGTCTTAGAAAGCAGGTTTGTCAGAAGGTTCTAGGACATATACCCCCCGGACACTTACCCCTAGGACACATACCCCCTAGGACACTTACCTCCCAGACACTTACCCCCTGGACATTTACCCTCCTAGGACACTTACCCCCCAGGACCAGACACTTACACCCCAGACACTTACCCCCCAACCTTGGCTTATGATGTAAAGTAAATTATGTGGTAAGGACTTAGTCTTTCTAAATAGATATCCCTCTCTTCTAATAGATGTCTAGGATTCATACCTAAAAGGCTAGCGCATCCCTGCTCAACAGGATGGGGAAGTATCAACACATCATTGGACTGAGTTCTCCAAGGTTTGGGGGTAAGTGTCCGAGGGGGTAAGTGTCCGAGGGGGTAAGTGTCCTAGGGGGTAAGTGTCCGAGGGGGTAAGTGTCCGAGGGGGTAAGTGTCTGAGGGGGTAAGTGTCCGAGGGGGTAAGTGTCCTAGGGGGTAAAGGTCCAGGGGGTAAGTGTCCTAGGGATAAGTGGTCTAGGGGTAAGTGTCCAGGGGGTAAGTGTCCTGTCACCTTGTCAGTTCGGTATGATAATAGTCAAACTCACTGTCTTCATCACACCCATACATCAGCATATGGTGTACAAGATGGCCATTTCCAAGCAGAGGTTTGTCAGCAACAATATGGAAGTCAGAATAGTTGTTTTTCATAAGTTGCGTGAGGTTAAAGGTCTGGCAGTAGTAGCTGGTCTCATTATTAGGCACCTCAGTCGTCTTGAAGACTAGATCTACAGGTTGGGCATCTGAAATGGAATAAATTCCTTATTACAGCAGAAGCCTTTCAGAATTGCATCCATGTGCATGATGCCAGTGGGCAAACGAAACCTTTAATATTAAGTACCGAATGAAAACAATAATTTCATTATTTTCATAAAAATGTCAGTTCTATGTGAACCTTAAATATTAGACTTTTAGGAAACCTATAGGCCTATATATTTCTAGCTAATACTAAACTTTTAATAACAGTAAAACATTACCAATCACGGGAAATGATAGCTTAGGGGGGTACAAGGCAACTTACTCTAAATCCATTAAGTCAACGATTTATATTTATTGATGAAAACAAGTTAATCATGCATAATTATCTTCCTGAAAATCTTCCCCTGGGTAGAATTTCCTAGAGATTGCGATCATAATCACAATCGCTTCCTAGTTATGAAAATTACATTATAGTAATTTGTGATAATGATGTTTAAAAGGCGGTCTGGAGGGGAATTCGAACAAGCATATCTCAACCTCTGATATGAATATCTTAAAATGGTTTGTACCATTTCATAGAGGACAGGGATTTCCAATTCATACTTTTCCTTTTCAGTTTATCGTTTCCCATGAATGGTGATTACTCATTTTTATTATCCCAGAATTGATTAAATGAACTCAATCGTATTGTAGTATTACAGGTTATCATTGAACATACTTCTGTCAACGATGTCATTGCAATCAATTGCTGGTCCCATTTCAGTAGGGGTTTGGCAAACGTTCCCATTCTTCCTTTTACAGCTGGAGGAGTCGACAGGTTCACAAATTCCTGGAAAATATGATGGGTTTATCTAATTGATATACCTTGAACATATCTAATTTTGTGTTGTACATATTTTCACGCATTTCCCGTATATCTGAAGAAAACTGATGCAAGTGAAAAATAAAATTCGAATACATGTATAACCACAAAATGCACAAAATTATTATACCATTTTGTGCCGATTGCGTGAAAATTTAACAATACACAAATGTATGAATTTATAGTACAATGAATTAGCCTATAATCATGTTGCATGTTAAGGGCAATGTCAGCTAACTACAAGGGATATGGAAATCAACTGGAATCTGTCATAATTAATCCAGTTGTGATACAAAATTAATAATACACAAGAGAATTGGGTGGGTAATCACTAATTCAAGGATATCGAGATTATACTTAACTGCTTAAATTACTATCAAATGTAATAGAATACTGGAATAATCTATTTTGAATACTTTCTCTTTGCATTATATCTTGGAAATTTTAAGGAGGTATCCCATATCTGAACTTTCTGCTGAAAAGTAAAAAGATAATTTATGGTGTATGGTCCCTCGTTTTTCCAAAGTCTAGCAAAATATATCCCCCTTTTCAGAATCATTCAATCACTTAACATACTCTTGTGTTTAACATGATAAAAAAAATCAGCATTGGTCAAAACAAAGAGAACGCTTTAAAACTATGTGAAAAAGTACTTATGATAAATTTTGAAAGTCATTATAGCATACTATAAATGGCTTACAAGTACGGAAGACCTACCATTCCTACCATTCCTACCATTTACTCAATGTTTTCTAATAATATTTTCAAAAACAAGGAGAACTTTTCCACCACGTGGAAGCACTAGTTTAAGGATATTAACCTTCCACTTTTAAGTAATGAGAGTGGAGTATCTTTTTTTTTTTATCTCGCTCCGAAAGTGACGGACATGTAGTTAACATACTAAATATCATTCAACTGCAACCAACAGGTATGAGAGTGTGCATAGAAAATAACGATATAGGGTAGAAGAGTCTACTTTAATTTGGGTCGTACTTTCTCTTTAGTTGTGGGAAGATGTGAAGGCAGGAGTAGTTTTTTTTCTAAAGTCACGGGTATGTTACCATAGGCTTAAGGCCCTGGTACTTACATACAAACACATTTACCTTCTCCTATGACTCCAACCCAACTAGAGGGCAGAACATTAAAGATTCCCTGGCTTTTTGTTTCCAGAACACTGATTGGGTCTTCCTGGCCAGTGGTCGTAGGGTCAGTTTATAGCTCA
This sequence comes from Lepidonotus clava, assembly GCA_936440205.1. Classification (NCBI taxonomy): domain Eukaryota; kingdom Metazoa; phylum Annelida; class Polychaeta; order Phyllodocida; family Polynoidae; genus Lepidonotus; species Lepidonotus clava. The sequence continues at coordinate 14,589,344 of OW387144.1, forward strand.
CACTAGCTGTAAAAAGGGCATGGAGTAGTGGCAAAGCCTGAAATACCCACAGCCCCTCAGGCTTTTAGATGCCACAGGCAGACGTGTTGGCCTGATATGGTTTAACAGTGCTGCTGATGGGGCACAGGAAATGGCCGACGAGTGTTGCAAAATATACTCTGCGGTAAAGCCACTGCCCTCCCAAACTGTATAGCAGCTAAACGCAACATACCATCCAACCTTAACATGGATGCTTAGGAGACTTATGCGTGGGACGACCATGGCGATAGGGACCATACACTTCCTACGGTAGATGACTTCATGGACGATCTTAGCGGTATCGGACCCGGGGCAGTCATGTCTCAGTTGATGTGGCCCGTGCTTATAAGAACTTTCACACTGACCCATTGGACTGGCCATTACTTTGTGTTGAGTGGGGTGGGTCTTACTATGTAGAGACATGGATGCCCTTCAGAGCCCGAGCTTCATCAGCCTTTATGCAACGCATTGCTAATTTTATTGTCAGGATTCTGAGGAGTGAGGGTATCGTGGCATCGGTGTACTTGGACGACGTAATCGTGGTGGTGGGTGACATGGACGTCGCCAGGTCACAGTACACCAGGATGCGTCAGCTGCTGGAGCAACTGGGCCTGCCGGAGGCTACGGACAAGCTACAGCCCCTGGGCAATAAGGTACGGTGGCTTGGCATTGACATTTCCTCCACTGATATGACACTTACTGTCCCCCACGACAAACTTGCTGAGGCCCTGGAGGCGGTCGTCCGGTGTCAGGCCCGGGCCACCTTAGGAAAGATGTCGCTCCAGTCCCTCATTGGATGCCTCATCCACATTGGTAAGTGTGTACGGCCGGCCAGGATATTCATTGGTTGGCTGTTGGGCGTACTGCGTGGCCTTAAGGACGGTGTCAGAGCCCGTATAACCGATGAAATGAGAGCAGACTTGGAATGGTTCACTACCTGTGCCAAGGGACTGGAACGGAGTGGCCCTCATACCCAGCCAGGCCCCCACCGAAGCTATACAGGTCGATGCTTGCCTCATCGGCATCGGTGCTACTGATGGCTGTTTGGCATACAGAGGCTGCATCACCCCGGATAGTGACCCAGTCGACAACATTACTGAGTTGGAAGCGGCCAACTTGGTTATCACCCTTCATACTCTCCTTGGTTACAATGACAGGGGCGGATATGTCCTGGTTCAATGCAACAACTTACCTACGGTCCAGGCAGTTACATAGGGGAGGGCACGAAATGGGGTTCTGGCCAAGTGGATAACGTCATTGCCGATGCCCTCAGTCGGGCCCATACATGCAATAAATATTATGATATTGTTCAAGCCGTTATAAGTAGGGATAATCTTGAAGTTGTTGCCCCCAATACATGGTTCATTGACTTAATCTTCACATCACTCCTATCCAGATTGGGCGTTCAACTGGTTAGCGGGGATGTGTAGTACGAAAAGGGTCCTCTGTCCTCAACTGGTTAGCGGGGAGAGCTGAATCCCACCAGACCACAGCACGGGCGTCCGGGGCAAGCATCAACCATCAGGCGGCGGTGCGCGAGATGTTGGGCTTCTGCAGGCGATTCGGCTACAATCCGATGGCAATGCCCCCGCAGGTGGTTTGCGTCTGGGTGGAGTGGGTGGCTGCCATGGGCAACACCCCCCCTACGGTCAAGAACAAACTTTCCTATATATATGCACACATATGTGAGGCTGACCGGCAGAGACATGACAGCTATGGACTCCATGCAGGTAAAATTGGTGATTGACACACTCACACACAACAAGGAGTATGTATCCAGAGCGAAGGCCCCAGTCCCACTAGTGGTGATACACGATGCCCTGAGGTTTTTGGGCTATGACCACTATGCGACATCAATAAAGACGGCTGGAGTTATACACGCGGGCATCACATCAGATAGCCGCGCGCACAGAATTACTTGTATACGCGGGTGTAAGGTCCGCGCATACTGGAAGCCCTGTACGCGCGGTGTTGAAAAGTCCGCGCATATTGGAAGCCCTGTATGCGCGGGACTAAGTCCGCGCATACAGGCAATGTGATACACGCAGAAGTACTTCATTTTTTCATCATTATATCATCTTTTTTCATCATTATATTATTTGTAAATCGGGGGCTGAGCCCCCGAACCCCCCTTTTCTTGTCTTATTCTTATGTTTTTCTAATATCTGTACAATATACGCCACCTTACCTTATGTCCGCGTATGTAGCTATATATATATGCGCGACTTTGTGTCCGCGTGTATAAGAAATTTTATATACGCGACGTCCGCGTGCGCGACTATCGCGCGTATAGCCACTCCCAATAAAGACAGCCATCCTCTTCATGTATTTGGGCGCATTGCACCAATCAGAAGTTGCCCCACAGTCAGTGGCAGCATTCACCCCAGTGCGTCACCTCACACAGGCAGACGTGGTCACAACTGACCGCTTAACAATTACGCAGAAATGGGCGAAAAACCTACAACGATACGACCAGCGGAGGGAGATTACACTGATGCCCACTGCGGAAACATCGGTGTGCCCTGTTGCAGGGCTCATGGAGTTCAACAGGGGCCTGGACACATGTGCACCGTTTCTGGTATTCCCAGGTACTGCCAGCCTATCCCCTGCGTTGCACATCAGGAAAGTATGGGCGACTCTGCTGGCAAACATGGGGCAGGACCCAAAGTTGTACTCGTTGCACAGTATCAGAAAAGCAGTGGCTACAACAGCCTTCCAGGCCGGATGCTCGGAGCTTCAGGTGCAACGCCACGGAGGCTGGCGGTCTAATGCACATAGCATATACATAGACACACATAATGACTTACAAGTTAACACCGCGCTTGCGGCCTCCATCTCAAAACCACAGTCTAATAAAAAAAAAGAAGAAAAGACACTTTACTATTCAACTCCTATTTTATAACTTCATAAGGTTCCCACCCACCCTTAAACCCTTTTTTAAAATTACCCCTGGCAAGGTTTGGCAATGTTGCAAAATATATAAGTTTTGTTGCATTGGATTTTTATGTATGTACTTGCAAGATTTTTTTTTATGAATTATGCCAACTTGTCTATACAACTGTGCACTTAAGACCACCTAAAAGGGTGTCTTTTTCCCCCCTGCAAATACCCTGTCTACGACCAATTTGTGATTGTCCCTGAGGTACCTTGCAATGGTTTTTGATTGAATTTTACTGAAGGGGGTCTAAAAGATTACATAATACGACCCGTCCATTATTATAAGTGGTTTGGAACACAACCACCATAAATCTGTCATTTCTCAGATACGATCCATGATATGACTTATTTCTCTATGCTTATGTCACTTTGGAAAGCACCCCAGGGCAATAATGATTGTGATGTGCCCCTTGGTCTGTACTATTGTATGTTTCTGCTCAGAAGACAGTGTCCCTGCATTAATGTGTGCCTTGTACCTACGTAGTCATGTTCTACCCTACACAATGATGTCATGCCTAACCTCTTATAACATTCTGTATTGGTAACGTCTCAGTTTTAAGCCCGTATTCCACATACCGAAAGTGCGTTGCCGATTTGACGCCGATACAATTTCGGCAAGAATGGGCTGCACTGCCGATAAAATTTACGAACATGTTGGTAAATATTTCCGGCCGATTATAGACCGGCCGCCGATGACGCACTTTCGGCCGCCGATGACGCACTTTCGGCCGCCGAAAGTGCGACGAAAGTACGCACTGCCGGTATAGAACGTCGCCATGGTGAGTCTCCGTATCGGCGGCCCACACTTTCGGTATGTGGAATACAGCCTTTACTAAAATGCAACTTTATTATAACACTCTGTATTTGTAACTCCAACCTAATGTAAAATAACATAAATTTAGCAAGTAACTGACTGACGAAAAAAGTATGGTTACAGAATGTATTCGTTATGTCCCTTCTTGCCTAGGTTACCAATAGACCTGCATTTCCTTACCTGGATGTCCCATTGGTCGGTGGGTTGTTTCACCCCAACTCCAGATGCAGTCAGGATCCCCCAGCTCCACCCCATTTCGAATGCCGTCACCATCCGAGTCCATCATACAGAGGCTGCGGTTGTAAACCTAAAAAGTTGAATAGGAAATAAAGTTTTACTGGATACTGCAGTCATCAGAAGCATATCCATTGGCTTCGGGTATGATTCCATAGGTTTTGAGATATAATACATACCAAATTCAGTAAAAAAAAGAAATGTTAATTTTCCCCTCAAAGGATAGCTTATTAAATTTTACTACATTGTCCTTGCAGACAAGCTTAGATCAAGACAAGACACAGGTCTTAAACATATCACTTTTACATTAATCACGGCATTCTTTTTGGTTTAACGTAATGGCATTGAGTCCATATACTTATTTTTGGGTTGGCCTGAAAATACAACCATTACAGATAGAAATATGGCAAAATAGTAATATATTTTATATAAAATTCTCTGTGTCTTTTTCTACAAAAATTTCCAGAATTAACCTGCATGTATTAAACATTCTGTAATTAAGCAGTAATTAATCTGTGGCAGAGAGAATGATATCATTTCATTTTGGTAGTTCTCTCACCATCAATGAGAGCATGTAAACTTATAGATAATCCAAAGATGAAAAAAGGGATTTGCTGTTATACATACATATCCATTCCTTTGGAAGTCCAGTCCAAAGGGGTTCCGTGGACCTCCCCCTCCTGCAGCCCAGTGGCCAACTCCCATCCATACATTTTCCTGACCAGGAGAGGGACAGGGATGGGGGACACTATTGCCATTCGGTATCCAATTTTGGAAGTGCTGACGTGATGATGCAGGTAACACAAACAGCAGACAGACTAGGAGAAACAGCAGTCCTCCAGGACGACTGTTCAAAATAAAGAAAACAGGAGTTGTAAGTGCTGCTAAAAAGAAAATAATTTGATTGTTGTTCTGAAATATAAAATGCATGAATGGATCAAGACATTAAAAACACATTTGAGGCTCCCTATCTGTGGTTTGTTGCACAATACCGATCATAACAACCAAAATCAATTAAACAACGAAACCTTTCGTTGTAACTTTTATCATAACAACTATTGTTTTGACACTCAAAAAACTTTATTTAGAATGGTCTCAATGATCTGTAATTTTTACTGATTTTTTCTTATTTTTGTCTTATATATGTCAAGTTACAGAATTTAATTCCATCCAGTAGAAACAGAGATATTAGGGTGTTCACAACAATGAAACATTTCGCTGTTCAGCAAACTATCTTATAGTTATCTTAAATTGATCTTAACAGAAAAAATCCATTGTGCAACGGGCCACTGGGGACTAGAATTTTACATTTAAAAAGTTGCCTTTTCCCACTTCCCCGTAGAGTGCCACGTCGCATAACCAAACACTCGCAACAGGGAGAGATTTAAAATGGTTTAGTTTTTCTCTCGCTGTTGTGGACACATTTTGACCACATTTAATTGACATATAACCACATTTCTGCCACTCACCTCCTGTATATATCAAAAGCCGAAGGACACAGCGATCATATCCTGAAATTTTTTTTGAAATTCACACCCCAAAATGTCCCCCGGCACATAAAAAACACCCAATTTAAAACAGGGAGAGGTCTTTTGAAATGTGCCAATGTTCGGTACAGCGAGACCCGTTATGCGACACAGCAGTCTGCTGAACCCTTTGTGATAAATTAAACTTTCAGAGTTGATGTATATTAGGAAGGATTTTGATGAATATTGTGTTTATTTATTGTCCAAACTAATCACCTGTACTCCTTGTTATTTCTTAATCACTTGGTTATATCTATTAACTATGCTAGCTTACAGTAAATAATTATTATTATGTGCGCATAAACCACTCTCACTCGGATTTCCTTTGTTGTAGCAGTGCATTCTCAGGTGATAATGCACTGCTACTCTGATAATGCACTGGTTCTCTGAAATAATGCACAGTTGCTGATTTGTTGTTCAAATATACTGCCAAGAACACCCAATTTTGAATTTATGAAAAGTTTGACCATTGATGTGCACAGCCTAGGATAGAACCATAGACCTTTGGATTCATAGTGCCACAACCTAACCACTACCCTACCGGGGCAGCTGTTAGAAGTCTGGTCAGTTTTACCTTTTATCCATTGTTGGTTCACTTAGTCTGTTCTGACCCAAATTTACCCTTTCATTGAGTTTGGGTGACTAGTGGAGTGGGATGTAATTACAGTCTATGTCTGTACACTCAGTAGGCAATCAACACCCCTTCCACCCCTCTCCTCTCCCCCTCCACCCTTCCCCTCCCCCTCTGCTGGCAAGGAGCTTCAGTCTGCCACATTGACACCTCAGGTACTAGAGTGATCTCAGGCTATTACTTCTAGTGGGGAGGGTGATTCACTGCAGAGTGGAGGAGCGCTGGTCAGAGCACAGGTGGGGGCTCTTGATGGGGGGATCCCAATGTTGCATGTCAAATTCAAGAAATGCTAATGTCACATGTCATTGTCACTTACCTTTTTCTTATGTTGCATTGGAATTTAAAAAATACTTATGCCCCTTTTAACTTTATTTTTAAAGCCTATGTCATTATTACTAGGGCATGTGTAACTCTGTTGAATTTAAGAAAATGCCCATTTCGTATTTAGTGGTCTAGGGCCATCCACTAGGGTCATACAGAGGCAACTTTTATATCAATAATCATGAATTAAGTAGTAAATTCAGATGTTTATAAGGTACCAATGGGCATAAGATACTTTCTCTCGTGGTTTATGTCAGATAATGAACTCGTAGTAGTGCATGGGGTGGAATAATGCACTCGGCCCACGGGCTCGTGCATTATTCCACCCCATGCACTACTACTCGTCCATTATCCTACACATACTCTCAGAACCAATGACAGCAGAACACAGCACGTCAAACACACACGCATACATACACACACCTCCCTCTAAGGGGACCACTTGTGCCAATTCTTACACACATCTGTTGCCAATTCTAGTGATCCACATGGATGCGTCTGAAAAGGATCATGGATTTGGGAGAGGCTTTTATATGATCAATAAAGCTTTCCCAAAAAGGACACCTTCTTTTATTTCCTAAAGATTATTTGATTAGCACAAACGTAAAGACATATTACTATAGTAATTGTCAATTACCAAAACAAAAATTACATAGATTCATGTGCTTGAGTATATATTGCCAAATCCATTTTGAATAAAAGGCTTCTTCTAACAATCATTCAGGATATAATTATAAAGCATTCTCAATCATTTATATATTCTTTAGCATACTATATTAAATGTTTTTGAGGACTAACAATATTATTGTGTATGACCACGGATACTTTTAAACTTGGAATGAAAAGGCACAACAATTTCGCATTTATAACCATCTCGTCAACTGGTATGCCATAAACATATCCAACATATTTATTACTTTCTTTTTCCAAATCCTTAAATATTACTGTTCTGTATATTTCATTTTGGATAATGTCAGTACGTTCTGTTTGAAGAAACGTTCATATTATGTTTGTCAATTTGCCAATTTCTCACCTTCGTGACACCCCCTGCAAATAGTATACCGTGAGATGAAGACTAAGACTTCTGCTGACGACATAATTGAGACAGAATACCATATCTGTATATTGCACCAAGTTAACTGTAATGTTTATTTATCTGCTCCAAAACACCATCAGCGGACATCTTTTTTAAACTAACATAATCTTTCTAAAATTTGACATAGAACACATTAATGACATACATCCAGTGAAATAATAAAGGCAAAATTATGTAATATGTAACTTACGTTGATTTATCCATGGCTGTATAATATATAAACTTGACAAATCTATCTTCTCCGATGCAGGCAAACTGCTGTGGTACAAATGACTGTCTCAGCGATTCTCATACTTAGACGTGGATATCATGGTAATATATACCACTGTACAGAGGTGGGACACCCCATACAGTTAGTCATAGTATAGACGACACGCCTCTCTACCCTGACGTTGCCAGGTTGATACAGGTCAGTGATCACATAATATACAATAACAATCTCCCCTGAAGCATTATCATGTAATATATAACCATACATAATTCAAGAATATCAGGTACGTATTTTCTATAAAAGTTGTAACAATAGTATATCAGTAACACACCAAGTGACTAATCACGATATATTAGATTAAAAGAACTACAATGTTCAGAAGGTGAAAAAAAAGAAAAGAATTAATGCAATGGTAAACAAGTTGAAAATGTTTAAATCTTTGATTATCAAAGATTTAAACATTTTCAACTTTGACTAAAAATTATAATTAGTCACACACAGAGGGATTAATCACAATATATATGATAACAAATATAATGTTCAGATGTTGAAAGAATAGAAATGCAATGAAAAAAGCTGCAAATGTATCAATCCTTTGATGGTCATTTCGATGGTTGCAGGAGTGTCGACTGAATCATATTTAAAGGTGAGGTGCGGCATTCACGACACTTTGCCTGAGAGGCAGTCGGAATGGTGCCTAAAAATAGATGCATAAAGCAACCCGCCCACCTGAACCATTCTACTCATCACACGTCAAAATACATCTGGATCACGACTTCCCATTATGAAGACCGTAATCAGTATATATCCGCCCCACACAGTCTCACACAAACGACCAGTGGATTACTTGCCAAGTTAACCATGAGACTACTTACATGTAGTATCGGTTTTTCTTTTCATACGATCTTATATTATTTTGACAGAATTCATTATATTGATTTGATATTTCACAGAGTGATCTAGAATTTAGAAACTTTCAGAAGCACGAGAATGTTGTTTCCAAACTAAAATTGGATCTGCACAATTCGTGACGACCACACTTTTTCATCCTTAGTCATTTCACACCTTCAGATGCCACAAAGTACTCCAACGGAAAAAGATATTGCCTCCAGGCCTGTCCTTGCACTGTATGCCAAACGACTCGAGGCTTTATTATACCAATAATCTAGGATGTCTATTGAGGCAAAACAGATCTATGCAAATCTTTAACCTTCAACTTTGGTCATTTTAATTAGGCCTAACTTTTGATTAAGTTAAATATCATGGTGTAATCTGTCCTTCTAGATCTACTTAATATTTGATAACGTAAAGAAAGGGTAATATTAAAAACACGTTGCAACACGGTAACTTTTTTCCTATTTTCTTTTCTTTTTATAACTTTTTGACTGGTTACTCACAGTTTATCAAAGCATCTGTCCCTCTCATGGAAAAACCTGGTCCACTCCCAAAAGCAAATCACATCGTGAGGTAGTTTGGGCAACATGGTTGACATATATTTTTGTTGGCTCGTGCAGATACTTTTTATTGCATGTTTTGCCAGTTACTTGTGTCCAGCATAGAGATGAGTGACCAGTATTCTCAGTGATACCCCCCTGCTGCTATCAATCTGAATACAAATTTGGGGTCTTTTTTGCCCCGTTAGGTCCCCATTAGCACCCTCTTAGTGCCCACTTAGTGCCCATATGCATCTGGACCCGTTGGCGACCCGTTGGCGACCCGTTGGCGACCCGTTGGCGACCCATTGGCGACCCGTTGGCGACCCCTCGGTGACCCCTCGACGACCCCTCGACGACCCCTCGACGACCCCTCGGCGAACCCTCGGCGACCCCTCGGCGACCCCTCGGCGAGTCCTCGGCGACCCCTAGGCGACCCCTCGGCGACCCCATGTCTGACTGCTTATAAAAAAGGTGTCTAAACAAAGTACATCCTCAAAAGTCATAGATGATAATTTTCTTTAAACTCAAAATACATTCTAATACACTCCATATGGATTACTAAAACACTCAACAGGACTAAGAAAATTCTCAGATTTTTATAATGTTTTTATATCAACACTCAACAGAAAGCTCTGGGAACTACATAGAGTGCACTACCAACTGGTGGAGAAGAGTTGAACTATGCATTTGATAAGTGAAGGTGGCTCTTGCAATACATAGTATTTACTAGTCAAAGGGACCTCTGTAGTACAGAACTCATCCACCAGGTGCCTTTTATAATCAATAGATCAACTTTTACTATTTTAATTGTTTATTTTTTCCAAAAACTCCCCTGGAGTGTGCTCTGCTATACAAATTATGTTACCAAAACGTTTACACTTCCTCCCTAGAATATCTAATATGTTCTTTGAGATCATTTTCTATAGATAAGCTGATATTTTGGGGATTGTAGTTGGGTAGACCCCTTTTTGTAGGCATGGGTTTCAAAGTTTTGGAATTCACGACAGGTAGTTCAGGCCTACCTCCCCATGTTTAGGGGCAAATAAAAACATAAGGGTTTTCAATTTCAGTAAGTCATGTTGTAGTGTAAATGAGTTTTATTAAGCGAAATTAATAATGATGTTCAGATATATTAGGGTCAATGTGCTTTTTATCACGTGCTAGGTGCACAATATAAAGACTATGTATAATGCTACATTGAGTAATTCATTAATAGGTATGTTCCGACATAGATAATTTATAGAAAAGAATAAATTATTTGACGGCTAGCTGATGAAATAGATAATTAGGCTAATAATAACTAGAGATTATTATTAATAACAAGTAACAATCGTGGTTGATTTGGACGAGATAAATATATTAAATATTTATTAAACATCCTCCTAATTACAATCAGCTAAAAACTTAAAATGAGTTGTTGTCTGGATGATGGTAGGCGAGCAACTGATTCGTTGGATCAGCGATTTTTATAGTGACATGACAACAGATCACCAGTCGCTATGGCGATGGGGGCTATGACGTCATCGAGCTCCTGGAAAATGCATTTTGTAGGTATCGCTACACAATTATATATAATTACAAGCATCTGCACAAGAGTTATCTCCTATATAACACATATTCAATGCATTTCTTTTTTATGGAAAATAGATGGTCATTGCCTAAGGATATACAGGGATTATATTACTTATATAGCTGAAACGTGTCCAGACTATTAGGCACAACTATAGTGTTGCTATATTGCACACATGAGTGTTGTGTGGTGCATTGAACAAAAACTTTATCATCATCATTTTTAGGGTAAAATACAAAATAAAAGCATAACAAATCAATAATGAAAAACACTAATTAAGGGACATATATTCCATCCTTAATTTGCAAAAGTGAAATTTTTAAGATATATTGATTCAATCATATTTAGTACACAAGTACCCAACAATAAGAATTCTTCACAATTTTCTGTCTGAAAAGAAAATTATGATTTCTGTTTCAGAAGCCTATTCTGCAGGATATCACCTACTCACAGTAGATGGTATTTGGTATTTTCTTGTAAATTAACAAATACTTAATTGTCAGAGGTAACGTTTACAATTTATGAGTATAAATAGAAAAAATGTCAAAATTATAGAAAAAAAGTGGTTACCTGCATGATATAATAAAACTCTTTGCGTGATACAATCAGTTGATTCATATACATTGAATTTTGACCTTAACAATATCCGTGGAAATAGTTTTCTTGTTTTTATTTTGTAAAAAGTATGCAATTGAGTATTGCATAAGCTTTAAAAAAAAAAAAATCTTTCTAGTTAATTTGTGGCCATATCTTTGATTAATAGCCTCATTTTGAAATTAAATTGAATTTAAACTGAATCAAAATTAATTAAGCAATAAGGCGCAGATGTGTGAAAAAACGCACATGCGCGATATAATGCATGTTCTCCTTAATATTAAAAATATTGAGAACTGTCCTGAAGTATCATACTAAACTGCCAAACAGTGTCCACAGTCCCAAAGTATTATAGATCAAAGCCACATAATAAAAGGAAAAGGGTCTATTGGTCAACAATTTTTCAAAAACAATACATGTCGCACCATTCTCATCCACACACTACCATCGGCCTCTACATAATCCCCTCGGCCACTGTAGACCTTGTGTAGACTTTGTCATGTGACCACTTATTGGTGATCACTATAACCCCATGGATATTGCAATAATTGTTTAATTATTAAGGAAATTTTCTTGAGGTACTCAAATTGCATAAATACCTGAATTATGTAGATACAAAAAATACTCGGAGAGTAACTCAAATGTTAAATATCATGAAGGGTACAAAAATGTTTGGGATAACACGAAACTTAGGGTTTAATGGGTAAACACAGAATTTATGGGGACCCCAGGACAGCCCAGATTCAACTTGGGAGCCCTGGGAAGGTGCATATGAGAGCGGGATCACATGCATGTCACAGTTATATCGCTTCTTTGCTGGGTAGGCAAGTATCACAAGGTAGACACTTTCTGCACTTAATTTTCTATGAAGTTGTAAACCAGGGACTGATTTGTTGCAGTTGGGATACATCGAGCATCCCCCCCACCCCCTTTGAAAAGGGACAAACACGGTGAATCCCTATTTTTTTTTTTTACAAATCTACCCATATCTCCCTTAATATTAGCTGTAGAGCTTATGATATAACCCCCTCGGAGTATCCTTTCTGTGTGGGGAGACACAGTTATTCACTGATTTTGATGTTCCTTCATTTATTTTGGAATAGGCTAACTACCCTGTTATCTAAATACATTATACTAAATGTAGGAGTTAATGTCATTGTAGGCTTAGTGTTGAATGAAAAATTCTGAAAAATTACCCCTAATAATGTCAATTTTTGCACTTTTTACCAGCGATTTTACAGACAATTTTAACTGGCATTTGTACAAGCACATTTACCGACGTTTTTACCGTCAATTTTACATGCGATTTTATCTGCGATTTTACCCGCGATTTTACCCGCGATTGTGTTGCCAGTTAACTATTGATCAGAATCTGCATCACACTAAGAAGGAGTCACTCAGCGATTCCATTGAGAACCCAGCTGCCCATCGACGGTAAAATCGCCTTGTAGGTAGACATTATACCTAAAATTATGTATGAGTTAATGTCATTGTAGGCTTAGTGTGATTTAATTTATAGAATTAAAAATTCTGAAAAATTAACCCTAATATGTCAATTTTTTGCACTTTTTACCGATGATTGTTCCGTCAATTTAAACTGGCATTTTAACAAGCATTTATACAGGCACTTTTACCAGCGTTTTTACTGTCGATTTTACCTTCAATTTCACTGTCGATTTTACCAACGATTTTACCCGCGATTCCTTTGCTAGTCAACCATTGTTCAGAATCCGCATCATGCCATTGATAATCCAGTTGCCCATCGACGGTAAGTAGATTCCCAGGAGAATGTTGGAGCAGGGACGAGTTAGACTTTTAAGTATCTATTAGAAGAGAGGGATATAGTTTCCTCCCAAGTACAAACTGTGGAATAGGGATGAACTAGTCTTTTAGGTATGAATCCTAAAGATCTATCAGAGGGAAGGGATATATTTAGTTTCTCCCCAGTACAAACTGTGGAAGGGGGCCCAGGTTGGACCCCCCACCCCCTCCAGGGCCCCAATTAAGATGAAGGGCCGACGACCTGTCGGTCCAAACCACCGAAACAACAGGATTAAAATTAGGCCGTTAAGGCCATGATCCACGTTGCGATTTTGGGCCGACCGATTTTCTTCTCATGCATTTTTCACATATTTGTTATCAATTTTCCTGATGAAAATACAATTTTTTGATATATATTATTCTAAACTCGTTGGAAAAGTGTATATTGAATAAGAAAAATGATTATTCAACAAACCAATTTCCAAAATCGGTTCAAAATTGGCCCAAAATGGCACCGTGGATCATGGCCTTTGATCAGACAACTGACAGCCCCAAGTACAGCGTAGCCATTAATGTTTGTATTTACATACAGGATAGTGATAAGTCTTTACATACAGGATAGTGATAAGCCTCAAAGTGACTGAACACAATTAATTAAAAGGAAATAGGGCATGGCAAAATAGGTAAATTGGCGCCAAGTGGCTGCCTCTAGGATTAGCTTAATAATTATATGAATTATCTAATAATTAGATACTTTCAGTTTCAAGTTAAGTGGACAATGATCTTGATTTACAATATAGGCATCAGTCTACCCGATCATCTCACAGGTGAGTAATGGAACGTTATATTCAATGCAGAATTTCTTAATGTTTTACATAACAGTTTCTAAAATGATTAAGGTAACACCACTGAGGTTTGTTGTTATTCTAATCAATTATCTTGTTTAATAATACTGTCATTCATATAGTTCGTGACTATGGCAATTTGGGTAGCATTCAAGGCAGACTTTTATAGTGGTTAGGTTAGCTCTTCACACAACACAAAGGAACACTCACTCCGAGAGGTTGGTTTGTTGTTGGTGTTTAACGCCGTATCAACATCTATGGTTATATCATGGCGAGCACAAAGTTTTTGACAATTCTGTCTTTTTGATGATCATATCTATTGAATGATCATATCTATGAGGAGGTGGACAGTGCCCGTACACTTTTACCGAGGCAGGTGTTCTTTCATGTACATGGTCCCATCGACACATTCAGAGAGTTAGTTCTATTCATCACGTCTGGGTGCGTACAATCACATGGTACAACAGTGTTCACATTGTTATCATAAGCAAAGACAGTTTCAAATAATGTGGATACAAACCAGAATTCAACAAGCGATATAGTCATTATATCATGGTAGGTGCGTAGTCATTTCATGAGCTCTTTAACTAAGCCTACAGAATGTCTGTCTTTTGGAATCCCTTGTCTTTTCCTCATGCCTTATGTGGATGACTTAATTTTTTTTGTCCCCCAAAGGTTTTAGCACAACACCATTTACATTCTGACGTTCACCCCCCGCCCCCCAGATTGGCTTGACAAATGGGTGTGTCTTCATCTTGTTTTCACTTACGACAGGCTACCAATATATTGTACTGATGTGGGTGGTCAGTCCATGTTTGTCTGGGCACTACAGCATGAGCCTTAGACTAGCGCATGTGCTAGTTATAATTCTCTGTCAAGGTAGGGAATTAAAGGAGGAGTCAATGTGTGACGTATCATACTAAAAGCGCGTACGCCGCTCTAGCCGGTCAGAGTTAGCTGAATGTTGAGTGAGTAACCATTCTGGAAAGGTTCGGTCTTAGAAGCTGAGTCCTGCTGTTTGGAATAGAGTCAGTCAGACTGTGCTAGAAGGTGGGAGCGGTGACTGAATGTGTTTGAGGGGATTCCTTCCTTGGAGCTGATCATTGTCAATTGAGATCTTGTCACAGAACGGCAATACATAGGAGAATATTAATAAAGAACAACCTTTCACGCGAGTGTTACATCTTACACCTTGATGTGGGAACTATAATTATGTATTGGACGACAGCAGTCGATCGAGGAGGAGACTGCGTTTGGAGCAAGCTATTATCTACAATTAATTACGACTAATTCCATACACCATATACAACAGATAATTAACTCTCTAAAGTTCAATATCATGAGCTTCTTCTTGAGTTGTGTGAATTCGAGTATCCAACAGTCACAACAAATGCAACGATTGTTCTTATTATTTGCGTCATTTGCTATGACGCAGTATTGTAAATGATTTATATATAAAAGTATCTAGCACAGAGCTACAAGCCAATGTTTTATAGTAAATGGGGTCCTAATTATCTCTTTTCTTTATCTATGGTGTTTTACTGACCTATATTTCTATCTTTACTGAAAAGAAACCACTAATTTGTTCATTATCTGTTTTTACTTGTCGTTATAATTAATTGGTTCTCAAATAGCATTACATGGTCTCTCTAAACAGATCAGAGCATCTAAATCTCCCTCTCTTTCGACACAGTTTATTCACAGGAGGAACATATTGAGATGGATTCACCACAAAAAGACCTCTCCAACAACAATCACAACATCACCAACAACAACAATATCAACAAGAATCCATCATATAATTCCAACAAAGAAGGTTCTTATCTGGAGCTTGAGGGATCCTACCAGTCCCTTAAAAGTGACATAAGCTCAGTCCCCACTGTTATAGTGCCTAAACCACCACCAGGTAGAGGAACAGATAACACACCTGAGAGACCTACTGGAGGAGAGCATTCTGAAAGAAGAATTGGTTTCCATGGACATAACCATCACACCTGCTGCTGCCTTAGGCCTGTGACAGTTGCCATTATCAGCAGTCTTCTGGTCTTATCAGTATTAGCTGTCATTGCACTAATAGTAGGCAACAGGCTTGGATCATTTGGTAAGTAGTCTTAGTCCTTGCTGACATTATAAATGCATTAATAATTAATAGGTGTAGCAATACTGGGGTTTCAGACAGAGTTTGTTTTATGTTTAAGCATAAGTTGTTCATTTATTTTTAATTAATTAGATTGAATTAAGTCTAGTTTTATTTCATTTCTCAACATTTCTGTAATGCCTTACTGGATGTTGTTTAAGTTTATTCTCTTTGGGGAATTGGATTCCAGATGTTATGTTATTTCATCATGAATATCATTCTGATGTAAGTTGTTATGGACTGGTTGGCATTTTTCAAAAAAGCAATATTGTAATCTAATTCTGTAATAATGAATATTTTGTTAGTTACACATCAAGGTCTGCATCCTGGTTTTTCTCTCAAATTAGAGAGTTTTTAATGAAAATAACCACTTTTTGCTTACTTTGTCCATTCCTTGATATAAAGCAATTGATCTTCAGGAGGAATTACAACAGCAGGCAACCGGTCATGTGAAACAACTGGAGTGAGGAATACCCTGTTACCAAGGGAACAACTTGATCCCAGTGAGTCTGGTACACAAGTTAGAGTCCAATGTAAAGGTGACTTCCAGCTCAGAGATGGCACAACCTCTTATCTGACAGAGTGTAAGGATGGTGCCTGGAGCAAGACTGACCCTTGTCTTCGTGAGTATGGCATAGTTTAAAGTTAATTCTGTTTGTTCATATTTGATAATGTATTTAATGTCCAGGGTGATGAGTTGTGGACCACTCAAAAAAAGGATGAATATAACATCCTTGGTCATAATCCAGTGTATGAGTGGTAAAAATTAATGTTTCTTTTGAATAGTTATTTTATAGATAGAAGGAACAAGTTAACAGTGAGCTGAGCAAAACCTTCTTGTATTGAGGAGATGAACTGAACATTAATTCCTTACTACTCATCTCATAATCTTATTCAAAACAAAAGTACAGTTAAGTCATTGTGGTGTGGTTATGTCATATAACCAAGTGTTTATGATACCTCTATGTATTATCTCTAAATGTCAATAAACTAATATGTTGAGAAAGCTGTTTGACAAATAACTATCAAGAATTGAGATGGAGAAGAGTTCATTTCATTGATGATGAGATGATATGGCCTTGAGTCTATTTCACACACAATTATATGAACTGGAGCATGTTTCAAGCATTATGAGGTGAACTATAGATCCTTTTGAACCTATAGATCCTATAGATCTTTTTGAACTATAGATCCTTTTTTTATAGAGATGGAAAGTTTTTATTTATAGCCACTGTCTTACTTTGCAGCACCCTGTCCTTTAGGCTTTGCATACTTTAGTGGCAATGGCTTTGCTTATAAACAATTCATTGGAGACAAGACTTGGGATGAGGCAAGAGTGGCTTGTGGTCAAAGTAATGAAGGCTCTGATCTCGCCTATCCCTTTGGCCTGGAGGTCCAACACTTCTACAGAAATTCTCCTGCCTCTGATTTGTGAGTAATGCATTTTGTATTTCTAACTTCGATTTTCATTTATTTTTCTGACAAATTAGTTAGATAGGTTTATTATATTCTTCTTTGTTCAGTTTCTTTGATGTAACAGAAGAACTCACATATTTGGAATTGCAGATTATGCCTAAGCTGCTTTAGAATTAGCATGAATTCACCAGTGCTTCTCCAGATATTCATAAGATTAGATATCAAATTATTTTTATGGTAACCTCTAGCATGAAAATAGTGGCAAAAGTATTTGGGCACCAGGTAAAGATTAATTCAGAAAATAAACATGACTGATCTTTAGCTACATCAATTCGTGATTGAAGGCAAATGTCTTTTATGGAATTAGAAATGATCAGATGTACATTCCCCCTCGATGATATATCTGAATGAAATCTTTGTTCCATTTCATCAGTTTCATATAGGCTTTTCAAAATAATTATGGTGTCATTTCAAATTAGCTTCAAATTAAAAATGCCTACCATTGCAATATTTCAGATCAATGGGCATGTGGTTCGGTCTTCACCAAGTTAATGGTCGGTGGCAGTGGATTGATGGTACAGAACCCTTGTACTCTGACACTGACTGGTGTCCCAGGCAGCCCAATGGGAATGGAGACTGTGCCTTATTAAAGGCAGAATGTGACGCAGGACTACCTGCCACATGGAACGATCGCCCCTGTTCTGACAAGAAAAGCTGGCTTTGTCAAATTGGTGAGTCCAAGAAAATTACAGAGTTTTTATTTCTATTTCTATAACACATGGTTATAATTTTCTTTTTTCATTTAAAATTCTTTTTATCCATTCTTACTTACTTTTCTCTCCTTTTCGTGTTTGTTTTCCACCCACCTTCTTTTTGTCATACAAAAACAAACTGTATTAGAGAATAAAAAAATTGTAAAGAAATGAAACAATTAATAAAACTCTTTAACTTAATCATGGAGTGGTAAATATGTGTAAAATATTATTATAATGCCCCTGACCTTTATTGAAATGATCAAAATCAGGTAGAGTATTACGATACAATTGTGTAAATTCTTCCTTTACCTTGCAGAATGCATTCCACTTGGACAGTGACATTTTGAAACAAGAAGCAAAATAGCTACAAAGTTTCGCTCATGCATGGTCCCTCAGTAAACTGAAGACCCTCCTTATAACAGAAGGCTATGTGTAATATGGGCTAAGGTGCTGCCCACCACTCCTGCTGTCACACACAGCTCAGGGAGGGGTTTAAGAAAGGGCTACTAGGTCCATGCATGCACTGCCATACACCTAGTGCTGAGTGACCTATCACCCACCCACCTGGGCCTACCTACCTGCAGGTAGGTGACAATGGAGGTCCTCATGCAATTCAGTGAAGGGGTGAGGCATTGGTTATGCAACCTACTTCTAGCTTCTCACACTGCCTGATTGTAACAACAATTGGAGGACAATGCCCTTCAACTGCTGAACATGAGATTGTGTAACCGGTCTTTGAGAACAAAGATAATAAGCCCATCCACATTGGGTATATCCCAGAGTTGGACAGGGGTCGGACACAATTACAGTCTAAGCCATCCTTATCTACCAGAGTTGAGGTTACTGAAATAAGCAACAACTTCATTTTTCTATATACCCAAGTGTTGCTTAAACATTATGATTTCTTAAATTTCATCAATCGACAGATTTGCAGGTTCACCAGCCAATCAAAATACTGTATTTCACATCAAATAGGGTTGGACATTATAGGTTGGACTGACAGGCTTTACCATTTGTTCCTGTGGGCCCGGGGGAAAAGTCCAAAATGTAAGGTCACATTTTAGAAATTTTAGGAGCAATCTGTCTACCAAATTGCTTTGGTTAATTTTGTATTGTGTAACTCTCTTCAGGGAATAAGCACGGAAGCAATTTGAAAATATTTCATTGTTAACTTTAATGTTGGTGTAAACTGGGATGGGTTTATTAAATGGTTAAAGACATGACTAATTGAGGGAGTCCCCACCATTAGCTACAATTCTATAAAGACATAACTAGGGACTCCCAAAAATGATGGATCAAAATACCTTGCACCTGTTAATTTAAACTCTGTATAATGTTTGGCACATATCTATGATACTGTATATTATCTTCTGATTAATAGTATGTAGTAGATCAATAGTTATTGCTATTGAAAATATGTGTCAATAATTCTTTCAATATCCAGTCTATAGGCCTACAGATTAAATTCTTTTTGTTCTACTTGTAATTTAAATATTTTACTAAAGTTACGACTGTTGGAAAATCATTTCAGTGTACAGGGAACAATTTAAAAGACAACAAAACAAACACATTACCTGATTACCACTCAAAAGCTGTGAATGGCCTCATTGGAATCAGCAAATTTTAAAAATCCCTAATAAAAATAACTGCATGTGATTACACCAGCCCTTTATAGACCATGTAATTAAAGACTGAGCCCCTGTGTTTTACCTAACTGACGACTAGTTATGGTAATGCAAGGTGTACTGTGATATATAACTTGTATTCTGTGTAATTGTTTATTTTCTTAAATAGTGTCTAACCCTGTGTTTTTACCTAACTGACGACTAGTTATGGTAGTGCACGGTATACTATGATATTATATAACTTGTATTCTGTGTAATTGTTTATTTTTATATCTATAAATGTAGTGCCTTAGTTGTACCAAGACTGGCAAGCTTGGAAGATCAGGTTATTTACCTGAAAGTTTTGCTATGAATTAACGCAAAAAAAAAATGAAATGAATAATACTTATCATATCAAAATTGAAAATGAATTCAAACAGAAACTGGCAAACTGATGATAAGAACCTATTCATATGTAACAGTTGCACTATCCTATATTTGTTGACTAATTGATACATTTCAATGACTGTTTATTGCTATTCATGAACACTATTGTGATGTAATTTATTACCTTTTATTAGAGTTTTATATGTCAATGTATATTAATAATATTGATACGATGAATAATGATAGTGATTGTTTTACTAGCTCAACATGTATTTGTTTGCGTGCCGGCCATATAAACCCCGAAAGGAATGTCGGTATGTTTTCTTTAGAATTTGAGGGGACAGCTCAATGCGAGGCGGCTTAATCTTCCTCGGTCAATGCTTACTTTGCATTCTATGGGGGTTTAAACACGGCCTACGAGGGCTTGACAAATCGGGTGAAATTTCAGACACCGAGTCTAATGTCAAAAAAGTTTGTTTGGTAATAGATATATTACACATTTTACTACAATGTTGTTATTTTGCCGTTAGATTAATGTTTGTTGGTAGATATTCCTTTTATATCCAGGGCTGCTACTTAATACTTCTCGGCAACCATAAAAGAGACCATGGTTGCCTGGGGGGCAACCAGGTGAAAAAACGATTTGTCAAGCCCTGAGACACGTTAATAATGACATGAAAACCGCTCCTCATGGGGAATTATGGATAAAGAGACGCCGCTGGGGTCGCGCTGGCCGCTTGCCATGCTCACATTTGCAAGTTTAAACCCTGTGTGATGAGGACAAAATGTCCCTAGATTCGCCAGAAAAGAAAAATCGGGAGATTTTCAGATTTTCATAAAAGGTACAAAAATCAGAAGATCTCACTGAAAATTGTGAGACTTAGAGCCTCTGCTAGTACTATCTTCGAGGCAAAGTTTCAATATTTAAACCCCCGTAAACTGCAAAGTAAACAATGACCAAGGGGGATTAGATGGGGGGCGAGGGGGATTAGGCCGGGTCGGGTCCCACCCTGACCAAAACCCACATTCCAGACATTCCCAGGGGTTTAAATGAGGGGTCCCCATTTGTTTAAACAAAGTTTGATGACAAACAAAGGGGAAAGTTGTCATATTGTTAAAGTCATGATGTATAATTTCTGTATAGAATTTGTATCATTGAAACTGAAATGTAATAAGAAGTAAAGAAACATAAGAGGCATTGCATCTCGCTATCCAGCCTGAACCCGGATGTAAGGACAAACCCAATTATCATAATTATGAGTGTAACAGCGATGTGACACACAGACCCGAGTGACATAGTGGTTTTGCCAATACACCATCACCATGTTACCATAGGATACTAGGCTAAAGGGACTTTGCTCTATGAACCGACCTCAAGGAACAACAAGTAACCTGTGAACATACAGTGAACATTCATATCATATTATAGGTGGATTCTATTGGAATTATTGCCTATAAATCTTCTGGACATTGAATTATTCAACAACTACTCTCCATGTGACTCTTGTGTGTCTTTACATTAAAAAGAATTACACACCACTGCATCATATTAATCATTGCTCAAACATCAAATATTACCCTCCTTTTTGTATATATAGCTTATATCTGGAAGATCATGACATTGTGTAAGCGTGAAGATAATGAATAAAAACTTAAAAACAACAACATACGCACATCCTTAGTCACATCAAGGAACTTGTTATTAAACGTCTTACATAAACCCTATGAATAAGGTCAAAGCAACCATGCGGAACAACTTTGATAAGTCAAAACCTTCATGAAAAATTTGACCCGTTCTACATTCAAACAGATTAACCCTTTCAAATTTAAATATTACTGTATGACGATCTTTACTTCCTCAAGGTTAGAGCTATAATGTTGTCCCCTTTGGGTCTATGTTACTGACAATTGATTCATAAATTATAAAGGCACGAAAATATATCTCATTTATTACATAATTATTACAAATGCTTGAAAATGCTATCACCTTTGAGAGAGAAATTGAAAAGACAAAGACCCTTCCTACAGATCCTCTAAAATGTTCTCCCTTTAGCGTTACCTTTTATTGGGTTACCATTTTAACTTACTAACCTAACTTGTAGAAAAACACAGGTGAAGAACTCGAACATGAGGAAAAATAAACTGCCAATGAGGACATGTGGGGTACATGTCCAAGTGATGTATAATTCAGTGTTCCTGTAACTCAGAGATGGCGCCACCTCCGATGTTACAGAGTGTAGAGATGGACCATTGGGCCCCTAAGACTCTGTACCTTTTATTAGTCTGGATAAAGAGTTTTGCATCAACCAGTTGAACCTTGCTGAAAGACAAGACAAATACATTATTATTATTTGTCTCGATAAAGACTGCAATAACCTTGTTGAAAGACAAGAAATACTATTTAACAGGGAAGGGAGTTTATTCTTTTTTTCCTGGACTTTGGTCTCAGAAGCCAAAGAAAAAAACAAGAGAAAGAAAAAGGGTGCGATCAGCTTCCCTGAAATCCCAAAAATGAGGGGCTGGAACACTTAAAGGCTTTACCTATCAGGGGCGGAACCAAGGGGGGGGGGGGACGGGCCTTGTCCCCCCCCCCCTCCCGTGTTAAATTATGTTTGTGGTGGGGGGGGGGGGGGGGGGGGGGGGGGGGGGGGGAAGGCTCCCCAGTACATTCATGTTTTTGCCCCCCCCCCCTAGAAATTCCTGGATCCGCCCCTGGCCTATATCTAACAAATGAGCGACCCCCCCCCCCCCCAAAAAAAAAATAAATAAATAAATAAAAAAAAAAATAAATAAAATAAAATAAAATAAAAAAAAATAAAATAAAATAAAATAATAATAAAAAAAAAAAAAAAAAAAAAAAAATCAATCAATAAATAAATAATAAAAAAATCTCCAGACTTATTGGTTTATTACCACCAACTCAGTGGTTTTATGACCAGCCACAAAGTAGGCGTGTTTGTTGACAAAGGGAAACTGGTCATCAGACAACAGATCGCGTCGCATCCGTATTGAACCACTAACAGGCGGCCAATCCATTTTATGATTAGCAAACTGGGTCAGGACGATAAAGCTTTTTTGTCCAGCCTGGGATTTGTACCTGTCCAAGGTGTTGTAGGGGATACAGATTTGATGTACAGTTTTTCGTTGTTCATGGTACACAGACTAGGACAATTCGGCCAAAGTTCTGGCTGTCAGAGGATGACCAGTACCAAAATTTGGTTGTCCTCATACAATTTAAGGTTGTTCACATTACGGATAAATTCCTTAAAGTTTAGCCACATATCAAAATGGATAGAAAACAATATTTTTGGAGGTAAAGATTTCATTGATTTTTAGAAAATATCTGGTCGTCAGGAGGACGACCAAAATTCATGTTCTGGTCGTCCACACCCATTTCCTGGTCGTTGAGGACACGCGAACCCTCAGATTTTCCTAGCCTGGTATAGATGCTTTAGACTTATTAGGATTCGCATCCTAAAATGGGAAACACTAAATGTCTTGTCATCAAATATCATCTTAGATTTATCTTATATTTTGTATTAATGAATATTTGCCATAGAATTTACAACGTTATTGTCAACATCCGATACATGCACTGCACACACAAAATATTTCGAAAACACATTTGCTGAAAACCAATCTTTAATCGTCTATTCTACCACCATGACATTTGTATTATTTAGAAGTGATCATTTCAGATGATTCTTAGAATATTGATCTGAGTAGAAATCGTGACATCCATTGTGAGATGTAGACAACATCATGCATGTGACTGGCAATACCAGAATCATTATTGTAGGTAGATAGGCTTTGATGATAAAGATCCGGGATAGTTATACGATAATAGGAAATTCTCCAAGTATGTAAGGTCATTCATATTCACCACAGATGAGATTTGTAGGAGGCCAAAAGGCATTGGCAGAAATGGATCCAAAGATGAATAAAGCAGGTCTTCTTGATTTTATGAAATGCCTCTCACCTTGAAATAATAATCAAAATAATGAGTCTTTTATCTTATCACCAATATATCATCATAGATTAAAATTATCACGGTTGCATTCACCCCTTTCCCAGGGGAATGAAAACGATCATTTTATACACATACCCACTGCTGAAATTTCTAGATTTAGATTTACATAACTAATTATAAACTATAATGTCATAATGAATTGCTCCTCAAAACCATGGAAAAAATAAACGAATCAATGTAACCATCCCTCCTTGCTTGTAGGGGGGGGGGGGGGGCAATCACTCTCTCTATTGTCAATGCACTACCATCACTTCTTAGGGATAAGCCCACAGGGTTCTAGGACACTTAACACCCCCCACCCCCCGGAAAGTGTTCTGAAGGTACGTGTCCAGGGGTTAAGTGTCCAGGGGTTAAGTGTCCAGGGGGTAATTGTCTGGGGGGTAAGTGTCATAGGGGGTAATTGTCATAGGGGGTAAGTGTCATAGGGGGTAAGTGTCCGGGGGGTAAGTGTCCTGTCACTGCCCACAGTTTATACCAAAACTATTTCAGAGAACATGTTCAGGTAAGCAGCAATACAATTTACAACCTCTACACATATCCTGTTTGATGTACAGGCAGAGCAAACTAAAACACAATACTTTGATATCCCTGAGATTAGATTGATAAGCAATTGTAAATCAAGTTCAGGAAAAAGTCAGAGATAAACTTAAAGAGTCCTTAGGGGCTGCATGTTAAATGCTCTCTCAAAACTTCCATAACTTTCAAAATAATCCATAAGCTAATCTTGTATAGTCATAGTACGTCATTGAGAATATAGAGAAATCAAAATATTTACCATGGATTCATATAAAACAGCAACAATTAGATCTATGCAACTTGGTACAAATCCAAAACCTTAAGGTATACACTTGATCTACCAATGCAGCTGTTAGGTTTGTGAGTACCAGTTATTGTTAAGAAATCATATCAAATGAATGAAAATAATCATGAAGAATTAGCGATAACATGGAAAATCATATAATCCCATAATTAAGACAGGTTTCGGGTGTGCCTAGTTTCAAGCATAACTCAACCCTTGTACCTCATATTTTTGTTCAACATTCCCTTAAACTCATACATACTACAAAGAAGAGTGGATGTAGGGGCTTCTATATGGCAACCCATCTAACCCTAGCCATCCCCTATGTATTAGTGGAGCACCTTCATTACCAGCCTGTAGCTCCACAGGGAGGAGAAACAAACTAAAAGTAGGTACAATCAGGCCCCAATACACGTGTCAATATTGACTGACTCCAAAGAAAACAGTGCTGGCCCTCATGTGGGGCCTGGTTACAGCAAAGACAGTTGGTGGGCTTTTGGTGATGTATACATTAGATCCTCTAGCCAAGGTCAAACTTAAGGCTGTATTCCACTACACAATGTTTGGCTCAATATTTATGGAAATTCTGCCGATGTTTGGCAAAAAATACAAAGATCGGCAGTCACTGACAGTTTTGGGATACTTCCAAACATCTTGAGGTGGAATATACCTTCAAAAACCCACGATCTTGGTTATCAAAAAGAAATTGGGACACAAAGGTCAGCAGTCTTCCTACCGAGAGTAATATACTGGTAAATATCAGGAGCACAGCTCCCAATCTTTTATTGCTGAAATTAACACACTAGTGGTTTTTGGTCCGAACCCCTCTTGATCTTTCGCAATTTAAGTTTTTTCCCACACACCTTGTAGTGGAATACGGCCTTAAGGCAGACAACAACTTTTTTTAATTGTGTTTCAACAATTGATTAATTGAATTAATGAGTGATTTGATTATTTCTTTGACATCTTTATTAATTGTATTCTATCAATTGATTTATTGAATTAATAAGTGATTTAATTATTACTTTAATATAACGTATCAAAGTAATATTCCAAACACCCGCGCAGAATCTTAAAAAAAGGAAAATCCAGAACCTAGGCAAACAGAATTCCCTGTATTTTCCCTTACAATTTTTCATTTTCATTATACCTGTTTACTGTTGTTTTTCTGTGCAATGGGGTCCCTTAGCTATAGGCCTATTTGACCGTAGTACCCGAGGAAGGTACAAATACTCTGCACTCTCTTTGGGTATCCAATTATCAGAACAGATTAGCTGGACTGACCATCTTACATAAGACATACCTGCAGGTAAATATTGGAAATAGCGGCGTCCTGCTGACCTAGTTACATAATCAACGATGGGCCTACTTCTAGCCTATAGGTCGTCATCTTAACCAGAGCTGGTCTTCGAATAATGATAGAGAGCTGACATAGCTGTAGCTTTAGTAATAATTATCTATATGCCTATATCTAACCACTACTTTATATTGCCTGTGTATGCATGTGTGTGTATGTATCATAATTATATATGTTTAAATGCAGTAAATTATATGAGTAGGGCCCATACACACCTTATTTCCAAAATTTGACTAATTCGTGTGTGTGTGTGTGTGTGTGTGTGTGTGTTTGTGTGTGTGTGTGTGTGTGTGTGTGTGTGTGTGTGTGTGTGTGTGAGGATTATTATTTACAAATAATAATGCATGTGATTATACATTGTAATATATACAGACGCCAATACTATTCTGAGTTACGGAACTTTCATGTATAATTATATTATATATACAAAAAAGAGAAAATGAAAGAAATGGAAATACATCCTACGGGAAAATATCTCGGAGACAAGACAACCATAAGTGAATATACATTACACGTGATGATACATGGTAAGTTCTTTTCAACATTTGGACATAATTATTATGGGGTGTTTAACAAGAAACGACATCAGGAAATAGCCAATTATTTTCAGTCAGTTCAGCTCTTTTATTTCAATGAATGTTTGCCTACATTATCTCAATAGGGAACAGCATATATTTCATGGAATGTATGAGTGAATGATAGGTACCATATGATACCGATTTATGACTATCATGGTGGTTAGACTTTTTCCAAAATTTCTATAGTTACAGATATATACAATTGATCACAGTCACGTCATAAGGCATGAAATATTTCACACACAATATATATACACAAGCACTCACTACCCTACCTAGATATTTTATGCACACTGAAGTGAACCTTCAAAAACCTTAATACAAAAACAAGTTAAGGCAACCAATTTCCTTGTATTTCATTTTCACACAATTCTCCTGTAATAATGAAAACATAAACACAAAAAAGGGATTCTTCATATATTAATCCAATACAATGAAGAACGTTTATGACCACTCAATGAAAATGTTTATAATCTTTTACATATAAAAGTATTGAAATCATTATGCTATAGAAAAGATGTCGTTAGGCCTTTAGCACAGTAAAATTGTCCTATTCATTTGATTACTATTCGATAGGACCATAAAAACAATCATGTCTAAAATATTTTCCCTTTCTCTTTCTTAGAACTGATACCGGTTTACCTATATTCATGATCCACTAGTACGAAACTTGGCTTTCAAGTGATAAGGATAAGCAGAACATAAAATTCGATGCAAGAATAGCAAACTTTTTCAGCAGAAAAACCTGTAGCTCTTAAATTCCTGTCTGAGTCAGGTCAGTATACTCATCTGAATTCCACAGAAAAAAAAACACGCTTAAAAATGGTAAAATTTCTTTTCGATATCTAGATATGACGTACATATAAATTATAGTTCAAAAATAGGAAAAAGCGTTCGTTTTTTTTATCTTCGTGGAACAGCACAAAATTAATATATGAGATGATTGGACCTAACGCAGCAGTCAAAGATAACATCTACCTGATGAGCTGTTACAGAATATCACCTATCGAATGACGTCCACAAAAGGTCGGATATCACAATATTAATTAGTGTTGCCAGGAACAACCAAGGCACTATTGTCTTCCGGGTTTGGACAATGTTAATTAGAACTCCGTCATGCCGTGGGGTATGTTCTTACTATGTACAAACGCAACCTGATTATACCTTGTTTCATGGGATACCTAATTGGAGTATCAGGATTGATTAATTTACACCTACATTTCGCATGGCTCATAAGTGTGTTGTGTCACTCAACTATGGACCATGAAGAATAATACAGTGGCAATGTAGTATATGCCTAGCACAAGATATAGTATATTATGTGCTGGAAATAGGGCTGCATGCAAGCCCAAATGGTTATTTGTGGTCGTATGAGCCATAACCTTAATCCACGTTGTGACTTCCAGTCTCGAGTGCATAGCATAAGATGGTATCTTACTTTGGACATAACAATATTAATATTGATACACTTGGAGGCATACTGGTAAAGAGGCATACTATAATCATTGTACTTCAATGTCCAGATCCTTGGCAATGGTCATGGACATATCCATGGCAAAAAAATGCATCTACAGGTTGTATGTACATTACTTTTGAATAACGGAAATTGTTATTTGCTTCTGTGTTGTCCTTCTGTAATATCAGTGGTTTGTACAATATTGGATTTTAGTCTGTATAGTTTGTGGCTCATCGCATAACGAAATATTGAAACAATTCATTGCCTTGCAAGACTGACGTCACTGTTGCGATCGGTACCATGCACTGTTGAATTGTGGCTGTGCTACTGGGTCAATTATTATTCTGTAACAGCATCTAAAATACAGATCTTTGGACATTAAATCCTGAGATTTTATCCTGGAAAAATCATTATAAGAGGGTAAGATTTGATGCCGGATTTTGGCAGAACAGTGTGTGAGTTGACAAAACCATGGTTTGCTGTTAAACGGACTGAGAGGACAATAAAAAAAATATTTACACGTTTTCATGTTAACATTTTGATTTTAATAATTATTTCACAGGGTTGTTAGATTCACTAAGATCATTATGATGAAACATCCTTACATATTAAAACTGTAACCCAGACTCGTTTCAGTTATTGACTTGCCCCAATATCTGAGGATCCAGGCACGGATTTTAGGGGGGTGGGGCGTGCCAGGCGTGCCCCCCCTATTTTGGGTTAAATTCTAATTTATTTAATGTAAAATTCATGTGTCCGGAAGGCCTGGGCAAAAACTTTGCTATAGCACGCCCCCGCCCCTTTTTTTTCAAAATCCTGGATCCGTCCCTGGGAGCCGTTAGTTATTTTTAATGGTGAGAGGTATCGGATCAAATGTACGGGAAATTTGGTAATTATTAGGAAAGTTTTAAACTGAAAAAATGGACATAGGCTCTAGACGTATGGGCTTACAAGACTTCAAAAGATCAAAATTTGATCTTTTTAGACCTTTAATTTTGTAAATGAAGCCACTGAGGTTCATTAAAGGCTTAGGATATGTCACCTTTCCAATACCTTTGCAAGATCTTTGATGAATTTTTAAAGGTCACCTGAAAAAGTTGTGGAGAAGTCTTGTAAAGGTGACCTTTCCATTACCTTTAGCACACCTCAATGGCTCCATTTAAAGAAACATAAAGGTCTTAAAGGTCTTTTTCCCTGCAGAGCTCCACACATCTGGAAGTCAGTTTGTAGAAAGTATTTCCCTTATCAGTTACATCAACAGGTGCTGAAATCTCTTTGATAGAGGCACACAAATATTCTTATCACAAGGTACAGCGATCTATCAAACATCTGCCACATTTTATCGACACTTTCGTGACTTAGTTTATTTGGCATATCTAGATTTCTCTTTAGCACTTTGGTTCATATCACAAATGTCTCTTTGGTCTCCATCACCTTGTCATCAGTCATTGTAAATTAATGTTTCAATGTAAAACACAGGTTTGGGACAAGATTGAAATTAGCAACGATAGCTTATCGTACGTAGTTGCTAGATCTTGCATCGCAGGTGTCTTATTATCTTGCATCACTGTTGATTTCAATACTATGACTAAGTTTACGTTGTCATTTCTTGCATCGTTAGTAAATGGTGCATCATTGGAAGAATTATAACACATTACTAACCTGAAAATCTCATTGGTAAAACGATTCTTTAGTTTTAACCAATTGCAGAGGTCCACGAATCTCATAGTTAAGATAAAACAGGCGCGTAACCTAGTCACTTTTTAAAGCAGTTTGATATTGATTGAGTTTGTGCAGGTACTGCCACCTAATTCCTCTTTTTGTCTACGTTGGTCTCCGTCGCTTAGCAACTAATCACAACAGCAAGAAATCTAATCACCGTGTGCTAACAAGGACGTCCTTGTTATAATATATAAGTTATCCTTCTTAGAATTGCATTGACTCATTGCATAAGCAAATTGTATTTGTACTGCAAAAGTGATAGATTAAAACAATTGTTGTTCAAATTAGACATAAGAGCAATGACTTTATATCGCTAAATTTCAAGTGCACTTAACTTTTTGTTTGAATAACAATCTTTACCATATAAAATTATGTAGATAATTATGGTCTTATTGTTTGCATCTATCGAATCTAAATTGAATCCCAAGAAAAGATGGAAACCATAAAGAAATACGAATCGCAAAGGCAATATCCCTACTGCAATATCTGCATCACTGCAAATCGTCACAATAGGGAAGCCTATATGCGACGGGTATATCCTAGAGGTGTATGAATATAATTTTGATGTCTGTTTTGGACATTGGAACCTTTTTCTTTTTAATCAATTTGTTGCTGCTTGTTATTCGGTTGACTAGGAGATCAAAGACGATTATAGACCACCAAAAATACACGCTTAATTTTTTAATTCTCCCTACCAGGGATTGCTGATTTTCAGTAACCTGCAGGCTGATTTGGCCCAATTTTGTTGACAAAAGCTCAGGGAAATCTATAGAAACAATACAAATATTTGTCATATATCTGTCTATTATGACTGAATTTTCAAACTGACTTATAAAATGGTAAACATATACATATACAAATGAAAAATAGTTGTTAATAGTTTTCTATAGTATTAAGTCAAAAATAATGCCCCGATTAGAGAAAATTTCTATACTGAGGTTTGTCGACACATTTCCCAGGATTCACCTTGACCAGGCTAGTAGTCTGCAGGTTAAACAAAGAAAATACACTATTAGTCCAGGAGCCAAATCTGAAAATCCTGATTTACCCTCCGCGGTGAGCCCCCTGGATTTTCTTGATTTTTTTCATCTTATAGCATCATAGGGACCATGAATCAAGACGGTTCCGAAGAATTTAGGTATGCGAACACTGTCTAATTACACGATTTGTGCTTAATTAGCAAAAATTGGAAAACGCGTTATTTCTAAATTTCTCTGGAACTATGTAAGATATGGTAACATGCTATATGTCATCTGAAAGGTAATTTTTTTTCCTGATTTTTTGGTATATTGTTTGTTATTGTCATCAATCATGGTAATGAGTAATTAAAGAAAAACCGTTGTTTCAGTCAAAATCATTAGAACTTAAGGATCCAAGGTTAAACTCTGGAATTGATAAACCAAGTGCTACGTATACTTAAAGGGGATCTTTAGGCAGTTTTTAAAGAAGGTTGCATCTGATTTCATTGGAAATATAATGTAGAAATCATTTTTTCGTGATTAAATTCTAACCGACTACAGGCTCATTTTGCACTTATATTTCAAAAGGAGAGATGATATCATGAAAATAAAACAATATATCTTAAAGAGATAGGGAAATTATTATCACCGTCTCCCTAAGCTGGTATTTCAGTGCTTTCTGAGCCATTTAGTCCATTGTATACAACATTGGAGCTGTAAAATAAGTATACATTAGCAAGAAATACGTGTCCATGTAATTTGCAGACAAGCTCATCATTGTTGCCTAATCAAACTAGTATAGTCATTGATTTATTTACTCAAAAGGATATGGATGGCTCTTTATGTTGCCAAAGATTCACACATTGACAATATGCAGCTAACAATAGGCAGCAAACTTCTATTTATATACCCCTGTACCCACTCATCTTTAAAAAGTATGTTCCTATAGGGAGAGTGGGAGTTGTAGGCTGTAATACTCTTTCAAATCCCCCCAGTGCTGGCCCTAATATCTAATGTTTACCTCACCTGGCAACAGGCCTGAGGCCTGGAGAGACAGAGGAATGATAAAGATGGCAGACTAGGGTTCTTATCTCCCTGGTGTGTGAGTTAACCCACTGGTAACCCACTGTGCTTACAACCTAGTAAAGGTTCCCTCAGAGAGAGGGGCAGGCTTAAATTTTGGCTACTTATAACTGTCTTATTATTCAATTTTATCACATATTTCCCCAAAGAGCATGGGGTTTATCACTGCAGCTGGTGAGATAAAATGATAAAGTTAACTGTTTAGACAATGTTGCCTTCCAGCCGTAAAATGAAGGTAGTGGATCTTCAGAACCTTCTTAGTGGTGGAGAGGTCTAGCCTTTCCCCTGAGCGACCTGAACAGGGGGATAAGGGCAGCCTCCCATGGTGCAACACACTGCAGGCCTATATACAGTGTGCCATAAACTGGGGGATTGCTGACCATCTGCTGTACTTTTGTTAACATCCTACCACCAATCTGCCAAATTAAACTTTGTTACCCTTTTGCTTCTACTCGAGGGTTCACAGTTCCAGGCTCTATGGGTTCATTGCTCAGTTAGCTTTATACCCTTTTGTATTATAGACTAAGTATTCAGTGTTGTATTATAAAAACTGATCATAGACTAGAGGATTATTTATATATTTGATTAATGACTCCCTTAGTTTTGGGTCTCTGAGTATTTACCATATTGACCTTTCCCTTAGTATCTAACTATAAGCTGTCTCTTGCTGTTGGTTAGGGAAATTGGATCCTTGTTCATAGCAGTCTAGAAATGAAAATGGTCAGTTATATTTTGATAAGGGAATAATGTTGTTTCTGAGGTTTGTGGAACAGAAAGTTTGAGGTTACAACCAGAATCACAGCAATTTCTTGCTCTTGTACACTCTCCTAATACCATACTGCCTTGGTTATGGTCCCACAGCAAGGGTGCTGTGCACATGCTGCTCAATGTGGTAATGCTACTAGATAGAATTGGGAAACCAGTAATGGCTATACCAAAAATTTGTAATTTTGAAATAGAAAGATATATCAGGTACGTCTGTATTGTTTCAGGTTTTGATATTTGTTTGAGGTCTTGCCAATGATATTGATTGTATATACACACACAGAGGTCTCAGTTCCCCTGGTACACCTCCTGATAAAATAGGATATATGGCAGAATCTTGTTAGTTGATATGATGAATCTCAGTGAAGCATGACCAAAGGCTGGTCATAACTTGTATTGGTAATTTGGGAGGGTTTGAAGTTTGGCTCTCAGGAAATGAACTGTGACCATGATCATAATTTAATATCAAATTACTAATAGCAGTAACCTATATATAGAATAGAATATAAGATATCCATTTTGTGTATGGTCAAGCCAAGTTACTCATTTATATAAGCACATGGGTCTAGAATCCAAGAGTGCAATCTAGTAATTTGTTAAAACCAACAAGTTGACAGAGGTAACACACCTATCAAGTTTACAAGTTTAACAAATAGCATGCTTGGTCTTTTTGCAGTTGGCCTTTGATATATGACAGCATACTTTTTAAGATCCATCTCTTCTTTAAAGTAGTATACCCTCAGAAATATGGATTGGGGTCAGGTAATGGAAGAGTCTGCTACGAGCTATTCTTTTCTTTATATAAACAAGAAGTAGAGGGAACTATAAGGGGCCTTCCATTTAATAAGAACACACATTTTCAAAAATCTCAGATCCCCACCCCCCTTTGGTCAAAAATATGCATTGGATTTGTACTAGAAAGTACACACATTTTCAAAGATTTCATACCTCTCTCCCCCCCTTGATGCATACAAACTTAATGCAAGGGCCCTTATAAGATGGTTTGTAATCAAACTGAAACATTATCATGGTATTTTGCTGAGGAAAGAAATCTTACTCAAACCATAGTTTTATTGTGACACATCTTTTACTGTGATCCAAAATGCTCTCCAAACAGCTACCATATTATATACATATGCCCAAATGGCTCAGAAAGCACTGAAATACCAGAAATTATCATTTCCATATCTCTTTAGGATTTATTGTGTTATTTTCATGATATCATCTATCCTTTTAGAATATAAGTGCAAAATGAGCCTGTAGTCGGTTAGAATTTAATCACGAAAAAATGATTTCTACCTTACATTTCCAATGAAATCAGATGCAACCTTCTTTAAAAACTGCCTAAAGATCCCCTCTAAGTATACCTAGGACTTGGTTTATCAATTCCAAAGTTTGACCTTGAATCCTTAAGTTCTAATGATTTTGACTGAAACAACGGTTTTTCTTTAATTACTCATTGCCATGATTGATGACAATAACAAACAATATACCAAAAAATCAGGAAACAAATTACCTTTCAGATGACATATAGCATGTTAGCATATCTTACATAGTTCCAGAGAAATTTAGAAATAACGCGTTTTCCAATTTTTGCTAATTAAGCACAAATCGCGTAATTAGACAGTGTTCGCATACCCAAATTCTTCGGAACCGTCTTGATTCATGGTCCCTAGGATGCTATATGATGAAAAAAATCAAGAAAATCCAGGGGGCTCACCGCGGAGGGTAAATCCTTATTTTGACTGATTTCAGGATTTGGCTCCTGGACTATATCCGTGGTAGAGAGAATTGCTTCCATCATCATTGCTTACCCTGCCACACACATCTCTTTCATAACATCAGCAATCTTTGAGTTGACCACCTCAGGTGGCACAGTGGTCAAGTGGTCAGGGTGCTCCAGGGCACTGTTATCATTGACCCACCTCTTGTAGATAAGGCCTCGACCACCTGCCATAATGATAAAATGTGACCTCCAGGCTGGAGTGATGTACTTTGGCATGAGTTCAATGACTGCTCTTCCTCTTGGTAAGAAAAGCATGTGAGATAGAGCAGCTCCATGCATTCCAATGAGGATATCTGTCTCTGCAACAAACTTGACTTGATCGCTCATATCGAAACGGTCAAGCTGAACTCCTCTCACTGTAAAGTCTGGATATTGCTTTTTAACACCATCTAATAGCTCATCCTCATTGAAAATCTTTCGGTGTACACTTCCACTTGGATTTCTTGGATGAGCGACATAGTTCCTCCGCCATATGAACAATATGGAAAGTTTCTGGCAATTCAGAGGGCGTACGAGTGGCAAGTTGTAACTTGATAAAAAGAACTCGCGAAACTCATCAACTAAAGGGAGATTCTGGTTATGACCTTTCGAAACATATAAAGGACTGCTGTAGCCTAGTATACCAAATGCGAGATTGGTAAAGCGTGTCCGAGGCTTCAGCTGGCTTACTCGGGTCATCGAGTTGAATACAGTTCCCCAGACAGAGTCCAAGCCACCGGCAGGGTGGGCGTCGAGAATTAAAATGTTGGTTTGGTGCTGGGTCTTGTTGAGGAAAGCCATGACTAGGAACGCGTTGTAGTAGTCAGTCATGGTGTGATACATGTTGACGTACTCGTATCGCGTAATGGCAATAGTGAAGTCGTCTGTGATTACGTCGGCGTTTTCAACGGACCCTGACTTCATGACATCCATCCATTTGTTCAGATGGGCCTGATCTGCAAACCTATATCTTGGCAAGTTATTCTCACAAGGGAGAGTTAAAAAGCCACTGGAGTATTTCAAGAACTCCACCTCTTCTCGCTGATTCATCAGCTTCTCAAACTTCTCTCCTCCTTTTGGTCCTTGACATTTAGTTGTATCCAAAATGACGTCATGCAGAAGAGCACCTAAGCTCCCGAACCCTTGAAAATGGCCTTCGCAGTAGGTACTCAACCCACGTTGCCATTCTTTAAAAAGCTTAGGTCCACTGAAACGATCCTTGACATAGTACCGGTTGAAATTGGCATCATGGGTAATCTTGTGTTGATGCGTAAAAGCGGCCATGTCTGAGAGCTTGGTCTCGTTGTAGTGGGTGCGGCTTTTTGACTGTATCAAATACTTATGTCTGATGAAGTGGGGTTGGGTAGGCTGGCTGAAGCCTAAAAATTGTAAACCAGATTCTGTTCTTAGGAGCAGGTACAGCGGTGAGAGTATCACTAGTACTAACATCCAGTGTTTGCCGGTCCACCGACATGGTCGGCAGAAGATGCGGGGTACAGGCATCGTCATTGTGGTGTTTTCTGTGACATCTGAAACATACAAAATTCACAGGTTTATTAAAGTGAATATCACATTCGTTTATTTTCAATATATCAAAAACTGTAGCAAATGAGGCTACATC
Source organism: Lepidonotus clava (assembly GCA_936440205.1). NCBI lineage: Eukaryota > Metazoa > Annelida > Polychaeta > Phyllodocida > Polynoidae > Lepidonotus > Lepidonotus clava. The sequence continues at coordinate 14,625,772 of OW387144.1, forward strand.
TAGAGAAAGTGAAAACCTGAATGACTGTTCTTTTAGATATATATCCCAATTACATCTTCATTGTATAATAACTTTACATGTCGTTGGCTGAGTAATAAAAGGTCGTATCTCAAAAAAATCATTTTTTTTTTAATTTTTGAATATGTTTCCCTTCCCTCTAAGGTTTCTAGAAATTTTGAAATTTTTGGAATTTTTCAAATCTTTGGAATGTTATAACCCAGTAAACAAAGGTCGTATCTCCACAATTTGACTTTTGGTTGAGTAATAAAAGGTCGTATCTGAAAGTGTACTAATGGCTTAGTACTTTTAATACATTGTCATAATATATAATCCAACAAGGATCAGGCTTAGCAAGTCTACTTCTAGTCTACTCCTAGGAGAAATATCTTACGCTCCTAGCGCCACCTGTTAACCAGTATAAAAGGCGCTGCAAGGTAGGGAGCGAGCAGTTAGTGAAAAGTTAGTGAGTTAGTTGGTTAGAAGAAACATGTTTAACCAAGGAGTTATACCTGGAGTAAGTACATCGACTCCATGTAACAGACTGGAGTTTACCAATACCCACTACCTCGGACATAGGATTGTGTTAGAGCTAAATGCTAGAATGGTCTAGAAGGCGTTGGAGCAACTTGTGTTCTAAATGTGGTTGATTGCTGATAGGAGATGGGAGGTGGACTGATGAAGACTTATACATGGTGGCTTTGACTCGGGATGAGATGTTTATTGAATAAAACCCTTTCATATTAAGAAGTTCCCTCATCGTTCATTTCTTTTGAACTATTGGGAAGTGAATGGACAAACTTTAAACGCGGTCTGAATTACTCAGACATTCTGGAAAGCAACTTACGAAGACTTAGATATACACGGATCTTACGCAGTCTTAAATCAAACATTAACAATAGTTCATTTGGTGGAGATACCCGAAACATGACTTGTGCCGTTTTGCTCATCCTTGATGTCAGCCACCGGTGACTTTGAGGCTTCCTCTAACCCCAAGCCTCAATCTTTGCGGCCCGCAGGACACGATGTGTCAACATCATATACAGGGAATGTGGAAAACCGCCACCTGGTAGGTAATCCCTTAGACGGGGAGGCACAGAGACAGGAGGTCGCAGCCAGACCCAAGCAGCTCTGCCCCGAAGGTGCACAAAATTACCAAACCCGTGGCAAAGGTAAACCATTTCCCTGGCACCTAGGGTCCAAAGATAGGCCGGTTCTTGACGAAGGACTTGAAACCCTAACACACTCGGGACGAGTTGAAGGGAAGAACCGTCTCACGGAATATCAGCAATATTGGAACCCAGGGTACGTACCACCTACGGACCACGAAACTGGTACTAGCTCTCGCTCCACCTGTGAATCTGATGTGAACAATCCGTGGTGTAACCAAAGTGTTCCTTATCGTTTACTGCCCGCAGCGGGAGGTGAAGGCGAAAAGGAAGTTTCCAATGGAGATAACCTATTTTCTTCAGGAAATCTAAAACAACGACAAAACACCGCGGATAACTCCAGCCCATCAGGGGGAAAACGCCCCGAAAATCCGGTAATCCTACCTGATGGGAGCTCTCTCACCTATCCATTACCCCAACGACTTGAGTTTATCAGTCACCCACTGGTAACGCCAACTCACCCCAACCCGGGGGCGTCCATTCCTTATTCCACTGTAGCTAAAGGAAAAACAGTGGGAAGGGATAGGGGAGTGGGAAGGGAAGCAGAGGGAAACAGCGAGAAAGTAGGCAATTTACAACCCTATCGATTAACTTACGGTGTAGAAACGAACTTAGACCAGGCTGGTAGGGGAGCGGAAGCTCAGGCCTTTGATCCAGCCGAAATATTAAAGCAGTGGGCAGACTCAAGCCCCGAAAAACACATAGATTTAGAGAGGCTAAGCGATCAGGATAGTGAAGAAAACGTAACGCTTAAAGCACAAGATTTTAACACTCTAACTCATGAATTGTATGGAGAATACGAGGACGAGTACGAGGAAGAAAATAGCGAGACAGAACAAGCAGCCGCAGATGTCAGAGAGGGTAGTCCTGATAGAAAATTAGCTAGAGAAGATAAATCAACCTCGTCTTCATACGAAATTATTACCGAGGATGGTTTAGATACAGGTAAGAAAGCTAAACTAGAAAGAGAGGACGAAATTAGTGTAGAGGAAATACCTGTGAAAGAACAGTGGGACGATCACGATATACAAAACCTCCACGAAAATAATATGGCGGAAGGAGGCGTTCCTTTGATGGATCTAGTAGAAGAAAGAGAGGATAGAGATCAACGCCAGCAACCCGATGAAGGGGGAGCTGGGGGTGTAGATCTGGGGGCATGGCTTCCTAACCGTGGGATGGACCCTGGGGGACCTCAACAAAACAATGGGAATGGCCAGATCCTAATCCAGCAGCCGGACCAAGGCGTGCAGGCAGGACTTATTCCTCCTCTTAATCAACAGGCCCAAGGAGGCCAAGGTAATCAAGCCAATCCTCCCCTTAATCAACAAGTTCAAGGGGGCCAGAACGATCAGGCCAACCCTCAAGGACTTATTCCTCCTCTTAATCAGCAGGTCCAGGGAGACCAAGATAATCAGGCCAACCCACAAGGGCCTAACCCTCCTCAAAACCTTCTCAATAACCCTCCTCAAAACCTTCTCAATAACCCTCCTCAAAACCTTCTCAACAACCCTCCCCAAAACCCTATTAATAATCTCCCTCCGAATCAGCCCAATCTGGGGATAAACCCTGGGGGACTCCAGCAACCCGGTGCAGGGGGAAATGGTGGTGTGAATCCGGGAATACAGCAGCCTAATCCTGGGGTAAACCTTGGGGGACTGCAACAAAATGATGGGGGAGGCCAACCGGGCCAACAGCCTGGCCGGGCCGTGCCAGCAGGGGGTGGGATCGATCAAAACCTGCTCCCTCACCTATTGCAGGCGATGGCACTCGCTGTCAATCTTAACGCAGGCCGAGGAAGAGCGAATCAGCAAGCCCCAGCAGGCCAGAATAATCAGGTAAATCCACCAGGACCCAATAACCCTCCCCCGAACCAGAACAACAATCCTTTCCTTAACCAACCCAACAACCCCCCGAACCCACCGAACCCTCCGCCACCCGGACCACCAGGTCCGCCGGGCCCACCAGATCAGAACAACCCTCCAAACCCACCGAATCAACCAAATATTTGGGAAATTCTACCACAGTTGAGCCAGGCACTGGGGCAAACACCAGCGCCAGTGCGTGAAACGACTCACAGTGGTCACCAAAGGGGACCAAACATTAGGTTACCGTGGTTTAGTGGAAAAGAAGACGAGCAAATAGAAAAGTATTTCAGGGAATTAAAACGACTGAAAGCTATCTATGACTGGTCGGACGCCCATCTCCTGAATATGGCGCTGTTAGGCCTAAAAGGAAGGGCCGACGACTGGGCAGGAGCGTTAGCTGAAAGTGAGAAAGACTCATTTGAGAAGCTAGAAGCCCAAATGACCAAGATCTTCGGTGATCGAAGGGCTAAGTGGCAGAAACACGCAGAGTTCTGTGGCCTTAAACAAGGAAAGGACCAGAGCGTGATCGAATTTGCAGGTGTTCTGAAACAAAAGCAAGTTAAAGCAGAGGCGAGTGAAAGCATGATGTTAGCTGTGTTTTTAGAGGGATTAAAACAGGGCGTAGCCAGGCAAGTAGCTATACTGGACCCTAAGTCGTTCACCGAAGCGGTGGATTGTGCAACGAGGCTAGAATCGTTGGACAAAGGCAAAGGGGGAACTAAAATATCTAATGCAGTGAGCGAACTGGCTGGAAGCCAAGAATCAGAGGAGACCGCGGCCCTAAACTCCATCTCCGAACGGTTTGGAGTGGTGCTGGCCCGACTGGAGGCCGCTCCATGGTTTCAGAAACCAAAGCCAGGGCAAAGCGGGACTCCCCAGAGTGGTGGTAACTTTAAACAGCAAGGTTATGAGAGAAAAGATAGGTACGAAAACCAGAAAGGGGAAAGAAATTCAGATCAGAAGCCTAAATCCAATAGCGCCCCGAACAGAGAGGCAGATAAGGGAAAGAATCTGCCAACTCAACAGAAAGTAGAGAGACCCAGGTTGCCTTTTGATGAAAGTAAGTTTTGTATCATTCACCAACAGCATGGTCACTCTACAGAAGCGTGCTTGTGGTTAAAGAATAGGTTGAGGGAAAAACCCCCGCGGATCTACAAAGATAGCAAAGCCAATGGTACCGAACAAAAGAATCAGGGAAACTAGAGGAAGGGTCCGTTCATTCCACGATAGAATTAGGCGCAGTGGACGGACCGGCTAGGAGAGAGATAGGAGACGAAGCATTTTTCTTAACATTAAGATTTGATGATCAGAAGGAGGTTAGATCTTTAGTAGACACAGGAGCGAGCGATTGCTTCATGTCCACCCATTGTAAACGACAGATCCCTAAACAATGCATTTTAGATGAATGGAAGGTATCGAAGGGAAACATCAGTTTGGCAGACAACTCGTCTCAAGTAATACTAGAACAAATTAGATGTAAGTTTTCAATCCAGGGATCGGTGGTCTGCTATGATTTCAACATAGTGGACGATCTATGTCACCTAATAGTAATCGGAAGAAACTTATTAACAGTGCTTCGATCAGATTTATCTCTACCAGGCGCAAAGATAGAAGTGTTTTGTGGAAACCCTATAGTTAGCAAAGAAACAGTGAAAATTCCGCCGGGAAATGAATGCATCATACCGGTAACCACTCGAGAGCCGCTGGGATTAGACTCACCGGTAGCTTACTGCGCACCGGCGGTAACCGCACCAGTCCTAGTGGAGGGGTGCGTGAACACGGTGGGAAGCCAGTGGTGGATCAAAGTCATGAATCCGCTAGATGTAATGCAAGAAATCACTCCCCAGGAAGTATTAGCTTTTGCGGAAGAATGCGCAGTGCCTGAGGTAAACCAAAATCAGATAGAGGAGTTCCTAGACTTGTGTTATCTAACTAAAACAGAGACCCCAATGTCCATCTGTAGGATTTCTGTAGAAGTAATGAAAGACGCAGTGCAAATGGAAAGCCAAACCTCTGAGGAGAAATCCCGAGGTAAAATGGATGAGAATGTAAGTAAAATAGATCTGACCGAGTCGTGCTTAAACGAAGAACAACAGGTAAGGTTTAGGCAAATGCTAAATAACAATAGAAATGCACTAGCGTTCTCAATGGAAGAGTTAGGTCACTGTGAAATAGCGCCGATGAGAATCATTGTGGATGAGTCGCAGGGAGTCATAAGTTCCAGACCATACCGATACTCTCCACAGAAAATGGATATCATCGATGAACAGGTTAGGCAACTCATAGATATAGGTGTCATAGAGCCCAGCGAATCGGCTTGGCGAAGCCCGCTGGTGGTAGTGCAGAAGAAAGACGGCAAACCTAGGCTCTGTACAGACTTTCGCATGCTTAATCAAGTCACTTTTAAAGATAAATTCCCCATGCCCACGGCTCGCTCGCTTTTCCTATATATGGCTTACAAGAAACCCACTATGTGGACAGCTTTAGATCTGTTGAGCGGCTATCATCAATGTGTAATCGAAGAAGACAGTAGAAAATATACCGCTTTTGAAACCCCGATGGGTGTGTATCAGTATAAGCGTGTACCATTTGGCTTAGTTGGCGCACCTTGGCAGTTTACCAAGGTAATGGCCATAGCGCTAAAGGGATTGATTCCTAGAACATGCTTAGCATATTTAGACGACGTAATTGTCTACGACACTACATTTGAAGAACACCTGGCGAGCGTTGAGGTGGTTCTCCAAGCTTTGGCGAGAGCTAATCTCAAACTGAAACCGTCAAAGTGTGAGTGGTGTCGTAGTGAAATCAATTTCCTCGGCCACGTAGTAAACGCGGAAGGTGTGGCTACACAAAGGGTAACCACAGAAAAGATCACAGCCTTTAACCGTCCACATAATGTGAAAACCATTAAATCATTTCTGGGACTGTGTAACTACTACCGATCGTTTGTCCCTAATTTCGCTGATCTAGCAAAGCCTTTAAACCGACTGCTAAAGAAAGAAGTCTATTTTGAGTGGACAGAGGCCTGCGAGGAAGCGTTTCAACAGTTAAAGAAATTGCTAACCTCGCCGCCCTTACTAATTCATCCAGATATAGGAGGGCATTTCTATCTACTAACTGACGCATCGGACGCCGCGTGCGGTGCAGCGGTTTGTCACAAACTAGATGAAATCTACCGTCCGGTTGCTTTCTGGGGATGTACTCTCCGGGACGCCGAATTAAATTATTCGGTAACAGAAAAGGAGGCTCTGGCAGTAATTAAAGGCATTAAGAACTATGAGGACATGTTGCAGGGAGCTAAAATCACAATAGTGACTGATCACAAACCGTTGATTCCCCTGCTACAGAGTGCCTACAAAGCCCCGTCAGCCCGGCTGAGACGGTGGGCTTTAGCGTTATCAGATTTTGATTTTGAAATCACATATGAGCCAGGAGCGACTCATTTTCTACCGGACTATTTGTCTAGAGTCTATCATGAGCATGTCCCAGGTGAGGAATATGAGCCCGCTGTGGGATGTGAGTTATTTGAGGCCGAAGTTCAGGATGAAGAGCTTTCTGTGGCTACGGTATTAAACGCGCAACTCCAAGATGCAGAGTGCGCGCAATTGATAGACTACCTGCAGGACGGAGACCTACCGACAGATCCCCTTGAAGCTAGGCGAATAATGGACCAAGCTGATTTTGTAGGAATGGTAGCACCGGGAGTACTATGTAGGTTCAACATCAAAAGGTATAACAAACACCAAGACCAACTGGTCAGACTAAAACCCAGAATGATAGTTCCAGGTAGGTTAATTCCCAAAGTCCTGAGACTGTTACATAATGACATCTTAGCTGGGGGACATGTAGGGATCAGTAACCTCACTACCAAAATCTCTGATAAATTCTACTGGCGGAACATGAACGCCGACATCGTAGACTATGTAAAAGCTTGTGAGACCTGTTCTCTAAGGAGACGGGCCCCACATTTCAAGGCCTTAGCCAAGTCTTGGGAGAGACCAACCCGACCCTTTGAGGTAGTACAGTGTGATTTCATCGGGCCGCTAAAGAAGGCTAGGGATGGGTCAAAATATATCATGACCTTCATAGACCTACTAACAGGTTGGCCGGAGGCTTTCACCACTAAAGACTCCACCGCGCAGACCGCGGCTAACTGTTTCCTAACCGGAATAGTGTGTCGGTATGGGCGGGTAAACCGCCTGCACACAGACCGGGGGGCGGCCTTCCTCTCAGGGCTATTCAGGGAAATCACTACACGACTAGCGTGCAAGCAAACGTTCACTACCGGGCGAATGCCGACTGGCAACGCTCGAGTAGAGAGACTACATAAAACCATTGAAAACCTGATTGCTTATTATATCCCTGACGATCACTGTAACTGGGTCGATCTACTTCCCATTGCATTATGGACAGTTAGATCCACAATCAGTGTACGGTCGGGATACAGCCCGCACACCCTGCTGTTTGGCAGAGATCCAATCAGTATGGGAATGCCTGAGCAAGGAACAATTCCTGAAACGCTGAACGACTGCGAGTTTTTCATGCAAACCAAGGATAATATTGCTATGTTTAGGAATATGGCTGAAAGAGTAGTTCAAAACTACGAAAAAGATCTGAGGCTGCGAATTGACGAGCGGGCGCGGCCCACTCAGATGTACGAAGGTGATATGGTATACATGTACGACCCTTTAGCTAGTGAAAATAAAGCGTCTAAGTTCTCAAACAGGTATACGGGGCCATTCAGGGTAATTGAAACAAAAGGAGACCACCTTGTTAGACTAGTGTCTTTAAAAACTGGAAAACAGGTCCCACATCTAGTGAACATTTCAAAACTCAAACCTGCACATGGGCCCTGGTCTCCCGCTGTCCCTCATAATATTCCCAAACTGGTGAGAGAAGCGAAAATCACTAACTCAAAAGGGGCAGATCCTGACCGAAACCCTGAATTGCATCACACTCCGACGGGTGAAATCGCTGAGGAAGAAGGCGAAATAAGGGGTGCTGAGACTGAAAACTCAACGGGAACGACCGGTCCCCGTGAGCATGATGCAGTTCCTATGACCAGGAAGGTACCTACACAAAAACCTGGCCCAAGTCCCACTGATTTAGCAGAAACGGATGGGCAAATCACTGATGGTCAGGGCACCAGTGCGGACACCGCGCTGTCCACAAACTTATCCTTTGTTCCTAATAAAGCCGCCTGTGAACGGGGAACAGCTGGCGCTAATGGACAAAGGAAACGCAAACGAGCTAAACGAAGGGGCAAAAGCCAGCCGTTGGAGGGGAGATCCCCTCCAGGCAACAACAAGCCCATAAAACCACCCTGCGGTGATGTGCCGATCTTGGATACGTCGGAACAGAGCCCAGGAAAAACAGTAAAGGACCATGTCCCGACGAAAAGTGGCTATAACCTACGTCGGAACCGCCGCCCTAACTACGTCGCTCTGTCCAACGGCGGAGAGAGCGACGACATGGATGATTAATGCAGGAAATTTGGCCGCCCTGTGAAAATAAAGGTTCGGCGGAGCGGCACCGTTAGCATCAGCGCTAATGGAACAGGTGGTCTGCCTCACGGCCACCTTGCCGCGCCCAGGGGCGTGGCAGAAAGGGAGGGTGCGCACGCCAAGGGAGATGCCAGTGGTTGGGCGTCATCTCTTGGGACCGGATGCAAGCGTTCCCCCCCCGCCTGAAACAAGATACAGCTCCAAATATGGAGACGGCATGGACAAGCGGATCGGTTATAATTTCGTGGGATCCGCGCCGATCCACCAGTCGGTCCGCAACTCTGCTCCTAGACGGTCACCTCTGCTGCAGGTGATTGTGCGCGCAACCCAGCCCGGGACAAAACGGAGATAGATATTGATTCTATCTCTGAACAGAAGCTGGAGATAGAAATTGTTCAGCCTCCGACTTCTCCTGGAAGGAGCAGAAAGAGAACTTAGCTGGGACACTGATCCACCGACTCATGGGGAACTGTCTAGCCCTCCGGCCACATAGCAATCCAAAGGGAACCACTACTTTCCCTGCGGACACGGAGGGAAGGATTATCGTCCCCCTGAGAAGGAAACGGATTAGCCGGCCCACCCTGAGGGCGCTGCCTACCAAGGGAAGGTTCGTTGGGCCATTCTTTTAGGATTTTACCAAATGAAAGAAAAGGCAGTCGAGAAGGAGAGTGCTAAGAAACAACCGGCTCAGACCCTTAGGCGGTGGAGTTGGCCGGGCCGGGGCGGTGTCCGTCCGGACTCGACCGACGCCGGGATTGCCCGGAAGAAGCCAAGGACACCAGCCCGGCGGCCCACCAGAACGACCACAGGCGGAGCCAAGAGGTCCGCCAAATCGGCTCCAGCCAAAAAGAAGACAGCAGATAAAGACTTCTACAATTTATCTGAGGTGAGTGACTCGGAGCCCGAGCCAAGGCTAACGGCGTTGGCCAAGCCGGTTCAGAAGGAGGAAGCGGTCAACCAACCAGTGCAGATACAGGCCGGCTGGTTCTGGGACCTTACGCAACCACTGTTCCAACTATTTGAGACTGTTGACGAAATTAGGAGAACAGTAGGACTAGATGTGCCAAAATCAAACAAACAGTTAGCTGAGATTAAAACTCAGATAGCTCCTTTCATTCAAAGGACCACACAAAACTCTAAATGCGTCAAGGAAAGTACCAGCCTACAAACAACACGAGGCGGCCGACCTCTGCCCACTCTGGAAAGGCGATCGGGAGGGGAACAGCTAACCGTCGCCGCTCCAGGACTAAAAGTGGAGGTAGCACCCGTGCAACACGCGCCAACCCCACCGGTGGGGAACGGGCCAGCGGGAGCTCCCCTCCTCCACCACTTGCAGCCTGCGGACCCCGCTTGTTTAGACTTGAGCAGCTTGACAACGAGCTGCAACGCCAATCCCTCACCACTGCTATGGAACCAGCAGCAGTGGACGCCAACCAGCCAGCCGGGGGGCCCACTGTGGCCGAGCCCACTCCCAACGACAAACCCACCGCAAGTACCAAACCCATACCCCTCGAGCCAACCGTCGTACGACCCAACGGGGGCCGTTTCGGACTGGAACCTACTAGGCCAAGACCCCTCAGAGCAATGCGCCCCTCGTCCTGCGAACGTATGAGAGGCTTAAGAGTCACGGTCACCAAGGATGAGAGCGGGATCATCAGGCGAGTGGTAAATGACAACGGGCAAAACCTCTACGAGCATGTACCAAACTAAACAGACCAGGAAGCCAAAGAGGAGAGCATTTTTCGGCGCATGGATGATAGTAGTGCGCAGAAAAATGAGGTAACTTTACTGTGAACATGTTTTAGATAAACTGCAAAATTAACTTTCTCAAACTATCGCTAAGGCCAAAACAAAGACAATGAAGTGGCTGGTGCTGTTAGTATTAGCTATAATAGGGGGCATTAGGGGAGTGCATAACGACTCCAGCCCACCTGAAGGGCTAGCCCCTAACGCTGAAGTGATAGCCTTAGAACAATATGGAGTAGTGTTAAAACCAGGGAAGTTAATGTCCACCGCGGATATAACACACGTCCGACAAGGCTTCCTAATCACTATTCCAAGGAGGCGCTCCTTCAACAAGGCTACCTTTGGCCAGGTCTGTCACCGATATCTACAGGGAGGAGACGCCCTCGATCGGGCCTGCTACCATATCAGGTCGCTGGTCAGTTGGATGGATCAGACGTCACAGGCGCTTAAGGGTCGGTACCGAGAAGTTCTTAATGAAACCTTAAGTTCCCTAATAAAGAACACTCAACAAGACCTTCAAAATCAAGAGTCGGAGTTAAAATCTAGTGGAAGGATCAAAAGAATGAAGAAGTTACCCACTATGCTGGACGATCCAGGGTGGCCGACCTTTCCTCTTCCAACCTCTTGGAATCAAGGGCTGGCGGCTGATGTCAAATATAACAGAGAATTGATTAGAGTATTGCAGGAGTCTTCGAGCCAAATGATCGAAGACTTGGCTCTGATGAATGAAAAACATGACGAGGCTGTCGAAAAGGTTAACCATGTCGTGATAGGCCTACTGGACAATCTAAGATCACTAAATAAGGCACACAACACGACTCGCCGAAGGTTGAAACTCGTGCAACATAAGGTGGATTGGATGGAACTGTACCTGAATATGATACCGGTCGCTCTAGAAGACAAGTTAGGAGAGATGGTGTATCTTCAACTAATGGTAGAGCAAACTCGCGTGTTCAGGAAAGGTGTACAGCGCCTGACGCGGGGCCAGCTGACTATGGACTTGGTACCACGCCAATATATGGTCGGAGCGGTCCAGGAAGTGAACAGATATCTGAAGGGGATCCACCCCCGGTTCCATGTCGCGTTCACAGATCCTTCCTTTTATTACGAGAACAGTCAACCTTCGTTCAAATTCAATGAAACCACTCAGGAATTTATTGTGTATGTAAGGGTGCCTGTGGTGGCTGATGAACATTTGTTCCGGGTCTACGAAGTACTAACTTTTCCTGTGCCAGTGACGGTTAGGGGACGACTTAAGAAGGACGCTCTCCAAATTGTTAATCTACCCAAAAGTGTCGCCATGTCCATGTCCCGCCAGTATTACGTACCATTGGCTAGTGGCAGTTGGTCAGGTTGTTATGGACAGACCATCACGCTCTGTAAGGACCTACCTTATATGAAAAAGATTACAGACAACACCTGCACTGCTGCGCTACTGAGGCGCGACGACCTAGCGATCCAAGAAAAATGTGAACTGGACTATTTACTGGAAGCAGACTTTGGAGAGATGGCAGTGTATCTAGACGACGGAGATATGCTAGTGGTCAGCGCCGACACCCGAGGCCAAATGATTTGCAGAAACCAGCCTGCGGTCGGTGTGAACATAGAAAATTATGCAAGGGTTCAGGTGGAATGCGACTGTGCATTCCAAACACAAGGAGCATGGATACCGTATAGCTTGCGAAATTGTGACAAGCACACCAGGATCACCACGGTTGTGTACCCACATAATGACCTGTTGGAAGCAGCAAGTCGTGTGAAGGGGTGGGACATGAATTTCACGACGTCCAAAAACGAACCCACTATGTTAGAATCAGACCCTATCCCTGAAATAATTAGGAAAGACCTGCTGGAAATCGAGGAAAGCCTGAAGGCCAAAATACCTGTAACCTCCCTGGCCAAACGAATACAAAAACACCGTAAAGACTTGGCCAAGGGTATCAAGAAAGCGACTGACCGTTACGAGGTAGAGAAACACGCCCCGTGGTTCTCTATAGGCAACTTCGGAGGCGGTTTTGGTCTCCTCACCATCTTTTGCATAGTGGTAGCTGTGACAATTATTGGTTGTGTTCTCTGGAAGTGCTGGCGGAACCACCAAGGCAAGGCTGCCCTGGCCGGACTAACTATGACTTTACCTCGGGCCATGGCCTTGGAGGCGGCGGACCCGGAGGAGCTACTGCGCAGTGAAAAGGAACTAACTGGATGCCCGGACACGACCGCCAACCCCACTGCGGTGGCAGTACTTGCTATATTACTGGCAGTACTCGTCATCGCCATAGTGGTCCTCGTGTGGCGAAAGTGGAGAGATATTAGAGGAAAAACTGTGGATGGGTTGTACGTACAGTTTGCCAATCCACATATGATAGAAACAATCTTCCTAGGCGAACTGGCTATGCCTTCAGACCACACTTATACGGAAGGCTATGTGCTCATTAGGGATCTACTGGTGACCCAGCTGTGTCTGAAGTATACCCTGACGGTAACCTGGGGGGCGCAGCTGATGGGAGCAGCGACCAGACCTGGACAGCACCCATCTAAGGTGCCACTACCCGACACCCTGAGGGTATCTAAAAAACTAGCCCGTCTGATGATGAGTAACTTAAAATACAATACCAGGGCCAGACTATTGAGATATTCCTCGGGGCTAGCCACTCCTGTACCCATGGGAGTACCTCGCCTCATCGACGCAGGGTGGTCCGATGTCGGAGCGGACTGGCCTCAACCGGTGTTGGGACAAGGAACAATGCCTAACGCTCCTCCTAGATCGACCACGCCCACCTCAACAGCGACCGGAACAGGATCTGCACGAAAGACAATAAGGCCAGGGACATCCGAAATAAATCCAGGAACGGTTTATGAAGTTATCATATGACAATGTAACGAGTGGTAAAACCTGACCTAGTACTGTATAGGTAAAATTGGTGAATTAATAACACAGAGGTACGAAATACCGAGAGGGATGAGCTCCTCGAAGGGTAGTTCGTAACAGGCGGCAGTGGGCTCGCGAGAGTCCGGGGACACGTTAAACTTCTTCTATAGTGCAGGGGAGAAAACATTACTGAAGGCCCCCGTGTCTAGCGAAGGATGAATCAACATCCTACTGTGGTACCGTCTAGTCGGCGTACATATCGGGCTGCTGGGTCACAAGGGGCACATACGACTAAAATTTAAATCCGATTCAGAGCTAATGGGTGCGGGGGAAGGCCAATCCCATACGGCAGAATCAACTAAATTAAGGTCTATTAGGTGTGCACCCGCCAGTAAGTGGTATGTACGTGGTACGGGGCCGACAGACCCCACCTAGCTCCTGACAGCTCAGGAGTGAACAGGCAAGGCCAGTGAAAACGGTCAAAGTTCAGTGTGGGTTGGCAGATTCACCTGGATCAGACCGTCGGTGACCACCCAGGGTGACTTGGGACCGGTAATCGCTATCGACTGGGTCACTGGCCGGTCGTCTCTGCTCTGCTGGTAGGTCCAAGATCTTCCGGTAGCAGAGAGGGCTCAATGTACAGTCAGGCCATGGTAAAGCTAAATGCTGCATGTCCAATACCCTATTATTGGACATCGTGGGCTTAGTTGAGCCATGCTCTCTGTGATCAGAACAAGTTTGAAAAGAACCATCTGGGAAGCAGAGAGAGCCTTATGGCTGGAAAGGGTTCTAGCTCAGGCGCAATCCACTATGTCTCATGACATATGGGAAGGCCGAAGGAACCAAGTGACTAAAACTAAAATGTTACAGGAAGTTCGCTGGGCGATACCTGTTTGGGTAGGTAGGGTTCTGTTGACTAGCCTGAGCAATAAGGAATCACCAGTCAAAAAAAAAAAAAAAAAAAAAAAAAAAACTTAGTTCGGGTAGGCTGGTCCAACCGTCTCTCTATGGACCCATGGGTTATCTAAATTTCTCTCAAGTCGAGTGTCCCATGCCCGGTAGCCTAGCTCAACACTCTAATTGTTATTGATTTGGCAACTCTTTTAAAGTAGGGAACCATTTGGAACCGATCCTAGTGTCGCGAAATTTCAGCATTTTAAAAGAAAAACTCAAAATTCTGTATAAAACCTAAGAGCGCTCAACGGGACCAATGCTCCCAACGAGCGAAGTGAACTTCCCCAAGCAAGTACCATCTACACCTGGCCCCTGTGCTGTTGTTACCGCTAGGATCGGGCTGCAGTACAGGAGCCACTTGGGGAACGCCACTGTCTATTCTTTAGCATGCTTACATATATACTCTTCTCAAAGATGAGGGGGTTGCACAAGCAGCAGGAGCCTGCCCACAGGCCTGGTGTCAGTGGTGCCTGACAGGAGGCAGGACGTTGGGGTTACGCGTCACTGACGCTGCGAAGGGCACTGGGGTGGACGCCCGACCATGGCAGTCACTATGCCCCGGGTGGATTGGCTCCTGACAAGCGGTCCCTTCATCACAAAAAAAATCGACGAGTAGAAAGAAATTTACCTAAAAACTAATATATAAAGCAAACCAATATTTGTGTAACTAAGAGCTCTTCCTCAGGGAATTTTGGGCAAAATATAATAAGAACGCAGAATAATTAGTAACATTCTCGGGGGGGACGCTCCGTGACAGCACACGAGAGTACCTTATACGTGGCTCGTTTGCTCCTGGCATAGACACGCTGCAGCGGCAAGGATATGTGCAAATCCTGACAAGGCGTGCTCTATTTGGGAGCTATAACGGAGGTCACAAGGAAATGTGGTTACGGGACAATGGCGAATTGGTGACATTCACAGGGTGCTCGGCTCTCTCTCACTATATTGCGACTCCCTCAGACGGGATAAGCCATCCCTGGGGGGGGAGAAGCTGTAGCGAAAACTCACAAGGCGGTGGAGCGAGGTGCTGTCCTTATTAATAGCCCCGTCGTCTTGGTTATGTGTAAATGGCCACTGGATCACCGTATGTCTTAGGTCAAAGGATCCTGACTTTAACATAAAAGTCAGGATCCAACGACAACTAGTATATGAACAACTGCCCATAATTCAAGACTAAATTATTTAGACCACTTTTAGACCAGTTTTAATCGGGACAGAGACAAACGGCAAGAAGTCAAGTTTCGACCCGGGTAAAAAATTGGAAATAATTAAAATTAATAAAGAAAATGAGCGGCTTCAGAGCTGACCGCCGTCGAGGAAAATAAAATAAAATAAATAAATGAAAATTAGTCTTGACCGCCGTCGTGGCGCTAAAAGTATCCAGGTCTCCGCTCAACAGTTGAGCTGAAGAGGGGGGACATGGATTACTGATTCCCTGATGAACAAGCTACAATAAACTTGGTTGACACCCAAAGCTAATAAGATTACCCAATCTATTAGAAAGGAGATAAATAATTCTAACTCTGTCTTTAGCACTACCTATCCCTGCCCGGCATGCGCATAGTTAGGATAGGCTGGGGGCGGAGTCTTTTCAGGAGTAGTCTTGACTCTCCACAAGAGAAACGGGCATAGACCTGAACAAGAAAACGGGTTTAACCTTGTACTGTACTTCGGTAAAGGCCCGACTTACTAGGTGCTGTCTGGAAGTAAGTGATCTAAGGAGATGCAGTTACACATCTCTATAATTTAAAGGGGGTGTAGGCTGCATATTAAAAAAAAAAATATATATATGCAGTCTGCTCCCAATTATAGCAATGGAAACTCGGTGCTACCCATTCTGGTCCTATGAATGGGAAAGTACCGACAAACCACGTGTAACTAATAAGGACCGGGAATCAGATCAGAAATGAACCTGAATCTGAGACCCGATCCTCTAGTGATAACTAAGCAAGGAACGAATAATCTCGACCTACCTTGTACAGTTAATACTTAATGCCCTTTAATGACATTTATACCTCACGGAATGAAAACGCTACCCCCACCGCTAGTCATGTGGTTTTTCCATATGATGTAGTGTATACGGTAGACAATGAGATGTTACTGGTAACATAGGTATAATAATTATTCAGTGAACTGTTTGGAGTTGGTGGCGCACCCGTTTGCATTATCAGAAGGGCGCCGCTACCCAATATAAAGTGGAACTCGGTCTTCAGACCCCAGGCTGAATGTAGGGGGTGAACGCCGAGCTACCACCTGTAACTAGCAGAAAGAGAAGGAATTTTGTCGTAACAAAATCAATCAATAAGAACAAAACTGGGGTTTTAAAGCGGATACTTCATAAAATGGAGTCAAATATGTTAGAACAGCCATCACCCTTGAAGGGGGTGTTAACTTGTTTGCGTATAAATCTTTGGAGTGTGTTGGGTAATTATTCTATCACACTGTACAGAAAGAGTGTTATCAAGAGTATTGAACCTTGTGACCTCTTAAGGTAAATCACCAGGGATCCAACCCCTATCATTATTCTTATCTCCCCATGAGGTCGGTTAGGGAATCTGAGCGGGACAGTTTTGCATCACCTCTCGGGCAATCATGAAACCTTTGCAGGTGGATGTTCTTGTAACGGCTCAATCCCGACCTGTGAGCATAGGCTCCCACTCATTCATCACAAGGATATCACTGTCTGAGATGTTTGGCAATCTCGGGCACTGATAGGCGTGGCTTCTGCGTTCAATGGAACGGCGCCTACTAAGGCCTGATCTATGAATGTACGAACTCCCACGGTGTACACACATGTATCTCTGCTTGGGACGCTTGATAACCTTTGTGGTGTTGGTGCCTTTCTAACTCTTAATAAGGATACCATTCCTTCTTTCATTATATTCATACAGAATCTTCATCTGGGAGTTCATTCAGTGTCTTAGAGACTTCATCTCGGTCTCCTCACAGTAGTATTTTTTCCTCTTCGAGACGACTTTGACCATAATAGTCCTATAAAACTTATTCTAACACAATGACACTGACGCAGTCTTGCTGTTAGACTAAGACATGGAATGGGTGTCTGTGGCCTTCGCCACTACATCTCAAACTTACCATGGAGCCGCCAACAACTCGTTGGACGGCCCCACCTATGGTGTCGCCTCACGTGGCCGACACGTCAATATTTCCTGTAACCAGTAAGGGGAAACTACTCATCAAAGAATTCTGTCACAGCCAATCTAATGTTGGGAAGTCTGGACCAAAATACTTGGTCACCTACTGTCATCTAAAAACTTACCAGGGTAAAACACCCTAGGAAACGTTTGCTACCTAGGGCACCCCATGTGAACTGTTTCCAATGTAGACATTTACACTAATGCCCTGTACGTATAACGACTAAACAAAGAATCCTGTTACAGCAAATCTTGTGTTGTACAACTCAGACCGGAATCTCTGGCCACCCATACCTGATTATCATGTGCAGTGTCAGTTCCCAACAGTTAATAGTATCAAATAATAACAATACGATACGAATTACCCACACTCCAGAAAACCTACTTAGATCGGTAATGTCAACAAACCGCTAGTCAAGAAAACCCCCTAATATCGCCCAACCACGCGCGAGGTAAAATGCTTGATCATGTTAGCCTAAACAATCCGCCCACTAAAACTATATAGCCTGACGCTTTTCAGTGCCAACCGTGTCACATTGCTTCATTTACATCACCCTAACATACCGCAGGACCTGGAAAAGATAATAAGTTTAGTACGAAAGATCCTGACTCTCGGCCCGCGCCCACCATCTTGGAACCAAAAGTAAACACTAGGTGGCCACCCACGCTAGCCGTTACTAAAATTACCAGCGAAACACAGTTTCTGGTTCCGGGAGTGACATCAGCTTCCGGAATACAACCACGTGAGGGCGAGCCGAGAACCACCAAGAAGAATTTGGCCAACAATCTCCTTAAATCTACGATTAGTAGCCTACCTAACATGCCAAGAACTGTAGAAGGGAGGTGGAACTTACCCGATCTCGGAGCGGTGGTTAGAAGGGCGGCTCCACGAGAAGGGCGAAGGCCCGGCAACGAGCAACGTAGACAACGGGTCCCGTGGCAACAGTCTATGTTTCTGCGGCTCCTGGTGAACATCTGGCCAAAGGCCTCCGGAGAAAAGAAACACTGTCCGGGGTATCCTGGATAAAATACATCTTAGTGGACTAGGTGCTGATCGGGAATTAAATCACCGGAATCACTCGGTGAAAACGACCCGGAATTAAGAGTTCCAATCACTGGCCGGGAATTGGATCTTAAAATCACTTAGGTAAAATCAATATAAATCATTATGTACAAGGTGGTGCCGACGGTCTAGCGGGGGGCTAAGGGCAGGCGGGCAACCACGCGGCCTAGAGCCCTGGCCCACCGACGGAGGACACGGGCGGACGGCATATAGCCGTCCACCAATCCCCTGAGATCATTAATGTTCATTAAACCGTCCGCTGCGGGCCGAGTCATATGCAGGGCTTGTCCAGTGTGGATGGTCGGTACGCCGTACCAGTCGTTCGCGCGTTGTACTTCGCGACCAATCCTTGGGGCGAGCCGGTTAACCCATTTTTGAAGCGACCCGTCGCTGTCGGTGAGGTTCCAGAGACGGGCGTCGAATCCGGAGGGTGTTGCCAAAATAAAGGTGGATGAAATTGGATGGGATCGTATATTCAGGAAGGCTCTGTTGAATAGTTCGGAATAAAATCTCACGGCTTCTTCGGGGCGGATAAACAATGGAATGAACAGGTCCAGCTCCTGATCCCATGTAAGGATGTCCAGTAAGTTTGTCACTACAACTAAGATATCTTCTGGGTGAAGGACATGGTGGGCGAAAGCAAAGCCTGCCAACTCGGCGGTCGTTGCTTCGACGCAGGGATGAATCACACAGCTGTTGCCGGAATCCTTCAGGAGCAGATCAGGGTAATCCTGAAGACCGGCTTCCCGGTCGGAGCAGAATACCGCTACTCGAGCCATACTTCTTCGTGAAAAAGATAAAAAATGCGAGACAAAGTGAAAAACACGTCTAACTTCAAAAAAAAGACCGTCGGCACTGATTAAAATGACGTCAAAACGAGGCTAATTTGGGAAACCCCTTTTTGATCCAAAAGATCCAAATTCTGAAATCGGCTAGCATGATCAATCCATCGTATAATTTCTTATAAAATCTGTGCTAAACTAAAGTTTAGGTCCCCAAACAACATAATCAAGCGCCAGAATTAATTCATATCGGCCCAAAATATCAGGTCGAACAATCAAACTTGAAAGTTTGATCGAAGCAGAAATTTGCCATCCGGGCGCTTCGCGCCCGAAGGATCCAAATCGAGGTCAAACCTTGGGGGGGAACTCCAGTCAAGCGTCCCGCTAAGTACACGTGTACTAAGTATAGCTGGCGGACGCGTGACGGGAATGGAGGTATTTTCTGGTTCCAACTGCTCGGTATTACTAAACCTGATACAGAGACCTTGTATTTATTGTAAATAATGTTGTTCTGGTTGAAATTTGATTGCAATTCGACACGTATTGTATCATGAAAGTCGTTCGTTCAAAATGTCCGAATTCTCTGAATTAACTTATGTTGTGTTAATTTGTTCTGAAATTGGAGTTGATGTACACTTGTTACTCTTAGAAGGTTAAGACAACCCTACACTGTATATATGTTGAGTTCTGTTGACTTGTGTTACAAATCATAAATATCAGAAACTGAACATGCATGTACTAAGTCAAAAACTGAATTGGTCACCTTATGCACGGGTGTCGTTATCCATAGGCCTTAATATGGGCTAACAATTCTGTGAACTCACTTTGTCACCTTATGCACGGGTGTCGCAATCTTTGAATCTTAAAATCAGCTAACGATGCTGAGAACTGACTTTAATGTACAAGGCACGTACTAAGTGAATACCTAAAGATGACGAATACCTCACCCTCTAAAGTTGACCCTGTCATTTTGAAATCATGATTATGTCATCATCTACGTTGTTATCCAAATAATCATGTTATCAATTTTTAACACTTACCTTGTCATTTATGAACGAGTTCTGCTAACCTTGAGCTTCAAAATGTGGAAATCAACTCAATGAATAATTTCACTGTGAATTTGTGTTGAAACCGGATCTACAAATCTATTGATACTGTGTTGAATGTACCACGAGAGTCAAGGCCACCCCACCATGGTTTAACAAATATATCCAATCCTCAAAATTGGGAGTTCATTATATTCATTTGGTTTGAGCTATGTCGTCCACCTCCTTAAACTCAAACACCTGACCGCCGTCGAATGTACTAATGGCTTAGTACTTTTAATACATTGTCATAATATATAATCCAACAAGGATCAGGCTTAGCAAGTCTACTTCTAGTCTACTCCTAGGAGAAATATCTTACGCTCCTAGCGCCACCTGTTAACCAGTATAAAAGGCGCTGCAAGGTAGGGAGCGAGCAGTTAGTGAAAAGTTAGTGAGTTAGTTGGTTAGAAGAAACATGTTTAACCAAGGAGTTATACCTGGAGTAAGTACATCGACTCCATGTAACAGACTGGAGTTTACCAATACCCACTACCTCGGACATAGGATTGTGTTAGAGCTAAATGCTAGAATGGTCTAGAAGGCGTTGGAGCAACTTGTGTTCTAAATGTGGTTGATTGCTGATAGGAGATGGGAGGTGGACTGATGAAGACTTATACCTGGTGGCTTTGACTCGGGATGAGATGTTTATTGAATAAAACCCTTTCATATTAAGAAGTTCCCTCATCGTTCATTTCTTTTGAACTATTGGGAAGTGAATGGACAAACTTTAAACGCGGTCTGAATTACTCAGACATTCTGGAAAGCAACTTACGAAGACTTAGATATACACGGATCTTACGCAGTCTTAAATCAAACATTAACAATAGTTCAAAAGAAGCCAATTTGATTTTCTTAGTAAAATATGCTAATTAATGCAAAATAAACATATCTTATGATTCAGTTATGAAGATAACTATTATATGAACCTTATTGTAAAATATTATGGTTACATTTTTTAAATCAGTATCAGATACAGGAATATAATTCCAAAATGTTGGATACAACCTTTGTTTACTGAAGTAGTGGTCCATATGTTGAGTAATAAAAGGTCGTATCTAGGGTTGCAAATAAATATGATAGCTTTAATGTCACAAAAACTTAAATGTTTTAGAGTAACCATATGAAGTCAATACTAACATATTGGTTTTAGTTCAGAAATGTCATTTTGTGTAATTTGTATCACTTACATTGATTTAATTTGTATTTATCTGAAATGTATATATGCCAGATACGACCTTTTATTACTCACTAATTTTCAATTTTTTCTCCTTAAAAATGAGTAATAAAAGGTCGTATCTGGAAAAAACTATGTATATGTTACCATAGTAACATCCTAATGATCTAAATATATTCATAATTATGATAAAAGTATCTGTAGCATATCATTCTTCCTAGGAATAAGATTTCATGATGATTGAGCAGATATTTATAATCATACAGAGCTTTAAAATATATCATTAACCTTTAATCAGCAATTACTCAAAATGTCCATTTTTCAGATACGACCTTTTATTACTCAGCCAACGATGTAATCATTAAGAAACCACAACATGTCATTGATTATACTTTGCCACATACTATTTATCATATAATTGCATACAAACTTATAATAATATTATAAATAATAAAGACCATTCAAGTGATAATCTAGCATGACGAATAATGGTAACCTGTTAGCAGGGAGGATTCTAGATGCCTACAAAATGTTGAGCAATGAAACCATGAATAAACATGACTCAGTCAATAATGAATAATCCATCAGGATATTTCAATATTTCACATCTAGAATGTCTAGACATCTAAAAATATGACGAAATGGAATGATTAGTAGCCAGGCCTTCATCAATAACTTTAAATAATCTATCAGAATTCCTATTTCCTACTTGGTATATTTAATCTTTAGACACCTACAGAATACTGACAAAAAGAAACGATGAATAGCCAGTACTTGTCAATAATAAATGATCTATCAGGACATGTTTTTGACTCTTCCTGATTGGTAGCCAAGTTATAAATCATGAAGTTTCGCTATACAAGCGAACTGATGTATGGACTGAGGGCCGATGAGGTACCTAACCTTACATAAAGGGGCGGTCCATAAATGACATGATGAAATCTTTTACCTTTTTGACCCCCCACCCTCCCGTCCCCCCTTGTCATATTTCGTCATGCAACCCTTGACCGCCTCAAGAAAATGACATCATGCCAAGAGGATACCCCTCCCAAATTGCAGAAATATTATATATATATATAAAAAAAAGGATGGATAATTTTGCCTAGGAGCCCAAGTGATCTTTGATCTTAACTGAAAATAAAAAATCTGCATTTTATATCCCAATCT
This sequence comes from Lepidonotus clava, assembly GCA_936440205.1. Lineage (NCBI taxonomy): Eukaryota > Metazoa > Annelida > Polychaeta > Phyllodocida > Polynoidae > Lepidonotus > Lepidonotus clava. The sequence continues at coordinate 14,648,302 of OW387144.1, forward strand.
GACCTAAAATTGTCTTGTAAATTCTCGAAAATAAAATTTTGTCAACATGATGTCAAATTGTTGACCCCCCCCCCCCCCCTTGTCATGCCTTGTCCTACAAACATACCCCCCCCCCCCTTGCTGCATGACGTCATTTATGGACGGCCCCTAACAAGGCAAATACACCATTTCCACGTGTCTGCGCAGTGAATGCCTTGAACCAAGCAATTACAGTAAGGCTCTTAAGAGTCCTTTACCCACCACATTCAGTTAGACCTATGACACTATAGCAGAGCGCTAGACCAATGAAAAAGGTCTATACCTTTAGAACAGCTAAATATTTCACACTTTGCATTCATTCAAAGCAATTTTCCGATACTGTATAAAGAGTAAAAGCCAATGTGTGACCGTTAAGAAATCAATAGAGGGAGTTTTAGGTACAGTTGAGATACTTATCTTGGGATCAATTTCCTGAGGTTCAAACAGAGAACACATTTTCGTATTTGAGGGACACTTTGTTTTAATCGGTATATATATAAACCATAGATATAAAAGATTTTTCAACAATTATAAGCTGATCTATCTTGAACCACGAGGTAGTTTATAATAGTATATATTTGTGTGTGTGTGTGTGTGTGTGTGTGTTTGTGTTTGTGTGTGTGTGTGTGTGTGTTTGTGTGTGTGTGTGTGTGTGTTTGTGTGTGTGTGTATGTATGAGTGTTTATATTATGTCATATATATATATATATATATATATATATATATATATATAATACATAACTAGCCACAACCCCACATGCTTTTTTCTTCTTAAATATTTTTGTTCACATTGCCTCATTGCATAAAGTATAAGCGAGCATCGGTTGCTTGGTTCAGCTGCATGAATATGAACTATGCATGCTGGGAGGTCTGTTAGTTACAGGTATGTAGTCAACAAACTAGACTTTTTCAGGTGTGTTGATAGATTATTAACACTCCCTGGAGGTCAACAATAATTTACAACATCACCTACTCAACAAGAGTGTGATATAACCATAAAAGTCACGATGAGTGAGGTACTCTCGCACTGGTTTTTTTTTTTTTCAATTTCTTCAAGTTTCATTCTGAAGAAGGTTTGTACAACGATATGTCAAGTTTTTAACCATAACCAGGACCAAAAATAACTGGTTCAGATAAATTATAAATATGTGTCCCTTGGTTTGTAGCGTCAACTACTACAACATAATTTAGTGAATGAGTGAGTGTTGGGTGTTTTATGCCATACCAACAGCCAGGGTTGTTTTCACGGCACAAACAGGTTGGGACAAATTCTGTCTTTGGTGATCGAATCAATGTGATGAAGGTGACAGGGCAGACAAACAGCAGGGGATCAAATTCTGGAAATCATTTTTGCTGTACCTCATCCCTTAGTGAACCAAGCACTAACCAGGAATTGAACCCAAAGAACCACTTGTTCAGTGCTGGGTCCCCCCTATCGTCACCTTCTACGATCAGTAGGGGCTACTGGGGGCCTATTCTTCCCTGGAGCCCCCAGGGGACAACATAATTTGTATGTGATACAACTTATTTTGGACTAAAGTCAGCCTCATTTAAGCAGGATATAATAGGATATACTAATTCTACATAATACTGGTTCTATTCAACGATGGAGTAACTATGTTATAGCTTGATATTATATTGGATTTAAGTCCCTTTCAGAAGATGATATTGTGTCCTATCTTGTTATCAAAATAATTAAATTTTATTCTAATGAGGATACAAGTCTGTTTAACAACAAACATAACCAACATGTGCGTTTATCCATGAACTTAGTTGTTTTCCATCTTTGACCAAATAGTAGGGAATGACAGATGTAGAGGGTTATATAGATATAGAAACTTTTCCCAAACTAAACGCTGTATTCCACATACCAATTTTGCTGCCGATTTTAAAAAAACGGCAGTGGGAATAAAGGTCAAAAATAGAAATATCATGCCTACATCATTAGAAAGGTCTTACTATTCTCTTTCAAATGATACATAGTATGTACGGATGAATGCCATATTCTCAGAGAAAATCAACCAAATGAAAAATCAACAGCATCAAAATCGGTATGTGGAATACGGCCTTTAGTTTTGTAATATAAAATTCTAGCTTCCTGGTAGGGATATAGTGATGCCATAATAACGTCTATGGTGATCGAGTTTGTCAGTGTGGCCGGGCTTTAACCCTTATTTCCGTAAGTTTTCCATAATTTTCCAATGAGAACACTTTTTGGAATATTCAACATACATAATTGACCAATACATCATTTAAAAGCTGATTTTATTTCCGATATGATGTGACAAACCCCATTTATATAACGCCCATTGATAGGGGCTGGTGAGCCCTTGCACTTCCTCAATTAAAAGGAATTTAGGGAATTACAGAGGGAAATCCATTGAAATTTTGGGGGAAATCAAAAAATTCATGAATGCAAAATGTGAGGTCTAAAGGGTTAGCAATTGAAACTAGATATAACCTCCTCTAGTGACAATCTTAGGTCAGGTGGCTGTTTTCCGAGGTGGAGGTCACGTACGTATCAATGTTTTTTCGTTAAGTTTTTGTCCGTGTCAACATCGAACTAGATAAAGTCAATAAGGTTCTGGGTTACTGTGCTGCAACGGTGTGCAGGGAATAAAAGGAGGATTTTACTGGGTGACTGGATCAATTTCTTTTCACTGTATTGGTTACAATAAACCTACTGCAAAAGGGGCCATAATAGAAACCATCTGAATGGTATAAACACATGAGTATTGCAATTGTCATCATAAAAGTACCAAATCTGAACAAAAAAAAGACATAACTATTTTTGTGAATTTTCTCTTTAGAGAGGTTCAGTTGGACAGATTGACCGCACCTTAATTGCTTGACACATTCTAAATATGCCAGTAAGGTAGCCAGAAATGGACTGGCCCTAATATTGATGATCAATTGACCATTTGCTATTCTTAAAAGCAAAAAAATAGGTTATACTTTCACAATCAAATATTGGAGTTTTTGAGCCATATAAACAGCCATTATATTTTAGATGTATACACGTATCAATTCCTGATTTATTTCTTGTTTTGCAATGATCAGATTGTTATGGATATCACATGACCATCACCAAAATCTGGTCATATGACCCTGTCTACACAAGTTCATTGGATAAGATCATACTCAGATGCAAATATAAGTCTATATGGATTAGTTGGAGTGTCCGCCATAGGTCCCCAAATGAGTGAGTGAGTAATGGATGCTTTACGCAGTTTCGACAAGGTCCCCAAATGTTTACACAATGGCCAGCCCCTAACAACCCTTTTGTTGACTCTATATACCAGTGTATATATACGTGACTTGGCGATATAGGCCCCCCTATATCATGCTATAGCTATGAAATATAGTATGACCCTGAATTATTCAATGTAAGACTAATCTATGTCCTATGTCATTATTCTTTTTTAAAGTTTATTATATCCTGAAGTTGAGTTAGATTGCTCTAATTTTCTCTCACCTCCCGCACAACTTGATTGAGTACAATGATAATTATTACTTTCTGGCTACCCTGTGGCCCGTCGCTTAATGGAATGGTGAAACAATGTCTTGCGACAAGGACATCACTGCTGTGATGGGTCCCTTGTTGAACTCTTGCTGTTCTATTGGGCTGATTTTAATTCTGTAAACAGCTATAAAAAAATAGGCATTTAGATCTAAAAATATATTTTCAGCCTGGAATAATCATTAGAAATGGGTGAAATATAATGCTGGATTTTTACACAGCAGTGTGTGATTTGACAAAACCATTAATAATGGGATGAACCATGATGCGATTTTGGGCCGATTTTGAACCGATTTTGAAAATTGTTTAGTTAAATAAATGTTTTTCTTATGAAATATACAATTTCTGAAGCGTTTTGAATAATCCATATAGGCAAATTGGTATTTTCACAGGAAAATATCCTTCCAAATACGTGGAAATGCATGAGAAGAAAATTGGTTGCTGTTTTGTCGCATCGTGGATCATGGCCTTTAGAAATATCCAAAGTTCCTGCTGATTTCAGTTGGTAGTATCCTGTTTCATAGAGGTAATGGTTAGTGGAAAAATCCTGTTCTAGCTGATCTTTTATGCTAGATAAAGATAGCTCAGTTGTTGCTACAGAATAACAAGCAGCAAAAGAGCTACAGAGTTTCGCTCATGCATGAGCGATGGTTGTCATTCAATAAACTGAAGGCCTTCCTACAACCAGAAGGCTATATGGGATATATGTACTGACCACAAACACCACTCCTGCTGTCACACACAACTAAAGAAGGGGGTTAGAAAGGGGCTGCTACTACCAGTACTGCCATGCACCCAGTACTGAGTGACCTATCACTCACCCACCTAGATCTGCCCACCTGCAGCTGACAGTGGAGGTCCTGATGTGGAAGGGTTAGGGTTGATTGGCTCAGGTAATGATTATGTAACCCACTTCTGGCTTCTCAAACTGCCTGACTCTAACAACCATTGTAGGACAATGCTCTTCAACAGCTGACCATGACATTGTGTAACCGGTCATTAAGAACAAAGATAATTCAATGATTCAAGACATTACTGATTGAGGGAGTCCCCACCAATAGCTACAATACTACATAGATATAACTAGGGACTCCCAAAAATGTCATCTGAGTTAGGTGTTAACAAAGGATATGGAATAATGCCTTTTCCTTTAAGAAGTAGCCTATACTTGATGTTATGTTAGCACCAAAGCAGCCATGCTAAGGAGACAATGTAAACAAACTAAGAACTAAGAAATGTTATAGATCTAGTCAGTAATAATTCATCCAAGTATTTTTTTTTTTAAATGAACTTGAATCAGCTATATGAATACGTGTGAGGTTTTAGTACTAATTAAGCCTCTAAGCCCCACCCCCACCCCCTTTAGAAATCCTTGATCTGTTTATGGTAAGAGAAATAAATATTTCATTATGCGACACTCATAAAAACAGGAAGTCTGCATGATTGATAGTTCCAATGCCACCAAAAGATTACCAAGAATGCATATTAGAGCTTTCTCATGTATAACAGGCAACAGAAAGACTGAGTCAATAAGTCCATCCCAGTTTACACCAATATCAAAGTTTATCATGAAATATTTTCAAAATTGCCTTTTGTGCTTTTTCCATGAAGAGAGTTGCATAATATAAAATCAACCAAGGCAATTTGGTTGACAAACTGTTTCTTAAATTTGTAAAATGCAGCTTTATATATTGGATTTTCCCCCCATAGGAACCAATGTTAAAGCCTGTCAGCCCAACCCATTATGTCCGACCCTATTTCACCCTGAAATACAGCATTTTGATTGGCTGGTAAACCTGCAAATCTGTTAATTGGTAAAATTTTAGAGATCATAATGTTTTATCAATACTTTGGGATATTGAAAAATATAATTCTTGTTTATTTCAGTAACCCTGTCTTTAGGAGACAAGGATGCTTTATATATGAATTTTGTCCGACCCTTGTCCAACCCTGGAAATATCCTATTTTTGTGATGGGCCTAGTCACCCTACCACGGATAGCCAGTTTTTTTACAACTATTACCTGCAGGTGAGCCTTGATCAGGGTGCATGCTTGGTAATAAATATGTTGACTATTCACAAGACTTTAACATAGGAATTTTAATTAATCTCGCACAATTTCTAGTTTGACATGAAGAAAACCTAAAGATCATTATAATTATCTTAAATTTGTATGCATATACATTTAATATTTTCCAGGTTGTTTGAAAATTCATTCATAATTGGTGAAAATATCGCAATTATTAATTAATTTTCTAAAGTTTTTCCAGGGCATTTGTCGACAAATTGGTCAAACTAGCCTGCAGGTGCTTTAAATACCATAAATCAGCTATCCGTGGAAGGGTGAATTAGGTAGACAGGACCCCTTTATTGAAGCCAGTGGCAGATCTAGAGGGGGTGCAAGGGGTTCTCGCCCCCCTCTCTATTTTTGACCAATATGTTTTCTAACGTAAAATTCTCAGCCCCGGAGGGTCCAGAGATAATTTTGTGTAATAGGGCGGCCCCACTTTTGAAAATATTTGGATCCGCCCCTGAAAGGGGTCCTTTTGTCACCTTAAACTGAATAAAACATAATCCAACTACATCAGGTATAGACTCATTCCCACAATTGACCTGTGGTATTGAATACTCTGCAGGCTTACAATGGTCCTAGTATGACATCCATACCTACAGCCTACATTGAATGCTAATGAAGACCTATTCTAAACCAATAACATCTAAATAGTGAGTGAGTGAGTGAGTGAGTGAGTGAGTGATGGATGTTTTATGCCGTACTGACAGCCAGGGTCTTTTTCACGGTGAAAACAAGTTCGGACAAATTTAGACACATGTTTTGACTTGGTGAGTCTTTAGTAATCGTATCTATGAGATGAGGGTAAACAGTAAACAGGCAAACAGTAATGGATCAAAACCTGGAAATCATTTTTGCTGTACCTCATCTCTTAGTGAAACCAGACTGGGAAACCAAACTGGGAATCAAACCCAATGGACCACTTGGTCAGTGCTGGGTCCCCCCCCCCTATTTTCGCCTTTTATGATCAGCAGGGGAACCTTACTGGGTAACAACTAAATTTGTGAACCAGCTGGTATAATGAACACTTCTCGTCTAACTGCAGCACTTAGCTGTAGAAAAGGTCTCACCCTATTGACTAGGTTACTTTTCATCATTTCAGTCAATGCATACCGTGTTAATACCTTTTAATAAACTAGGCTAAAAATGCGAAATTTGCTTGTTTTGAACTATCAGCATGCAGAGGGTATTATTTACAGAATAGCTGTGTGAGAAATAACTTTTTGATAACACATGACATTTTATATCTTCTTATGAGAGATAAAGATAATGACACATGATAAAGATCAAACTTGACCTACTGGTAAGGGGTCTTCCATTAAGTGCGTACAGCATTTTAAAAATGTGTTTTGACGGGGCAAAAAAAATGATGATCAAAATTTAAAAGGAATGCTTTAGTTGTTACGAACGCTATTTTTGTTTTGAAATTCATTGTGCAACAGGCCACATGGCACTAGATCCTTAAATTCGGCAAGGTACTTTTTAAGGCTTAGTGACATGTGACATGTGATTTTAAAAGATAATGACATGGGACATAGCCTTTTTGACAGGGCGACATTGCCCTTCATCAATTTCAACACGCGACTTTGGGACCCCCCCCCCCCCCCCACTCCTCCCAATCAAGTGTCACTCACCCCAGCTTGCAAGACCAATAATTATATTATATGATTTAATCCTATTGTTTTAGTCTTTGGGCACTCATTTGGTGGCAGAGTATCAAAGAATTTTGCTCCTTTTCTCAGTTAGACAATTCATGGACGGGGTAAAAATCTAGAGCTGCAGCGTACGCCCTTAATTTCAGACACTGATATGCTATGAGAAATGCTATAACAAATGTGGTGAAAGTAACTAAAGCTCGATAAACAGGTCACCTTCAAACATAGCCACTAATAAGAAATAACTGAAAAACCTGGCTTGCTGTCCTCATTTGCCCTTGACATAGGCCTACTTCCTGGTCACGTTTTTTTTTCAAGTTTAATATTATTTGACGCTCTTACCACCGTTATCAATTGGTCTACACTAACCAGGGACGGATCCAGACATTTAAAAAAAAAAGGGGGGGGGCGGCCTATTATGAAAATTTCCGCTGGACATCCAGGTCCGAGAATTTTACATTAAAATAATCTAAATTTGGCCAAAATTAGGGGAGGTGCGCGCCTCAGGCGCGCCCCCTCCCCTAAATCCGTTCCTGCTAATAATTGATTCTATCTGCATGAGCTGTTTCAGGGAGGTCCAGGGGGGGGGGGTCCTGACCCTCGTCTCCTTTTGGTGGACACCTAAGCAAAAGGCAAAGAACGAGGGGAAAATATACCATCCATATGCATGCGAGTGCATAGCGTTTTATTACTTACTTCGTATATTTACACTGACCCCACTCCCCATTCGGAAATCCGGCTATCTATTTATGGGGCTCTTGCCGGAGGGGTCCCCCATGTCACATGTCGAATTTAAGAAATCATCATGTCCCTTGTCACTTAACTTCTCATGTCTCATGCCACCTCTAAGAACTTCTCATGAATGTCACCCATGTCGAATTTAAGAAATGGTCCATGTCATGTCGTTGATATTTTTCTTCATGTCACTAAGCCCCATGTCGCATGTCGTTTTTAAGAAATGTCCATGTCGCCGTTTCGAATTTAAGGGTCTAGGGCCATAATTATCTATCTTTCTATGCCCTATATCCGTGTGACAAACATAGCCATGACAGTGTATATTTGTCCTGGACATCCCTATCAGTGGCGGATGTAAAGGGTGGAGGGCGCGGGGGGAGCCTCGGGGGCTGCTGCCCCTATTTATGACAAAAAATATTTTTCATAATGTAAAATTTTCGACCGAAAATTGGATATGAGGGCAACCCCCTTTTTTGCTACTGGATCCGCCCCATGTTTTGGTGTGTCTGGTTATGACATCGTTACACCATAGAGTTATACATTGTAGTTAGTCTAGAATGAAGTTTGACTTATCAACAGTTTCAAATCTTGAAAACAATTCATTTTATGATAACCCAAACAATAAAAACATTTCATACCTGGATCGTTTCCTTAGCTACACTCTTTGCCTACTCCCAGTGCAAGGCTCTCGTTTCTATTTGATTAGTTACCTCTCGCTCTTCCAATCGTTATCAATTTGTAATGCATGCATGTCCAACACTATCCAACAGCAGTTCCGAATACGTCGCACTCCGCGAATTCACACTGCATTTTATATAAACCTGCCGTCCTGATACTACTTTTTCATGTATTTACCTCGGCGGTATGTGTCACTACACCATCCAGTAAACTTCCTATTTTCTCCGTTTTAGCCGACAGAAGTTAGTCCTTTACAATGGCAGGCCCAGGCCCAAGCATTCCAAAGTTTGTATTTGGTTAAATCCACCATCCAGGTAAAAACACTTTCATGACTTGTAGTGGGTCGCCCGGCCGACCGGCCTATATAACTTATAATGCTTACTTAGCACTGAGTGTTACTAGGTATACATACATTTACCTGCCCCGTCATATCTTTGAGTATACTGGAACACCTGCTGGATTCTGCACCTACCTTTGGTGAAGCAGTGATTGGACGGGGAGTGTTGTTGGTCACAGGTTCGGTCGATCCCTGCCCGGTCATGTTTCTGCTAGTCTTGTTTGGAGACTTGTGCTGATAAACGGACGTAACCGTGGTCGCTGGGGGGCAAGTGGGAAAAACTCTCTAGAGGTGTTGGGGAGTTATAACATAGCTCGGGGATTTGTGAGAGCGTTGCGGTTTGTTCTGCAAACACGTGGGGTGGTTGTTGGTCGTCCGCAGTGTTTTGTATGACTGAGTGATGGTCAGGGAATGAGTAGTGGTCAGTAGTGGTCAGTTTAGTCCTTTCATTTTTTTTTTTTTTAAATTGTTTATTAAGTAAATCACTTCAGGGTTGCCCCTGGTTTTCGGTGATATTACAATGATAAAGTGTAGTAAATAAACATTTCAGGTGAAATCTATAAGTATGTACATCAAGATAATACAATATATATTGGACCTAATAAAGTAGATCAGTATAAGCACAGTATCTGTGTTTGATCAGATTAATAAATTCATTGACACAGGTTGCAAATTGCATATCATGGCATAGTTCATCCCAAATGATTGTCCCTTTATAAAAAGCACTATTCTGGAATTTTGTTTTCATTTTTGTTGGGACAATAAACTGTTTCTTATTAGCCAATCTAGTTTGTCTTACTGGAATAGTTAACACACCATCTTTAACGCTGTGTAAAAACATCAAACGAAGTAGTTGTTTATGCCTTCTCTGCTCTAAACTAGTCAATTTTAGTTTAGAATGTAGATATTCAATGGTGACATGGTCACGGGGAGAGACACAAAGACAGATTCTGGCTGCATTATTTTGCAGTATCTGAAGCTCTCTTTTCTGTTCAAGTGTACATGACATCAATATAAATCCACAGTAATCGAAATACGGCAGAATAGTTTGCTTGTAAATTGCTATGCTGGTTGAACAATCAATTGATTTTCTAATTTTGGACAACTGAAATACCTTATTAGTTACAATACGTTTAACATTATTAAAAGTTGGACAAACTGACAAGTCATGATCAATAGTAATACCTAGGTATGAGTAGCGCTCAACAAACTGTATATTGTTGTTGCCCGCATGAAAAGGGGGAATGGGATCTAGCTTGCTCCGCTTTGCTCTACATGCTATAATCATTGCTTTTGTCTTGTTCACATTGAGAAAAAGTGAGTTATCTTCACCCCAGGAAACAAAATTGTTAAGATCATCTTGGAGATATTTACTAATCAGGTTCCAATTATACCCTGAAGTATAAAGTACACAGTCGTCAGCATACATACTTATATTAACATTGCCAATTCTGTGAATAACATCATTAATATAGAATATAAACATGGTTGGTCCGAGAATGCTCCCTTGACCTATTCCGGATATAACTTTGCTAGGACGTGACTGCCTTCCATTATACCTAAGCGATTGTGTTCTATTGTTCTTCATGACCTATTTTCCTCTTACATATTAGTCTGACCGCCTAGTGGACTTGGATGTAACTACAGTCAATGGTCAGTCTCTGCTGGACTGTCACGTGGGGGTCGCAATTAAGCGAGTCTATTCTTGTACTTACAGGTATGGCTATGTACCTCTAAGGTCGACACGGCGACATGAGCATTTTTATAAAAATTCGACATGGCGACATGAGAATTATAGAAACAAAGACATGAGATGTTATCAAATAGAGACATGGACATTTTTATGATTTGTCATGTGACATGGTGTTAAACCAGCAACAATTCTTTTAAAATTGTATTCAACATCTTTTCATGATTACAAAGTTCTTCCGATTACATTTGTACATCAAATGATTGTAATGATGACATGGTGATACTAACTATCTTTGTAAAAAAAAAATTGAGTTCACAAAAATGTACATAATGACCACCCCCTTCCATCAAGTGCCCCAAAGGTGGTTTATAATAGGACCTGGTTGTTAAATATACCCCTTGTGGTTGGATTGATTTGGTCTGTTTGCGAAGGTTTAGGTTGTTTATGTTCTATTTCTGGTGTTCTATGATATAATGGCTATAGGAAATCCACCATGAGGCTCGCCTAATATACCTGTTGGACACACCAAATCGGATCATTACTTAACTTTTTAGTGTCATTAGATAGCCCATATAACTCAGGAGAGATAATACACATAATCAATACATCGCTGTTGGTATCCATGATACCAAATTTTCTTTTTTATCTTACTCCTCCACATGCAATACATTATCTTCCAACTGCAACATGATCTGCCATCAGCAACTTCCAAATTTAATATTACTTAACTTGATTTAAATCATGGAAAAGTTCCAAAAAATAACCACACCTCACCTAACCGGAGAATAATTTCTTGAGTTTACCCTGCAGGTTAGCTATGAACAGGATGTAAGCAGGGTAGTATGCCGACAACTTAATTACTTAGCTTCAGCATAGGGATTTTCATAAAACATATCATTATTAATTTTGTAGTGTGACATAATAAAAATAAGAGATCATTATCTTTAAAATGTGGAACCATATATACAAAAGATATTTTCCAAGTTGTTTGAAAAATAAGATTATTCATTATATGTCGATATATTACAATTATTCATTAATTTTCTATAGTTTTTCCATGGTTTTTGTCAACAAAACTGGTAAAATATTATAAATCAGCTATCCATGGAAGGGTCACACACACACACACACACACACACACACACACACACACACACACACACACACACACACACACACACACACACACACACACATTGTGCATATTAATATTCTGGATGAAAACCGTGTTTTGTATTGTACCATCGTATTAGAAAAAATAAACAATTTTAGATAATTGAACAAAGGAAAATGTGAGCCCAACGACGGAAGGGCCTATTGTAATAACCCGAATAACTCATTATGTAGCACAAATTGCCCTAATTTATGCATGAATATGGGACATGTATTCCAAACGAACGCATTCATTTAACCCCTTTTGGCTCAAGGACACGAACCATGGATCCAAGGATCAGAGTAAAGCCCTGTTTCCACCGGCCGATTTTACTACCGATTTGTTGGCATTTCATTACTTTTAACAAGCGATTATAACAAAAGAATATGAATCTTACATATCATTTGAAAGAGAATTAAAAACCCTTTCTGCTGATATATAAAATGTTCATGATTATCTAATATTTCCACTGCCGATTTTTGAAATCGGTTGTAAAATCGGTTGGTGGAAACAGGGCTTTACAGCATTGTGGTCAGGCGATCTGCAACATGAGGAATGCAAGCAAAGGATTCTTTTGGCAAGGGAATCTATAGTATACGACAGGTCTTTATGTAATGACTGGGGTCCAGCGGTATGCATTATTTGGCCATTCCGAAGGACAGATCCAGGGCGGGGGGGAGGGGTCCAAGGAGAAAATACAATAAGGGAGTATACATGCAAATGCACAACGTTTTGGTACTTAGCTGACGCCCCTCTTAAATCTTGTGTCTGCCCTAGATTCCTAATGGTATACAGATAAAGCACTTGTCTGTATCTCCCCTTGATAAACTATCTCGGTTTGTTCGCCAAAAGGCCTATAGTTCGTACAGTCATAGAGCCGTGCTATCTCTATACCAGTTACTGATGGTGAAAGGATAAAAAAAATAATTAACTTACATTCACCTCTAACTAATTCGAAAATAAATGCACTTAATGCGTTAAAAGAAATCCCTTATGAAATAATACCAATTGTACATAATTACACGTGTCAATCTTTGGTCAACTGTGATATAACATTTAAAGCAATTAAACTGGTTACAACAAAAGGAAATTTGACACTCACGCTGGAGTAGGTACATTATAGAGTTACAAACTCCAGGCAACTCAAGCTAATCACCTCCTCCGAAAATAAATGGTCCGTAGATCAAATTAACAAGTGCCAGAACACCCTATACCTCAGCAAGGTAGTTTTGCTCCAGGGCAACTACCCCTCCACGGCTCAACAAAGGCAATTAATGGGTTTTATGTTAAAGTATTTAAGAACCCATTGTTCGCTTCCAATTTAGCCATGTAGGCCTAGTTCTGTAGAGGGAGTATTCGTGAATGCTTAATGGATAAAACCTCGATACATAATATTTTTAGGAATTTTATAATTATTGAGTTTAGATTTTCATCAATGAATGCTGTTGAACTATGGGGTTTTAATTTACTTTTATGTGTAGGGGTGCCTTTAATCATTAAAATTTTGTTCCAGTCTACTAGCTCGTAATAATCGCAGTCTTCCTTTCAGTCTCAGCTGCAAGTGATCTCAAGATGTAGTTCATCATTAAGAGGTGACAGAACACTCGTGTGAAAGGATGATATCTATTTAGTCCAAACGCAAGATAATTATATGTCGCTGTGCTCTCATTGACAATCATCAGTCCAACAGGCCTGTCCACTGAACCCAATACAAACAATGCTCCTAGCGTTCATGCTTACTGGTCCCCTAACCCACACAACAGTTACCGGAGTTGGCGGTTTTGCTGACCATCTGTGGTGTGAGCTGTCGGCTTTTGAATAACACTCTAGTGCTGGCAGCGCTAAAGCCCCCTTTAAAGCCAGACTGATGACGTAGCCTCCCACTCTCCACTTTCTGCAGAGAGACACTCTTAGCCCTGAGTCTTGCTGTCTCCACAAGCTAGCTATTTTATCAAATGGACTGACATCAGCATCAGTACACTGTGTCTACATTTCTTCTTATACAGGCCTCTTGGATTGATGATTATTTTGTCCAACCCTTGTTTATATAGGATAAATAATGGAACAATTGTTTTGATAGACCCTATGCAATTTCCAGATCTTTCCCCAAAGACATAAAAATTAATGTCTTTTTGTAAATTTTACCAAAAGATAGATTATTCAGAATCTTTTGCTGAATATCTTCCTATTTTTCATGTTGTGTAACACATCAATAGTTGCAACATGCCACTGGAGTGTTCGCCAATAGCGGGCAGAAGCTGGTCAGGCTGAACACCAAACTACCTAGTGTGCTAGTAAGCTCATCCCAGTTTATACCAACGATAAAGTTTACCATGAACTATTTTCAAAATTTCTTCCCTGCTTATTCCCTGAAGAGAGTTGATTTGTTGGATAGTTATACTTTATTAATAGATAATCACTTTTAAATCAATTAATATTAAACATAACAGATCTTTAGAAGACAGAAACTTCCTTTCTGAAATAATGTAAATGGAAGAACGTCCCCATATTAAATTATCATTATCAAATCTATTTCTGTGCATTGTTTATTAACATATTTTGTCAATGTCATTTTAATGTGCAAAGAATATAACCCTTTAGACACCATGTATTGCAACCATGAATTGCTTGATCTCCCCAGGATTTCCATGGATTTCCCTCCGGAATTCCCTTAATGTATTTTAATTGAATACATTGAAAGAATGACCCATCCCTTTTGATTAACGTCATGGCAATGAGGTTTGTAGCAATGGAAAGGAAATTCAATGAGCTTTCAAACGATATATTAACCATTTTTGACCGTTGAAAATTCATAAAACTGTTCTTTTTTGTAATAATTTGGAAAATTATGGAAAAATTCCCGTTTTTCTGGGCGGCTACGGCCGGATTGGGGTCTAAAGGGATAAGCCACACTCGTCAGAGGATTTATTCAAGATGGAAAGGACTGGTTAATAATGTGTATTATCACACCGAATAGTAAATATGCTAAAGGAAAAACAATGACTTATTGATTATTCATGGAACTAGTAGGCGTTAGCTCAGAATGTCCATGTTCAACCAGGTGTGACGGGAGGTATTAGGGGTATAATATTTGTCCATAATCTATAGATCTGGTCAGCAAGAAACAGCTCATTTTGTGTTCATTTTATTGTGACATAGCGAGAGTTAAGAGTTATGGCTAGATGATTATTATGAATGACATTTTATATGAAATGTGGCACATAAACTGGACAAATATTGTCATTACACTTTTAATGTGCCATTAGAGTTGCATTTTGGTGAATTTACGAGAACATAGGAAAAGACGAACTAACAGGAGGTGACATAAGATGTTCAGGTTTTTGAGTTGCTTCTTGTGTCCCAGATCTATAGTTTAAGGCTGCATTCCACTAGGCGATTTTACTCTCGATTTAAATGGGGAGTGGGAATAGGAGTTAATCATGTATGTGTGTGCTTTCTGTAATTCTAAAGGGTTATCAATTCACCATTGTTGCAAATGATATGTATAGGATTCGTAGTATTTTCCCTATCATTTGAGAAAAGTAACAAAATACCCAATTACCTATCGAATAAAAATAAGAATCGCCTATTGGACAGGCTTTACTAAAGTCGGTAACCTGGTTTATGTTGTATCAAAATACTTTCATTGTTCTAATAATTGATTTAACCAAAGTGACCACTGCACCATTGAAAACATTAAGTGTATTGGATCGTTCTTCACGTTTGTTAGTGACAAATAGATCGAGCTTATGAACAAGTCGATTCAAAAGAATATTATAATAAAAAGACACTATTATCTACTTATGAGGTCGGATATATTTACCTCTGGTCAATTATGGCCCACACCCGTTAGGGCAAGGGCCATAATTGACCAGAGGTAAATATATCTGACCGAATACGACATAAGTGTGTCTTCTTTATTTTATGTGATGGCTTAAAACCTATAAAATCGTCAGTTTATAGCAAAGTAATAGCAACGGCAATGTCCACGGCGATGTCATTGTAACAACGGCGATGTCGACATCTTGTTTGTTTACCTAATTGACGATTTTCATTGGTTAATAAAGTCAACATGGTGCAATTTTTTTTGAACTTCTTGGGGCTAGTATAAGATCGGAGTTATTTAGCTCGTTGCAGAGGTTAGTAAAAACGTTCGATTAGCCCTTTATTAACCTCTGCTACGCCCAGCCATTACATAAAAGATACAACTTTGGTTTTTTTGCCTGTCAATGGTGCATTATTCCTCAAGACTCTATTAAAAGGGCTAATGGTAAATATCAGATATTGCCCTCGCCAGTGGCTGCACATAAACCTCAGCTGTCGCGTCGGTTTATATCGCGTACAGCCATTGACCCGTGCTATATCTACCACATAATATTCTCTTAAGAACAGCTGCCAATTAGCCCTGTGGTAAATAACTTCTGCCAATATTAGATTTAAGGGGAATCCCATTGGGTGATGCTGAAAAATCTGATCAAATTAGGAGTTCCCTTTGAGCAATATATGACATTGCTAAATATTTTCCAAACAATCATTATATTTCATAAATGTATATAATATTGCTGATTGGATCGCTCAATGGGTACATCTCTTTTTGGCTATTTCGCGTTGTTTTTAACTGTTTCTGATTGCATCAACATGGGATTTGATCGGAATATCGGTTGCATCACTCAGTTGATGAAACATAAAAAGATTGAAACATCTTGAAATAATAATGGGCTTAAAAGTCTCCATCCCCACATCATGATTATTTACACTGAAAGAGAAAGGATGCCCATGATGGGAAGACCTGTTACATTGCCCGGCACTTCATTACTGAGCTAGAATCATATCGGCCTACCATTTATTAGCCAGTATAATGTTTGGACAATCAAATAGGAAACACACATATATATATAATCAAGCAAACTTAGATAGACAAGATAATGGATTATAAATGCTGTTAAACCAAGATATATTTGGTGTGACCCAACTAAGATAAGTCCTGGTCAATTGTCTTCGAGTAATATTTTCATTGATTCATTATAGTCCCAGTCACCCAGGCTAAGATTAAGCAATGGATGATAAATTTCTTTATGATTAATTGCCTATTTTCCAGGCAGCATATTAAATTTTGTTCTAGAGATCATTCTATTCCTGCAGAAAACCGTATGTTTATAGACGTTGTGCACATTACAATAGCCAGAAAGAGACTGGACACCATCTTGGTAATCAATTTAAAATTCTTATTATCAACATTTTAGAGACTTCTACGGAAATCATCTTGATTACACCCGTCTAGAATAATCATTTGATGTCATAATGAACAACTTTTATAATATGAAATGCACCGCTTCTAGAACAATGTAGGCCTAATAGCCATGCTGATCACCAAAAAGTGGTCACGTGAGCGCATCTGCATAAGGTCTATAGGATAATATCTCACTCAGTGCACCAACATAATAATAATGGGAACCCATATCCCAACCGCTTGGTTCAGGCAATTCCGCTAGCAGGGCACCACATTACTAAGGTGTGTTGAACATCAAGACGTGACATGTAGCTCAACATCAGATGAAGAATGACCAAAGTGTTGTAATAAATTATCATTAACTTATGGCTGACAAGAAATGAATAATGAAGGCACCCAATACCCTGCAAGGGTAATAAAGGTCCTAAACACACAATGCAAACTCAGAATGTACCCTGGTTAATAAGGGTTAATAAGCCTAAATTTCAATTGGATAATTTCCTGGAATCAGCTACTTTAGTGTGTAAGCAAGTATGTGGATATCTTATTGATTACCTCATGCTATTGTCGAATTGAATAAATCCCTTAGAAATTATATTTATATTTCAAGTTTTTAAAAGTGGATGAAAACAAGTTATTGTCCATTAATGGATATCAGAGCCTAGATCTCTAGAAGTCATACAATACACACCAGAGGGTGCCACCTGATATGACTGTACATCAACATGTGACTTCAATCTACATATCAATGGCGGATTCAAAGGGGATGCCCCCCCCTTTTTTTTTTGGACGAATTTAGACCTTTTTAATGTAAAGGTTTAGGGAAAAAGGGAAGCCCCCTCTTTTATTAACGTGCCCCCACATTTTCAAAAATCTGGATCGGCCACTGCATATCATAACTTCATTTTCATTAATTTGTTTTTCTGTATCTTTTCTTATTGTTATGTTTCCCTGGCATAAATTTGCTACAACAATGCTGAGCTCTTTTTATGACCTAAAGTTCCATTAATATACCCACAGTTTACAATAACATAACTTTCTAGTCATATAAGAAACGTTCCCATGCTGAATATTTTTAGTTTACATTTTAATATTGTTTTCAGGCGGACCTGTCCTTAAACCTAACATATTATGTCATCAATATTATTTATAAACTGTCCATGGTGCCTAAAACTATTATCTGATGCTATCACATGGTTAGATTATAATATCTTACCAATAAATCTAAAGACCTGAAGTTACCCTGGAAGCCTTTAGGGTGAGTAGGTATCAGATTATTCATTGACTGGTGTTCGTTTCTGAAGGATAACTAAAAATCAAATGATAATCGTCTGAAAACCTATAGCTTTAATTTAGCAATGACAGCTAAGAATTATTTCAAATGTATACACGACTACTAGCTATGCATCTGGTGATATTAAATTCCCTGATATTTCTTTGTTTTCTTGGGTACATATCACCTATTTCAAGTTGTAGTTTGAAAAAATATCAACAATATCATTAGTTTTTTTATGGTAAGGAGGTCGATGTCAGATCTATATATATTACGTATAGATAAGAGAGATAAGATTGGTCCACCTCCTATACCTAGGCCTCCCCCGTCCGGCCGGGTCAAGTTATATCATAGTACCTGTGCGGGAGACTATGTTTGACCACTGGTGTTGATCCACTAGTTGATCTCTCACATGAGACGTGCTTTAAGAGGCCGAGTGCGTTCGGAAAATCATGATTATAGATCTGCTTGATAATAAGGCTAAAATGTCCATGAGAATAACCTTGACCCTATTGATGTTATAATATCGCATGATTATTGGATATTGAATATTAATTATGTATTATGCCTACTGTTGGAAGATCTTGTATGATACAGGAAACAGTGGGAAAAGAAATTTCACCATTTTTTATTGGATGAGGACCGGAACTATTATTGTCTCAAGCCAATGAAAAAGGAAGAAATAGATGTTGTACATGTGCATATGGATGCGCAACACTGTTGTACGTGTATGTCTTTAGTTTCGAATAGGCCACAGGCATATGACATGATATAGTGGTAACTAGCGCTATTTTTTTTGTCATAAATGACAAAATGAAATGTTTTATAGTTATTCTTATCCTGGATCCTTGGTTTATGCAGGCAGAGAATTTTGTATTAAACCTATTTCAAACTGGACATCTTTAGATTCACCAATAAGAAGAGACTCCCATTAAACATTTCCAAAAAAAGCGTTCATTGAAAATTACTGTTTTTCTGTTCTGGTAAATTTGCTTCTTCATATCATGTATAACCTTTCCTCACGGTTGTCCCAGTTTTGTGTGTGCGCACGTTTTTGACAGCTGAACGATCTACAATATATATCTGTCATTAAGGGGAGTCAAAAGCAATGATGTGTCAAAAAAACTCAAGTAACTATGAAAATACATTGTAAGAGTCTAATTTTAGTAATTCGGAGAGTAAAAATCATCATAAACTAACTATAACTTTACTTGAATTGCATAATACTCATGTCATCTATGCCTGAATACAGCAATGTTTGTAAACAAACCAATTTTGGTGGGTCACCAAAATTGACCAGGGCTGAGTTTTTGTGGATTTTGATGTAATTTAAGTCTGTTTTCACATTCTATATTTTTACCACAGGCCTAGGGTTTGGCAATAGATCATATTTCAATAGTTAACAGAATTTTCAAAATTTTGACCCTACGTTACTTTTGACTACCTCTAAGTGAGCATATGTTTCCGAAAGTGCTGAGGACAACTTTATGCCTTTAACGTTGTTGACCCTTCATACAACCCATCACTGAACCCAAACCCACATGGTATATTCATACGGTCAACTGTGGGGATAAAACGGACCAAAACAGGATCTAAAGATAGCATCAAACAGGTGTGTAGCCTTTGTTTATAAACTTTATCAAATATTTCGGATAATTGTAATGGTTTAGATTTACCTTTCATGTTTGTATTTGACTTGTGTGTCGTGACTATGTGCTGAAAGTCTACATTGTGTGTCTATGGTTTTGAGGTATTTCTTTTTTTCGAAATGGCACAATGGTCATGCGATGATAGGTTAGATATATTATGTTTGATCAGATCTTTAATAACTGTTGTCTATCAAATTAGCTTCCATTAATTATTTCTCCTCGCTCTTCTATAAGAGAACAACTGATTACATGCGTTATTATGAATTCTGCATAAGGTATGTTATTTTTTCACTCATTTTTTGATGGATAAACCACCAGAATCTCTGAAATAACCTTTATACGTCACCAGTGGAATATCATGGTTCATGTAAGATTATAATGAAATCGGTTTTAGATATTAAGATTGATACAAAAAATATATTTGCATCTCCTCAGTTGTCAACTAGTTGGTCGAGGATAATCTCATTATTGTTTATGTTTGGTAAGTCAGTAAATAATTGATATGTGTTTGAAACAATTTAAACTTACAACTAGGATTTTATAGTATTTACTTTCTAAAAAATAAACATTTTCCACCCGTAATAATGGGTTCATTCAGCTTTAATACACCGATCCTAATTGTTGATTTTGCACTGCACAGTTAGCAATATGAAAACAGACCTGAAATTCAGGAGTTTGAATCAATATTCATAATTATCTCATCAATTATAATCACGCCATTGAAAGGCAAACACGGCGACGGCAGCTGATGTCATATCATGGTGAGAACAAGCGCATTGACAATCAGTCTGGGGTGATTAAAGGGAGCCAAAACCAATAAATTTAGTGAAATCTTTCAAACTCAAATAAGTATGGAAATCAATTCCTTGAACATATTTCTGCCCTATGTTAATAGCAAAACCACGATATATGGCAGAAAATCATTTAAAATGCTGTTATTGCTCAACTCCATTATTGTGGATCCTCACAAAATGGGGTTTGTTTACAAACAAATTGAACTATCACCATCTCTCATGGCATTATACTTAGACTGAGCTAGTTTTCATAGCTAATACTTTGCCACTGACCTTAACTAGACTCATCTAACATATTTCTATAATTAGCTGAGTTTTGAAAATGTTGTCATCTATATTGGTTTCAAAAAATGGTCCCTTTAAATCTTTGAGGTAAATGACCCAGGTCTGCGCATGGTAATTCTCCCCATCTTAGAAAGCCAATTTCCTACATTTTTCCTATACCTGTACATAGATTAGCCTAGATCAGGTCGAAGGCTGGGTATTATGTTAAAAAAGGCACTATTAATCGTGGGAATATTTGTATTCAGTACGGTTTTTTTCAGGTTGTATCTATGTAATTTTAATAACATTTTGATATTCTGTTAAAGTATGAAAAAATATTAATTGCAGTTGGAAATAGTTTCTATTGTTTGTCAAATGCATTTGTCAACGGAATTAGTCCAAATAACCTGCAGCTGCTAAAAGTACTGTGAGTCAGCTATCTGTGGTAGGGAGAATTGAAACCACAATATAATTAATACCAGTTTTGCCACCCCAATACCGCTCAGAATTAATAAAGAGTTGCAAATGCCTTAAGAGCATTTGATGAGTAGCATAAGTTTAAGATGATTAGCAACCAGCAACCCAGAACATCCATGAGAAAATAATTGTATTATTAGCATAATTATGTGTGGCTTTGTATACCTTTGTTTGTTTGTTTGTGGGGTTAGTTTGATGTCTGGCCAACCCTTTAGGGTTCTTTTACCAGACTGCACAAGGTAAAGATTTGCAGCTAGTTTTAGGCCACAGGGGCCATGACTGAATCTATGAAATGAGGTCCCTATTTGTAGGTCCTTTATAGAGCTGCCACACTGAGCTATCATGTCATAGGCCCACACAATACCCCACCCAATCCTATCATACTGACACTGGATCATGCTTCGCGGTTCTTAATTTATACCAAGTGCCAGGTAAGCAGTGACCACTGCCATTGTTAAAGTCTTTGGTGTGACTCGGCCATGGATAAATCCCAAGACCTCCCAGACTCTAAGCTGGCACTCTACTGATTGAGCTACTGAGTCTAAACATCCTCGTGATAACCTCCCATAATTTGTCACCAGGCCTATATAATATAGTGAACCGTGGCCATCCTACAGTCATATGGTTCACAGCTTCCTATCAGAAGATTAGGTGATTAGTCTTCTTTGAGATGAACACCGGCCCTACTTGTTTCATCACAGCGAATGATAATCTGTATAAATGTCCCCACCAGGATATATCACTGATATCTATTGTAAGTCATATGACTGTACCATGCAATGAATTTGATTATAGAGCGCGTTTCCTCTTAGTGTGATAGAATTGCAAATATCTAGTTGAAGCATTTGGAAAGTTAAAAAGTGTCAATTCTGGCTTGAACATTATTGGATATCTAATGTTATTATCTTTATTTTATTATTGTGGGTCCACACAACTTTTTAGTTGTTTACAACAGAATCTGATAGTGATGACAACACTGTCATAAGATTTCCCTCACCGACCACCTAAACTGTTCACACTATGCTGACGTACTTATTTTCAAAGTGGGTTCTCTCTAAGTTTTCTAGTAGATTGAAACCATAGAGTTACTAATTTCAATATTTCCTATGAGGTTATAAGTTTCTCTTATAGGGTTTGTTGTTAGAATGAGATGTATCTCTAATATTGTGAGAGACTTATTACAACTGTAATGTATAACACTATAAACTTCTGTACCATTTCTGTAAACCACAAATTGGCCTAGTAATGTTGCCAGCCACAATACCTGTGGATTTAAACCATCTGCTCTATACTTCAGTTTGACTTATCTGTTACTACCTATGCATAGAAATTAATGATCAGCTTTAACAAATAATCAACACAAGGTATACAGATCTTTGTGCTCCAAAACAGGTCCTAATACTGCAGGTATACTTCCTTTCATGCTATCATCAGTTTGACACCTTCAAAGGAACATGCATAATTATATTAATTCATTCCAACATTAAACACACTGTCCACTGATAACACTGTTTCTGTTCATACCAAACACCTGATTAATCGTTCTTTTTCAATTTCAGGGAGAGCATTAATGCCACAGAGAGTGTAAAACCAGCATATGATTTCAAAAGGGGACTTATCTTCCTGGATTACTAACACATCATGGCTTACTATGACAAGAAGGAAAGTTCTACAAGCGAGAAAACACCCCTTCTGAGAAACAATTCTTCACCACAACTGAATGAGACCCTTGAACAGGCCAGACAAAATGCTATTCTTGCTCGCAAAAAAAGAAGTGCCACAGTTAATGATGCCGACAGCCAAAGGAAAAGGTTATTCCCACCCGATACAGCGATAACATCAATACCGGAAGTGGAGGATGAGCCGAATCAGAATCTTTCAATATTTGAGCGGTTACGCTCATGCAAAGTACCAAAACCTGTGATTAACAGTTTCCTGGCTGTTTGTACTGTTATTTTCATGGTGGTCTACATTATAGCATTCCCATTATACACAGGCGCTTTTTCTGCCCCGGATTCTGGCAGTGATGCCTACATTGCAATATTGCTGGTGGCAGTCTGGTTTCCTTTTATATTCTTCGCTCAAGTCTTTTTCATTCGGATTTTCATCGATAAGCGAGTTGCTCTGAGGCCTAAAGCTACTTGGGCCAACCTGTTTGTTGCTGGTTTCTCCATGGCCACCAATGGAATTCTCCTGGCCCTCACCAGCATACCAGAGAGGACACCCCCACATCTACAGTCACTTCTACAGACAATGCTTATACCATGCACTGTCATTGCCCGATATGTTATCCTCCGGAAAGGTAAGATTTTGTTTTTCGTTAAAACACCTTAACTTAAAACATCATAAATTGAGTGTGTAAGAAGATTGATGTGTGATAAGTTTTGAAAAATGCATAAGGGCTGAACAACTAATCATTTACATGCACATACAGATGGATATATGTAGCATGCATAGATTCAGGAGGTATCGTAAATGCATGAATGCATGAATACAGGTGTTGAGGCAGAGGATACTAAAAGGAGCTATTTACACCTGTTGTTGATTGGGTTATGATGGTTTTAGGGTAGAAGCTCATTGTTCCCTCATGGTATATTTAGGGATTTTTTTTCATTTCTGTTAAAGGGGCAGGGGGTGTATACAAAAGACGGAACAGCCAAAATCCCAGTGGGGGGTCTATCATTCCAACAGTTCAGAGGTCTCCTGGAAATTTAAGGCTTATCCCAAACATCTGAGGGACAAATTATCCTCACTCTATTTCATAGAAAGGCTAACACATGAACATACCATGACTCATTGCTGTGAAAATGGAAAAAAATAACCTTGTTACATTTGAAAGTTGTGGCTGTTCCTCAATTAGGCTTACATCCCTCCTCTATTGAGACTGTTATATCAAAGGGACACTGGTCAGTAAAATGACACTTCCCTTACCTAACTCCCCTCCCTGACCCCAAGATTACCCCATTAGCATTATATCCATTACTCCAGGAGGAGCCCAGGAGGTACACAGTAGGGTGCATTTGTTAGGTACCTGATAAGTTTTGCCCCTTTAAAGAATTCTGGCCCTTGTGTGTGAGTGTGCTGCTAGCAATGAACATAGGCATAACCATTTCCAACTTTAATACCTCTCTGAACAACTCTGTCAGAGCAATTCTGAATCTGGAAAAGAAAACCTGAACTCTCTTTCCATTTTGTAGGTGTATCTCGCAGTCAGCTGGTCTGTCTGTGCTGCCTATTCATTGGTCTATTCATCTCCCTGGAGCCCAGCATCTTCCAGTTGGATGGGGCCGACGGAGGCTCTACCCCATGGTACTATACAGCACTGTTCGCACTGGCATGGCTACCGGCTGCTGTGGGTTATGTGTTTATAGAGAAAGGGCACAATCCTGAAGATGTAAGTTGAAGTAAAAAGATGGGATATCTTTTAGTTATTTACACAATAATAAACTTGCACTTTGGAGTATACACAGTATGCAGTTTACTGATGTAAACATTATATACTGTATATTAGTAATATACAGTATATAATGTTTACATCAGTATAACCAGTATATTAGTAATATACAGTATATAATGTTTACATCAGTATAACCAGTATATTAGTAATATACAGTATATAATGTTTACATCAGTATACTGCAAAGTGCAAGTTATTACTTATCTCCAGTAATTAGAACTTTCTTCATGAATTCGATTTGTCGTTTGACCAATATGTCTTACTCAATAAATGTTTTTGTAAGATACTGATTGATAGTATTAATCAATATTACCCAATATATCCAGATATAATATATCTTGATATATATCATTCATTTTGCTTCTTTTTCATTGCAGGACAGTATGGTGTACATGGCTTGGGTTCAGGTTTTCCTATACTCCACTTACATTTTCATGGTTTGGGTAGACTTTCTTCCAGTACTTGGAATGGTAAGTAACATTATCATTATATCAAAAAGAAATTCGATCACATATCTGATCCCTGTCTATTTTAGGATAATTATTTCCTAGTTTTTAAAACAAATCAATTCTAATATCCACTGATCTTACATAAATAATCAGGCGGTGTGGGTGGTGAAGTGATTAGCCTATCGCCTCGCACATAAGTGGGCCGGGTTTGATGCTGCGGGGGCTGATCTCTTCACCCCGTGACAACAAC
The DNA here is from genome assembly GCA_936440205.1 of Lepidonotus clava. Lineage (NCBI taxonomy): Eukaryota > Metazoa > Annelida > Polychaeta > Phyllodocida > Polynoidae > Lepidonotus > Lepidonotus clava. The sequence goes on from OW387144.1 coordinate 14,674,004, forward strand.
AGGGATATCAAAGGTCTCTATATTAAACCACCAGCTGTTGTGTGTAGGGTCCTGTCTATGGGACCTTGCACATTAAAGAACACCTACCTTGGTAAAAGTGTAGGGGAATGGCCTCTACCTCCTCTTAGATATGATCATTTAATAGATACAATCATCAAAAAGACAGAATTGGATAAAACCTTCTTATCGTGATAAAACCATAGATGTTGAAACGGCGTTAAACACCATTAACAAACCAACATATATAATCATAATCATGATGAATAATCCCAGATGAGTAATTCAATAAAAACCTTTATTTCAGGGCACAAACTTGACTGTTTTTTAAGCCATTATATCTTCTACTTCCAGGCTAGTTCACCAATGGACTTCTTCCATAAACTCCAGAGAGGATTCATCTGTCTATATGGAGGAGACCCAAAATGCACATCAGTTCCGAAGACAGCGATCGCCTTCATTTTATCGTACTCTTTCGCCAATATGTCAAATCTACTTCTCATTCGATATGCTGAGAGTGCAGTTTATTCAGTTGTTGTCCTTGCCCTAGTCACTCCTATTTCAACCATATTCTGGACTCTCTTTTCCCCAACCCCTTCCCTCCACTGGAACCCTGTCTTCAACTCTAGTACAATCTATTTGCTAGTTGGCTTGGTTATCATGATGCCTTCGGTTGTAATGTATTCACACTTCAGCAATGCGCAAGCACAAGTCGAGGTACAGAGGGAGGCGGAAAATACGGAACAGCGCCGCCAACGCAGGAAAAAGAAACAAAGGGTTTTGTTCAATGATACTATTACTGTTCATGATGTCCAAAACAGGACAACAATTCGCAGAGTTTGTAGTGCACCGAGCGGTCTAATGCGTGTCAATGAATAGTTTCAAGGGAAGGTATTATGAAATAATGCTACATTTAACTATGGTGGTAATGGCATATGTATGAATAAAAGAAATCACATTTGTAAATAAGTTGGCTGTGGTGGTGAAATGTTATCAGTTGATTAAATAAAATGCATTTGTAAATAATATGATGATATATTTCTATGTACGTATATATTTAACTGTTAAAAGCTCGCACTGCATAAAATACTGGTCAATGACACTGTACAGTGAAATTATCAAATAAAATTGGTCAATGTTTTTTTGAGTTATTTATTTTGGAAAACATCATGATGGCTTTTGAGAAAGAGACAAGAATCATTTTCGGAATATTGGGTCAAATTACTTCTGTAGTCTGGTTTTTGATACTTGAACATTAAGATATCAAGTACTGAGGACGGCCAGTGCTTAGCATAAGAGGTCATAAGCAGCAATTCATTCTAACAACAGTAACCCTTATACTTCGCAACCATTAACAATTAATAAAACCAATAATAAAACCTAAGAAATTTTGCAGATTTCTCAAGAATCTCCATCATCCTTCTTGGATTTCCATGAAAGTTTACTTCTGAAAAAGATCACTAGTCGGTTCTTAGTGTCTGTTGGATAATTTCTGATTCTTTCCATCAGAGTGGGCCTTGTCCAAATACCAAGACCTTTTTTCTCAGCTTTGACCTCCGCTCGGACAAGACGGGTCATTAGTTTGGTGACAGCCCGGTCGCCTTCGAGTCCATCAATGTGGGAAACAGTAGCGAGTCCCAACCGTATAACTTCTTCGTTTACCACCATATTCCTCAAAAATCCCTGAAAGTGAATGAAAAGTGCTCAAAATAGGATGAGTGAATGTGTGATTTAACAACTTAATAAGAAGAGGAATTGCCCCTATTGCATAAAGGGATTTATTTAAAATATTATATATGTGATTACTTTTCATGCGTCCTTTGATTTTCATGCGTCCTTTGATTTGTGAACAAGTGTTGTAACTGAGTCTACATTGTACAAAGTTTGTGTTTAGAACTTAAGCTTAGAAATCCCTAAATCACATGCTAATCCAAATCAAGAGCAATCAAAATTTATATTATGACCAAATGGCAGTATACTGTGTTAACAACTAAAATATTCGTGTAAATATTAGAGTATTTTTGACCAACCTTTTTTGCGGTCACAATACATTCCAATACTTCTTCAGGGTCCAGTTTCACTAAACTCTTTTCAACGGGAATCTTTTTGGAATCCTCTGTGATTTTACTATCCTGGGTATCATCTGCTTCACCACTGTCATATTTTATGCCAGAAATGTCTTTTAAATTGTCACTAATTCCTTTTGTTTGATCGGTTTGTAATTTTACTTTTGGGTCGGTTTCATAGTCTAGTTTTGGCAGTAGAGTAGGGTTGGTTGTTACTGAGTTGGGAGTTTCTGTACCAACCCGGAGAATTGTAAACCAAATATGTTTATTGAGAATATTCTTCTCGAGCCATGGAAACGCCAGGTGGTTGAGTTCGGTCCCAGCCAACGTAATTGGAAGACGGCCCTCTGAAGCTGGGTAGAAATTTGAAATTTGAAATTTAAATTAATTATGATTTATTCAGGTGGGTAAGCTTAGTCTAGACTGAGTTGGGAAAATCTTGGACTGCAAGACATACAAAACTGTTGTCAAAATCTTCATTTAAGATATGTTACTTGATTCTGAATTGATCTTAAACGTTAATAATCTTCTTTACATATCCAATATTTGCAAATGTTGTATATTGGTTAAACATTTTCGGAGTAGCCGGAAGACTCTAAAACAATGAAATGCTAAATATTAATGTGTTTGAAACAAATCAATAATATACATAGAACGTTAACATGTTATTTTATCATAATGGACGAAAGAAAGGTGACTTTCCCTTGGTTATTGTAAGATAATACCGGTAATTTTATTTTTAAATGGCAGTTTTGTACTTTTAATACATCCAAATCAGCTGATCGCCTCGCCAGTCGCCTAAACCATAGTAATAGGACATCAATGGCGGATCAAGGATTTTGGAAAGCAGATTGTTATTGGCATAAATATTATCTGATAACTTTTGGTCCGAAGTTTAAAAGATCATGTAATCCCCCCCCCCTCCCCCCCCCAAAAAAAAAAAATGGAAAAAAAAAGAAAAGAAAAGGGGAAAAAAGGGAGGAGTGACACCAATCGACCGGCAAGTCAGCTTCAGCTTCAGCTATATAGGAAATTGACGCTGTCTATAATACTTTTTCCTCACCTGCCCCACTGAGCCTGCCGAGGGTGACGACCGGGGCGTGGTTGACCAGGATCCGTCCTGTTACCGTCACCCCGACCACGTCCCCGTGTAGCCGAGCGTGAAGCTTGATAAAGTTAGCGGGCACGTCCTTTACACTGCGGAACTTTCTGAGCTGTAATCAGAAGATAAAGATAAATTTATGATAACACTTGTATCAAATATCACAAGAACAATATGGTATGTAATAGGGGACTTCCATTATAATGTACGCACCAAGGGGGAGGGGGTGCACTTTTTTTATATTATGTGCGTATGTTCTAGTAGGAATCCAATACGGCGGGGACAGAGATTTTAGATTATGTGCGTGTGTACTGAATGGAAGGCCCCTTATCTATTTTAAACAGAACTAGGGTTATTTGTAGACTTGATATTTTCATGATCGTATCTCATTGAAAATTGATGGGTGATTCTTTGCAAAATGTATGATATACGTAATAATGTTTTGTTTAATGATTCGGGAACCAATCTTAAAACCCGTTCATAAAACGTAGACTTTTATTGTCAATGTGATATAATTTAGTCTTTTATTTGATGGTACACAGTTAAACGCATGTGGCGCCATCAGTTTTGATATAGATCTAATAAATTTGATAAAACTTTAAAAGGCAACAATATTGTGAAAGTACATGGTACATATATATATATACTGCATGTATTCATTCACGAAAGTAAAATTTTACATAGAACTTAATAAGATTGTACATAAAAATACCATGTTCTCTACATGTATTACTGTGTTTGCTTTTAGATCTATCAAAGTAGGCCTAGAGATATAAATTAAATATGATCAAATTAGACAACTTTCTATTATATAAAATTCGACTCACCGCATACGTGCTTCTCAGTATGAGAACCACTCCAACTCCCGCCAAACCATACACGCTGCAGTACTGGTTCAAAAGAAAATGTGTTGTATAAGTTCTCCCACCACGGATAGCCACTTTGTGAGTTTTACCTGCAGGTTAGCCTTAAACAGGGTGCATGCTGGGAAATATGTCAACAAAACTAATGGCTTTAGTATAGAGATAACTGATTTTCATTGATTGTATCATTATTTGAAGATTAACATTTGGAAAAACTAGCCATTAATATTTTCAAATTAGTATCCATGTACATTATCATTTCCTGAGTTGTTTGAAAATTCATTCATTGTACTATTTGTAGATGGACATATAACAATCTATTTGTTGATTTTCTATAGTTTTTCTAGGGATTTTGTCGACAAAATCAGCCCAAATTAGCCTGCAGGTCCTTGAAATACTGTAAATCAGCTATCCTGGTAGGGAGTAATACATTTTCAATTTCTCCACATCATCGGGTATTGTAACACCTTGTCTCTTGATCTCTGGCGAAATACAATAAATGCCTAACTTTCTTAACTTAACCTTTCATATAAAGGTATCTAGATCTACAGTGAGGTCGGTTACTGAGTTAGATTAGACCTCTAGACAACTCAGCCACTGGAACAACAGAATCTATTTGTAGAAAATAGCAACCAAGCGGTAGAATGAGATTTGATAGGGGTTTAAATTGTGGTAGTCTAGATCTTCAAGTTCAAGCTATCTAGATCTATGGTAGATCTAATAATGCCATAATTAATGGGTTTTGTCATAGATCTAAATTAGGTCAAAATTCTTGGGCATAAACATTTTTTTTAAAAGGATTATCTGATCAATTTTTTCAATCAAAAAGAATTGATAGACCTAAGAAAAGTATGGAAACAGCATGGAACAATATAAAGATGCTAAGGACATGTAGATCTAGATCTATTTCAAATGCTAAAACTTGTTTGAACAGAGAATGTTTTGAGTATTTTTTTCCAGTTTTCAACACTGCCTGGGCCTATCGGGAGGCCAAAAATAAAAGGACAAAAAAAAAAAAATCCACCTATAGGTCAGGTGGGCAAAGAGTGGACTTAAAACTAGTTTTTCTGGACCATCTTTACTAATTTTAGAATAACTTTTCATATAATGTGGCTACAGTATTGAATGATATATCAATTTAAAGCTAAGAATTCACCTGTTCTAAGAGTGCAACAGACAGCTATCCCAAATGGAATGCTTTCATTCTATAGAACTGAATAGAACCCACAATTTTATAAAAAGTTGTCGAAAATGTTGGACTTTCAATGGTAAGGGCTATAAAAATATTTGTGAACTGTTCGAATTGCTTGAAAAACCTGCATTTTCCATAAGGACATTTCATGGGGATTATTTTGACATGTCATTTATGACTATAGTCCGCACCAATAAAAAGTTATTCAGTTTTGAATGCAAAAGATAAAAGTTCCGAAAACTACCTTTTTTGCCCATTTGGCAGACCTATTATAACACTAGATTTCGCTCCAAATATGATTGGGATCCTATTGTCCTCTGTTCATACATATTATTATTATATTTTTGTGTGCTATTGTAAATAGCAAATAATTTTGTTCATCAGGTACAAGATTTAGCCTAACTTATTTAGCATGAAATGTTGTAATATAGATTCACAGAATCTGAGGTCAGTGAAGCGTATAATATGTATTATTGTTGGGCATTACATTTTATAGTTGTCTGAGACTTCCGTCCCAGTGCAGCCTCAAATTTATGCGGATTTTTTTTAGTATTTTTATTTCAAAACTGCTTTAAATTGTAAATTATGGAGATTTACAAATGGAATATTGCCTATAGGAACATTAAATACTATTATAGGTATGATATTATGGATTGTTTTATTAATATAATCCTAAATACTAAAAAATATGTGCAAATAATGGTCAGAAATGGTCATTTTTATGCTTAATGAGGCTAAAAATGCCCCTCCAAAATTTATAAATTGTGTTCTTTCGAGCATACAATACATTTTTAGATATTTTTTCTTATCAATTTGAAGGAAATTGATATTTAACCACATCCTCTAGGTGAATTTGGAATATTATGCTGCCTATTTATAAATTTGATCAGGAATAACAAACTACGGAATGGATGCCCACCAAGTCCCCTATTTGCCCACCTGACCTAGACTGCCTAGACACAATTATTTCTTTTGGCCTCATGTTCAGGAAATCTCACCCCATCTAATTTGTTTTGCTCTAGAGTAGAGGAGCCAGTTTTCGCGCACTAAGGGCAGGAATTTAAGGTGTAACAGAATAGATCTATATAATGTAAAAAGGAATTAGACCCTTAGATCTACTCTTTTTTTCAATGAAAACCTTTAAAAAGTATATCATCATTTTATAACAAATGATATTTACTGGAAAGGAGAAATACATAAAGTAGACTAGATAGACAGGACTGGATCTACTTTCTTGCAAGTGTTTTGATAGATAGTAGGTCTATGTCTAACTCTCAGGCTAGATAGACTCTAGATCTAGTTTCTAACCCCTGCAATAAATCTTTAGATCTAGATCTACCATCATGTCAGCATAAATCTATTTGTCATTTAGGAATTTTACAGATCTAAACGACGCAAGGTTGTCTTTCAATGTAGATCTAGATCTAGACATACACTGTTGTCTTGATTGAGGGCCAAATTTTCATTTCTGCTGCTGCTGCCTCATTGAACTTGAAGTCATTCCCCTAAATTATTTACGTGGGCGATAATAGGGAAATTTCACATATTTCTCTCAAACAGTTGAACTTATCGGACCATTTATCAATTAGGTATATGTCATAATCTACTCCTCACCTTTATCACACGGATATTTCTGTCTATGAAGTCAGACGTTTGACTAAAAAGGTTATGATGGGGACGAGGAGTTTTGTCCTCTGAATCTTTCATGCTGAGTAACTTAGTTCTTAAATATTTCATAGGTGGCGCTACTCACTTTCTAGTTTCAAAAGTTGTGCCAGGTGGCGACACTGAACCCATAGTCGTCCATCTCGGGCAGTTTTAGAATATCTGATTCTAAAGAAGTCATTTAGGAGAGGATTGGAAGCATGTCTTTAAAAAAATGGGTGCCAGATAGGATTGGCACACTGTTGAAGATATTGATATAGATCCATAATTATTAGATCTATGTTCATTAATGTTTTATAATAAAACATCTTCCTTTGTCGTTTCGCTACTGATAGAATTTTATTAAATTTATATCTGATTTATTATTTCACTTGAGTGTTTTTTGTGTCATTATAGAACTAAAGGAATAAGATTACACATAACTGCACATGATATTGATATATTTATTTCTATTGCGCAACTCTCACACACAGTCCTTCACATACTTAATGAACAGCATATTAACCTTAAAAAAAAAAAAGTTAAAAAATCCACACATGTTAACCTAATACTTTCCTTGTACCCGAGGTGAAAATGATATTCAATGGTCCTGTTCAGAACAGGATAACTCACCAAATACATTTATATTTTACCTATATGTCTAGGTAAAGTCTTATCAATATTAGCAGTTGAAATAGTTAAGAAATTAGGCTTAATGTAAGCTGATACTACTGGTCCATATATCCATCTGTCCATCTTGTTTATTAATAAATCCGTTCTCTATTCCTCCACCATGTAATCTCCATTTGTATATCCAGCATCATTTTTGAAACAATCCTCTGAATTTGAATCAGTTTTTCAACTTCAGTGCAATACAAACTAACTTCAACTTATTCCAAGTTTCAGAATAAAACTGAATTAAGTTGTGCACATCCATCTGATACCGTTCTCCCTATTATTGTCTCTATATGCTTTGCAAATTCAGCCTTTTCCCAGCGTTTCTCAACGTTATTTATCGAGCACACCAGTTGATATTATATTTTGCGTGTTCTCCAATGTACTGTCCTTTTATTGATTAGACTTCCATTTTGTCTTCCACTCCTTGGAGTCTGGAAATTTCCTCCTTAAATTTGCTTATCGCTTCCTTGCTAGTCTTAAGTCGTTCGTTGAGTTCTGAGATTTCGTATCGGATTTTCTTCTTCGCTGTTAGGATGTTGGCCAATGTCTTTTCTTTCTTTTCTTCAACTGCAACGGATAAAAAGGACTTTAAATAATTTGAACACAGTTTTCCCCCATTATAACATGAAATAATAATTTATTTTGAAGCATCAGTTAGCAATATGGTAAGACATTCAGCTACTCTGAGCCGAAAGTCAGAAAAGACTTTCTTGGGTAAGTAAAAAGTTACACTTCCATTTTTGTTGAATGATATTTCTTTTTCATGTATTTATTCCAAAGCTAATCTTCAAGGAAAATTCCTTGATCTTCCAAGATGGCCGATCTTGGTAAAGCATGGCCAGTCAATACAAACATTGTATATGAATATACAATATTTATATACCGTTTCTTTAGTTTGATATTTTAATTTTAGTATGCTAAGGGGAAAACATGTACTTCAATGTGATCTCTGTGGTTCAAATAATATAACACACACAAAATACAAGTAAACTATATCATTCATGAATCGACGAAATGTCTTTATATATATATATATATATATATATATATATATATATATATATATATATATATATATAAAAATATCAGAGTTGGTTATCTATCAAAGAAAGATAGCTCCTCCAAAAGTACTTACAATCTGTTTCACATTTGTAGGTTCCTATTGTCAATGGTCGAGAGCTGGCTAAGAGTTGTTGCATCATTGCCGTCGGGTCTTGAAAAATCTGAGCAGAGAGAAAAATATATTTCTGAATGTTTGTAGAAACTCACACTGAACTATCACAACTGAATACGCAGGAGAATCAACGTTAAATTTCAAAGTGCTTGTGAAGTTGAATGAATTATAAGAAAAAGACCTCACACAAATGGCAATGTCTAAAATTGATCTTTTAATTTAAGTCATATGCCTATATTGTGAAAATTATGAAACTGTGCCCCTCTGGCTTCCCCGATTAATGATCCTTATATAATGTTATATAGGAATATTGAAAGGATAAATAATTTGTTTGTTGGGTAAGTTTAACGTCCGGCCAACCGTTTTGGGTTCTTATACCAGACTGCACAAGGTGATGCTTTTCAGCTGTGGGTGATTGAATCTATGATATGATTTAGGAGAAGGATAAACAATTGTTCACATTCCGGGTATACACATAACAGGGGACATCCTTAATTTCATTTCTACACTGAATACATCGAGCACCCAATCGAAAACTTTTGAGGTGGTGCCATTATTTTTTTTTAAGCCGGAACCTTCAGGTAGAAAAGACGTGCTTACCAGTTCATCATAATATTCGACGACCAGGTGTTTCTTCCCCAACATGATATCTGTCTCACTTTGGAACAGCTTAAGTAAATGGTACAGCGTCACCTACAAATGGTAAAAGTAGCGAAATGGTAGAAATGGTACAAAAATTAATGGTGTTACCTTTTCTTTTACCCAAATACGTTCACGGTAATCCACATTTACAGTATCTTTTTTTTTTTTTTTTTTTTTTTTTTAATTAAGGCAATTTTAAGGCTATTGCGGTAGCATCAGCAAGAGAGAACAAACCAAGTTTTACATATATTTACGTTATCTTGCCTGGCTTCTTATTGAAATAGAAGCAGGTGCATGTACTCAATTTAACGTACTTAATTTACTACACAATACATTACATATAGTCAGTTTTGTAAAATATCAACCATTACATATGTTCTAGTTATACAACGGAATATTTACAAGAAACAGCAGAGTAAAGAAGAAACTGTACAATATTCATACAGAATAAAGTATTGACTATATCAGCAAAATCAGCTACGGCCGACAATTCATGACAATGCATGTTCTGCGACAATCTCAGCGGATAACAGTTTCTAAAAATTGACTGAGACTTTAAAAAAAAACAAAAAACTTATTAACTACATTCAACATGCGGTGACCTTCCACGTAAATAATTGTATATGTTTATTTATATAGGTAAAAACAAAGATGTCTACTTTGTCACTTGAAAATAACTATGGATATTCTTACCGGTCGTTCATTTGGATCATTAAAGAATATCTTGATTACTATTTCGAACTCTCCCCATCCTGTCTCGGTCACCTCATAGGGCGGTTTGGTCACCACTGAAATTCAAAGAGTAAATGTCACAGAAAAGAGTGGAATAATTAGCTATTTTATTTACTCAGATGTAGCCTGAATAATCTCTCGTGAGATAATGATATTTTAGACATCAACCCAGCGGTACTTTGAAATCTATTGTACTTATTATCGAAACATCTTTTCCTTAAATCATATGTTGTTTAAAAGAATATCTGTATTATTACTATTAGTATCGACAGGACAGTGTGAAATAGAACTGACGAAATAGTTTTAGGCTGATTCACCTAGGATGCACACATCAATATAGGGACAAGATTAAGCTACGCAAACATTTTAGAAATGTCTGTCGTCTACGATTTTCTACAGAAGTCTACAGATATCATAGAATGGTAGCTCACCTCTATTTTGGTTAGCGTAACTTTCGTGAAGTTTGAACTGAACCTTCTTCACATAAGTTGACATATCCTGGAAGGAAAATCAGATTTGATTTTTGAAGTTCAAAGCAAGGAGCAACTACAATATATTGAACAACACATTCATTAATCCGAGATTTAATATTATCCTTACAAAGCACGGCAGAGGACATCGTTTCAAAGATTCTGAATATGTTTGACTCAAACAAAACCAAACAAATTGTTTTTATATAAAGCGAGGAAAACATACGGATAAATTGATAAGAATTTTGTCTCTGTGTACTTCTTTACATTTTTCTATTTTCATTTTTTTTATTAAGTTTTATTCGGGTTCTGGGGTTCACCATTGTAACAAAAAGAACAAAAAGTCAGAGGGTTTCCCCTCAAAAACACAAAAAAACTGACCTCGTTACGGTAAGGCTTGACGTAGACGGTCCACTGATGGGTGTGTCCGTCCTCCTCTCGCTTCTTACCGAAGTAACGGGCGACGTTACCGTACACGATGGGCTTCACCATTGTCAGGCCCTGCAAAAACAAAGGTGATTAAAATACATGGCATGTAAAAGAATCAAATTAATCCAATAGATTAGTGCTTAATTGTAGGTGTAGCTATACCTATATGTATTGGGTATCCATATCTTGAATGATATATAAAGTTGGTGTCAGATTACGTCATTACATTTAATAATTTATTCTAAGCTGATAACAATGCACTATTCTACGAAGGCTATTTAACGTTAAGTGTTTATCTATGATATCAAAAGTTTTAACATACAATACTTCAGAGGGTTAAGAGACTAAAGAAACTCAAGCTAACAACGTCAGTCTAAGTCATTTCATGATGCAAAGAAATTAAAAAAAGGCTACATCCAAATAATAATATTCTCCAGGCATTTTCTCCAAGTCAGGCAAGTGTTTAACTTAAGTAAAGACTATAGGACAAGGTAGGCCTACGGCAGTAATTTAACTAAAACTTTTATACATATGAGTACTAGACTACAGCAATATAAGTTGACCGATTTTTGAGGAACCAGATGACTGATTTTGGTGGGATCATTTGTGTATTTAGACTTCTTTTGGGCCAGATTGTTAACTTTCTGAGAATATGACAAAACCATACATCCTATATTAGATCATTTGAAAGAGAATTGTAAGGCCTTTCGAATGATGTACTATAACATTTTTACATTTGAACTTTATTTCCACTGCCGATTTTCAAAATCGGCATATGGAACACGGGCTTAGCCTTTAGTCTGACAAGTGTGTATTTGATTTGGTCATTTTGGAGTGCAGACTATGGCAGAATACCTATATTATCGCCCACTAGAGAAGCCGGTTGGCTATGTCAATGAATTGACTGTAGACATTCATAGATCACCACATACCCTCAACCCTCAAGAACATACAAAAATCCTGAACGGTTTCAAACTAAATTAGAGTACTGTCATCAAATACTTTTCCATAAATCAGTAGAATTACTCACTTTCATCCGGCCTCCTGAATCTGGTCCAAATTCCGCCATTTTTGAGACGAACTGGCTATCTCTCAATATAGGTCGCAAAACCAATTTTTGCGACTTATTTAGGATTCAGGATTGGAAAAAGTAAAAACAGGATTCATAATGAAATAAACGGAATACCATCATTTTGTCATTTATTTATGTCAAATAAAAACAAAAACAAAAAGACTTTGTTATTTTTTACACATATATATTTATGAAAATACCTTTCACTTCGTTCCATATATATATACTTATTTAGGAGGGGGTGCGACTTATTTAGGGAGTAAATATAGAGTAGAGGAGCCGGTTTTCGCGCATTAAGGACACAAAATTAAGTTACAATAGAATATTTGTTGAAAAAATGAATCCAATTAATATTTTTTCATCTATAAATAATGGAATCACGTCCACAAAATTAACCAGCATGGTAAAAATTAAAGTTTGAGAATATCTCTGTAAAATCATAGTGGATTACTTTCAGAAGTTAATTCTTCAGTTTTCGCGCACCTGGTGCCTATTTTCGCGCATTTTGTTGTCAGTTTTCGCGCATTTAACCATATTTAAGGTGTAAAATGAGTAAAATAGCTTATAGATAGAAAATCTTATTTATGGAGCATCAGAAAACGATTGTCTTTTGAAAAATGCCATGTAAAATAGTGACTGACTTCTTTATTGTTCACAATTTGCATATTAGAAATGCTATGTTGTTTGGCAAAATCTCAACAAAGGATGTATGATAATATGATAAGAAATATGCATATTTGTGCATTTTTCATAAAATGATTAAAAAAGCATTAATCCACCTGAGTAAAAGACAAATAAAAATATGATTCAACTCTTAGGGTTTATAACTTAAGGATATGTCTTAGAAATACACAGAAGCTTACTTTGAAAAGTTTTCTTTTTTTTTAAATGAAAAATCTGTTCCAAAATTCGGAAAATTCGGAAAAATACGTGAAAAATGCGCGAAAACTGGCAACTGTCTTATTTTTTGTCATCAGTTTTCACGCAGGGGTCTATTTTGAAAATTTCACATAAAAAAAATAGTATCTGATGTGTAAACGATGGCATATCACTTTAAACTAATGTCCAGCAAAATTGGCATATTGGGGTTTTTGATTTATTCAAAAAAATTGATAACATGCTTTTTCATAAGGAAAATAACAATTTTTAAGGTTCCTGGCCATTCCCGTAATATAAGGAATGCTAATACATATATTTGCCCCTGGAACAGACAATTTTCAATAAATCTGCACAAAAATCGCACGTTTACGTCATTATAATGCCCTCATGGACATAGGAGCACAATTGAATCTGTAATCAATTAATTGAAAAAATGCGTTCATAAAAATGCGCAAAATGCGCGAAATCTAGTGCTGCGCGAAAACTGGCAACCCTACTCTAAGGCATGATTCTATATATTTACACAAATATAATTCAACACCATTGATACTTATTTAGGAGATCTAGGAAAACCTGCGACTTATTTAGGGAGTATATATAAGGGAAAATTCTTTTTATTTTACAAAATGTAATCCAACACAATTGAGACTTATTTAGGAGGGGGTACGACTTATTTAGGGAGTATATATAAGGCAAGATTCTTTCTATTTTCAAAAACCAAATCAAACACTATTGAGACTTACTTAGGAGGGGGTACGACTTATTTATAGAGTATATATAAGGCAAGATTCTTTCTATTTTCCAAAACCAAATCCAACACTATTGAGACTTATTTAGGAGGGGGTGCGACCTATTTAGGGAGTATATATAGAGAAAGATTCTTTCTGAAAAAATACACTCACATCCATACAAACATTCCCAAGATTCTTACCCAAGTAGCTAAAAGGGTTTCTTTTGGGGAGAGATAAAAAAAAAAGGGGCAAGGATATTTTTGGGGTAAACTAAAAATTATAGAAGTTTCAATCTTGCGACTTATTTAGGAGGGGGTGCGACCTATTTAGGGAGTATATATAAGGCAAGATTCTTTCTATTTTCAAAAACCAAATCCAACACTATTGCGACTTATTTAGGAGGGGGTGCGACCTATTTAGGGAGTATATATAGAGAAAGATTCTTTCTGAAAACTACATTCACATCCATTCTATTATTCCCAAGACTCTTACCCAAGTAGCTAAAAGGGTTTCTTTTGGGGAGAGATAAAAAAAAAAGGGGCAAGGATATTTTTGGGGTATACTAAAAATTACAGAAGTTTCAATCTTGCGACTTATTTAGGAGGGGGTGCGACCTATTTAGGGAGTATATATAGAGAAAGATTCTTTCTGAAAACTACATTCACATCCATTCTATTATTCCCAAGACTCTTACCCAAGTAGCTAAAAGGGTTTCTTTTGGGGAGAGATAAAAAAAAAAGGGGCAAGGATATTTTTGGGGTATACTAAAAATTACAGAAGTTTCAATCTTGCGACTTATTTAGGAGGGGGTGCGACCTATTTAGGGAGTATATATAGAGAAAGATTCTTTCTGAAAACTACATTCACATCCATTCTATTATTCCCAAGACTCTTACCCAAGTAGCTAAAAGGGTTTCTTTTGGGGAGAGATAAAAAAAAAAGGGGCAAGGATATTTTTGGGGTATACTAAAAATTACAGAAGTTTCAATCTTGCGACTTATTTAGGAGGGGGTGCGACCTATTTAGGGAGTATATATAGAGAAAAATTCTTTCTGAAAACTACATTCACATCCATTCTATTATTCCCAAGACTCTTACCCAAGTAGCTAAAAGGGTTTCTTTTGGGGAGAGATAAAAAAAAAGGGGCAAGGATATTTTTGGGGTATACTAAAAATTATAGAAGTTTCAATCTTGCGACTTATTTAGGAGGGGGTACGACCTATTTCATTTAAGCAAATTATGGTTCCATATATTAAATGATAGGTGGCAGTGTGATGAGTAATTTTAGTTCTCATTTTAACCACTTGGTATATATAAGTGTTTTGAACCAACCAAATGTTTCACTAATGTTGAAGTCATGGCCAACTCAAGAGTATTTCAAACTTGGTCTGACATTCAAGACATTATTGGGGAAGCAAAACTGTGGCCTATTAACATACGGAAGTATTTTTGGGATAAATCTGCCAGTCATTTTAATAGAGTTTGTGTGGCCGCTTTTGTTTATGTGAATGGTTTAAATCCTGACATTTTTTTGGAATGGATAAAGTTAATTGGGTTTGATTCTACCAAGATTCAACATTATCAGTACTTGTTCAAGTACTTTGACGAAGGAAAATACGCATCATTATACCAATATAATGTATCTAATGGAAGGTATGAAGATTTAAAGGGTAACGTCATCACCTATTCGTCCAAACAACACAAACAAGACAACAAGAAAGGTGTGTATATTAATATATAATTTGTATTAATATATTTCAATTAACGATAGTTATTTACATATTCTGTTTGTTTTGTTACTTACTATTACAGTTTAATAAATATATTTTTATTTACTTACTATTACATTATATTTATTATTAAATATTTTAAAATGCTTGTAATAGTAAATGATATATATGTGTATTTTACTTTAAATATACTGTTTTTGAATGCATTGTTTAAATGTCAGAAAAACGAATGTATGTTGGCATGTAAATGTTTGTTCCAATGTGTGAAGTGGGCGCCGGGCAGTGGGATAGGGGGGATTACCTTAATTGTTTAATCCTTTTTGGATGGTATAGCTTTGGCGCGGTAATTAAAGACATGTGATTTGAGCGTCGGGTCTTCCCACTTGTTGCCTACCCGTCCTAGAGTGAACACAGTCCTTTATAATTTGCCTATATTTTTGTGAGAAGTTCCAAACATGCATGATCCCGACGATGTTGACCATAATTGGGTGGAAACACAGAAAAACGTACAAGAGCAGAGTGGTCGTAGAAGTGAGGAGAGGTCGCCATGGTACAATAGGCGGACAGGGAAGGAGGTACTGAGGCTTGGGTTAGATGAGTTAGAAAATACGTATAGCCTATACGCCCTACTCAATGTGCCTTGGAAGTCATTTAGGCAATACCTTATGGTGAATGGGTTACTTGCCAACAAGATGAGGTGTCCCAAGTGCGGTAAGATGTGTAGTTTGAAGGAAAGGAAGAAAGAGATAGAGGGCATGACGTGGAAATGCCGTGAAAATCACGAAACAACTATGAGGAAATATTCCATTTTCTCCGGATCTCACTTCTTTACCCAGGACCTAATGAACTTTTTTGTTAGCTATCTTATGGGTTTCAGTTTGGCTAGCTGTGCCCGGATCAGTGCTCTATCGTACAAAAATACCGCCGTAGACTGGGCGTCTTTTGTGAGGGACTTGTTTGTCCAGTGGTTCCACCGTGATGCAAGGAATGTGAAGTTCAGTGGAACAATAGAAATCGACGAAAGTATGTTTGGAAAGAAAATCAAACATCATAGGGGAAGGCCATATGGTTTGCACATATGGATTTTTGGGTTGGTGGAGCGAGAGACCAACAGATTACTGATGTATCCGGTAGCCAAACGGGACTGTAAGACTCTCGAGAAGATCATCCAACAACATGTAGAGGTAGGCTCAACTGTGTTCTCAGACGGGTGGCTTGCTTACAGCAAATTGAATGACCTCGGGTTTAACCATTTTGTGGTCGAACATAAGTACGCCTACAAGGTGGAATACAGGAACAAAACAAGTGGAGAAGTAGTGGAGGTGCACACGAATCAAATCGAAGGAGCATGGAAACATGCCAAGGTAATAATTTTAAATTGATTATTTGAACATTCAAAAATGAAAATAATTGTATGTATCATGATTTTTCCCAATTTTGTAAATATTGTTATTACAATTTGCTGTTCATTTCGTTAAATATTATTTTTGCTTAATTATTTTTATAGACCCATTTCCGGAGAATCAACGGCACCTCCATGAAGAACTTCGAGAGTCATCTCTGCGAAGTTATGTGGAGAAACTGGCACAAGGGGCCCGGGATTGTTGGTCGATTCTTTGATTTACTAAAATCAGTATACACATTGGAATCAGACCCAATCCTGGATGCCCCTTGTCCAGTTTTTGACACTTGGGAACTTCAGAAGGAGGTAAATATAATAATTATATGAATAAAATAAATGCCCTAAATATGAATGAACTAAGTAAACGAAATGAAGTCCATTGATTGTAATAAAATAAAAAATAAACATGCAAATCGTTAATAAATGGTAAATTTCCTATCATTATTTTGAGAAATATATTTGTTCTTTTAGATGGACTACTTGCATGATACAATGCACCGAATGGACAGTGACGTTGAGGCTGACAAACATGACGACAAAGATGTCCCTTCAAATTCTCAACTTGCTCAAGTCAGAGCTGACGTTCTTCATGAGCAAACATTGAGAGGTAAACAATAATAAAAATAAAAAATAATATTGATAATATGATAAAATCAAAATATAAATTAAATTCAAATATATTTTATTTCAGAACAAACTTCCACGCAAACAAGCCAAAGCAGTTCGCAAGAGTCAGGAGTTCAACTACCCATCCAGCAGAGAAAAGTGACTAAAAGGATAAAGAAAACAAAAACCACCACAGGTATTTTGTCTATTATTATATTTACCAAAAAAAAACAAAAAATAAAGATTTAAAATACTAATATTATATTTTTACTTCCACAGCCTACGTTCCCCCAGGGAAAACAAGAGTGTCCTCCATTCTTGAATCACCGGTCGGCCAACCTACAAGAACTAGCACACCCATACCAGAAACAACCCACCCACACAGAGATAACTCGACCTCAAGCAGTTTCTCTTCAATGACAACTGAACCATCAGGTAATATTAAATCACATACAAATGACATATACTACCAATCATTTACATAATATATTACCATAATAAATTGAATTTTCTTATTCAGAAATGGCAAACTTCGACATCATGATGCAACGGTCAGCATGTAAGAATATAAGTAAGTACCATAATCATTATTTTTTTTTTTTTAGAACAACCAGACAAACATGATGACGCCGACGAGGTCATAGAATTTGTGAACTATCATGGAGGTAACTAATTTAAAAATCATTATTAAAACAAAATATAAATAAAAAACCAAAAAAAAACCAAACAAAAAATATATATTCAATTATTTTCAGGGTATGCGCCTCCAACGTACACAACATACGGCCAGAGAAAGAGAGGTGACGAGCTTGTACAAGTACAACGCGAACCCATCCACACAACATCTTCAAAAACTACAGGTAAAACATATACACTTTCATATATACCAAATGAGCAAATTAACACTTCAATCACTTACTATTACAACCACATTTAAATATATATATAATACTTACTATTACAACCACATATAAATATATATATAATACTTACTATTACAATCCAATTTAAAATGATTAAATATTGATAACAATCAAAAAATATATGACCATTGCACATAATATCCATATGTTAAAAACAACGATTACAAACTGATATCTTGATAAATATCATGTACTATTACACTTTCATTTCCATACTTAATATTTAAGATAATTCTGGCATTGATTCATGAGTATCTGAAGTGGAATCTGAATCATTCTTTCCTTTTGGAGGCACCCATGACTCTTCACTATCCAACATGACATCTGACTCATCTGAAAATATCTGAGATGACGTGCGTTCTGCCTCATACAACTCTAAACATTGCATACCTTTTTCTTTCAGATATGTTTTTTCTTTGGTTTTTTTCTTTTGCCTTGTTTCAATGGAATAACATTGAATATTCCCTTCAACTTCAACTTTGTTCTTTGCAGATTGTCTAACAGGTTGTAACTTTAAATAAGCCATAAATTCAACCTTTTTGTTATAATCTGAAATCATTTCAGGCGTAGGTTCTTCAACAACAGTGGGACGTGTTACACGAGCATCAGCAGCTTTGGGACGACCCCTCCCATCCCTCCCTTCAGGAAGATCAGCACAATCCGCAGGTTTGGGACGACCCATCCCATCAGCAGCCTTAGGAAAACCACCACCATCTGCAGCTTTGGGACGACCCCTCCCATCCGCCCCCATAGAAATACCATCTACCTCACCGGATTCCTCACCAACAACATTCCGACCACATGCATCTCGCCTTCCACGCCCTCTATACTCCATGACATCAGGATTTAAAAATCCTGTACGAGTCTTTGACCTATCCACCCATCGGGATGATGAAGGTAAAATTGATTCATCTAATTTGTACCTATTTACATCATCAATAACTGATTTCACAAATTGTCTGGTAATTTTACGAGTACCTCTATAGATATGAACAGGATCACATTCATCATTGTGATTGCTAAAATCTAATTCTAATACGTTAGTATTTAAATAATGAAGATCCTTGTCTTTAGAATGTGAAACGGTATAACTAGATTCACAAGCTGTATCACATCTATTTAATCCTTGATTCAAACTTTTTGATTTCAATCTAAATTTGTTTGAAGAACCTACATTCTCATTAACATCACCATTAACTTGTTTATCACATGCTCCATTTGTAGACAGAAGATAATGTGATTTACCATCATTTATCGTTTTAGTACAAGTTCCATAATTATTATTTATTTTAGATTTTGTAACACTAATTTCTGTGTCCATGTAAATTATAGTGGAGGATGAATCCGAGGAGTCTGTACCATCTGCACCTACTCCAGAAAATGAAGGGACCGGGATAGTTCGAGGAGTAACACAACACCTGCCTCTTCCTACCACAGAAGGACGTCCACGGAGTGGAGGACGACCTCGGGGTCGTCTATCTATAGGAAAATCGGGGGCCAAATCGGGATCACATGTACAATCCAGAGGAGCAGCACCTGAAGATGTGGATGCTGTACCTGCTCGAGGCCGGCCACGAGGACGACCTCCTGTGTGCGGACATCTCACCGATCGACCACTGCCACGTGGACGACCCCTTGGACGTCGCGGTAGTCCTCCAGGTGTGCAGGAAGCTGAACGTGGACGACCGCGTGGACGACGTACAGTTGGAACCTCTGGACGTCTACCACGGGGACGACCAGGTCTTCCCATACGTCGAGAGCCAACAGTTTCAGGTTCAGAATGTTCTTGTTCTTCTCCAAGTTCTTCTTGAATTTCTTAAAAAAAATAATACTGTAATAATGAATGATTTAAATCAATATTGGGTTACGATTTAATTATTTTAATAATGGTAATGTCATTTACATTATCAACAATTGAATTAAATCATCTCAATAATAATTAACATATTGCAAAAACTTTTTTTAAATCTTATTTTTATTAATCTAAATGTTTACTTACTTTTTTTTCTTCTATGCTTTGCCACGTTTCTTCTGTTTACCTCAGCATGATGCTCATACCAGCTGTTGTTACGTGTTCTAAATAAATCCTTTCTCCTCTGTTTTTTGGAATGTTTTGCCCTTTTTGATTTATAGTCACTATCATCACCATATAAATTACGGTATTCCTGCATATACTGTGTATGCGCAGCCCTTTTTCTTAATGTTTCAGAATCCGTTGAGTCTGTGTCATTTTCTGAATCAGGTGATGAGTCGTTAGATGAATCCGCTTCAAAATTATTATCATTTTCACCTTGATCAGCGTTAGATTTATCATTTTCAAAATGATTTGTCTGCTCATTTTCTGATGATTGTTCATCATCCGCACTGTTATGTTCGGAAATCAAATCTGACGGATCACGGTCCGAATGAATCGTCGAGTCAGACATGGTTTTTTTCGAGTTCCTTCGATTTTTTGATTAATGTGAACTAAATAATGAATATATCTATGTTATATAATGTTAAATGGTGATGACTAACCACAATGTAACTTACTTTTAGTTATATTTGGTCTGTAATCTCGGTTTTTTTGGTGATAAAAAGGGCCAATGCTTGTTCGTGTAATTCTGTTGAACGCCACTAGAGTTTTTGGTAATCGATAGATGGGGTTAGTAGTATTGTTTATAATTTTCTTTTACAACAGGTGGCGCCACATGTTTTTCTTGTTTTTTTCCAAATATTATTTTGTTTTGATATTGCATCATTATGAATGCCATTTTAAAATATTAAATCATTTGTTTTATAATTTATAGAACTGATTCGGACAACTACACATCCACCTGGAGATGACGGCGTATGGAATTTAGAAGACTTGGATGATTTTGCTGATCCAAAAGGTATATATATATATATTTATTTTAATTATGGCAATAAATATTTTGTTTTGTTTTAGAGTTAAGATTATAGATTTATTTGTTTTCATTTTTGTTAATATATATTTTATTTTTTGTTTTTGTTATTTCAGTGTCCAAAGCTAGACAACCCCACAAAGGAGATGGAAAATCTGCGGCCAAATCTTCTTCAAAAGGGAAATCTCACCCAAGACCTAAAAGAAAAGAGGGGGAGATGTTGGGTCGTTGCCCAGAAGGCTTTGAACTAATCAAAAAATTGCCTAAAGGTCAAAGAAGTGTTAGTTATGGTGTAGCAAAAGAGGATAGGGTACGGAATCCTTATACAAAAGACAATTTTGTGTCGTACCATACGAGTGATTCAGCGGAATCAGTGTCATCTGATTCGTCGGGTGATAGTATTGAAAGGTTGTTTGCGAAGAAAACTCATAAATCAAAAAAGTGATTTGTATTGGAAAAGTGATGTTGATCAGTGGGCGTCTACGAAATGAAGGAAATGTCATAGTATTTGTTATCCATGTTTTGTATTTTTTTGGTTAAATATCTTAAAATATTTTGTAATAGTAGATGATATTGATTGTATTTTGGATGTTTGCTTGTGATTTCCGATGCCTGTTTCAGTGTATACGAAATGAAGGAATTTCGTTAGTAAATTAATTAAAATAGTAGGCCTAGTAATAGTAAGTAAAAATAAATTTGTTATTCATTTGAAATAAAATGTGTTGTTTCGTTTATTAAATACTGAATCCATATTTTACTTTTCCCTGTTGAAAAGTTCATATTTTACTGAATGAAAAAAAAATTGAAAACTAAATAAGTCGGGCGCGACCTATATTGAGATATAGCCGACGAACTCAAGGTTTGCCATCGTCATTTTGGCTGATTTTAGTTGCTACGACCACCCCTGAGACTTGATATAGAAACACTGAGGTCCACTGGCACTTCATGAATGCTTCTGGGGCTAGCTTGCCAATTGAAACGAGTTAAAAATAATCTAAACTCGTAAACAAAGGACCGGCTCCTGACGATGTCTGTACACAACGCCGCGACTCTCTGAATCTAGGTCATGACCCGTTTTTGACCTAGTTTTTTTGACCAATCAGATCGCGTCTATATAGGTCACCGCTAGATGACAGGCGAGCACGCACATGGCAATGTTTGTAAACATCTGTCATTTACATGTCTAGACTTACTGGCTACACACCTGGACATTGGACGTTGCAAGGTACAACTGATATTGATTATCAATTCTATTTGAGTATCTGGGTCAAAATCATGAATTTCACCAGAACATTTCCCGAGATTGCAAACACAATTAAATTTTCCTTGGGCTTGGCACTTAAAGGGAGCCAAAACCAATAATTATAATTGACAAAATTTTCAAAACTGAGATAAATTTTTACCATATTTCATGATATAGATTTTTAACATAGGCCAGGAATAGGCTCAAGGAATGGATTTCCATGATTACTTGAGTTTGGAAAATTTCATCAAGTTTATTGGTTTTGGCTCCCTTTAAATTCTTCTCTTTTTTTTAAACGTACATCGACTATCGTGGATGATCTCCTGGCAGAAGTCCCTTAGGCCTACGGGAATGTATTTTGATCTATTCCAAAATGGGATAATTATGTCATCATGTAGACTAGAAAGCTTCTGTAAAGGACAATTACAATGGCGTTTATTAGATATCTTTTCCCCCCATAATTAATTGATCTAAATTTCCATTGATTTGCACTAGGCGTTTTGCTATCCAAAATAAAAACAGGATAAAACTGATGAGATTCATAAGATAAAGGACCCGATACCCGTACATAGGCCTACGGATCCAGCTGTTTTATAAAGGTGGGGGCGCGCTATGTTTTCCCACAATTTAAATTTTGGCCTATAAGTATTTAAAAAAAAGTAAGGGGGGTGCGCCCCGCGCTCAGCCCTAAATCTGCCGCTGGTACTTGCACATGACCCACGACCACGGCACTACAGTGGTTACCCATGACCACCGTCAAAGTGGAGAGGGGCAGACCATTATCTTTATGTTGAATTCGACACTAAGTCTTGATAATCATTATGTATAAGGACTAGTCCCAGTGGCGGATCCAGGTTTTTGAAAAGGCGGGGGTGCGCTGATAAGAAGGTGTTGGCGCGCCACCCTTTTCCCAATAGTTTTACATTAAAAAATCTGAATTTGTTCCCCCCCCCCAACCACTCCCCTCCCCTCCCCCACCAAATAAAAAAAAAAAAGGGGGGGGGGGGGATTTATCCGCCACTGGATCCTTACAAAGCTCGCCCATCAGCTATCAAGGGCCCACGTATTTACACTTTCTTGTAATGTTTTCATTTGTATATTTAAGGTGTCATGGGTATAATTTCTCTGTCATTTCCTAACTTTCACTTAACCCCCTTTCCATCAATATGTATCTAAAGATACCATGGACATGTGTGGTATATATTTCTACAAAAGTCTTATCTTATGACCCAAATAAGTATTAGTAATTAATATTTATCTAAAAAATAGATATAACACTTCAGCAAATGTGACAAATATACAATTTCCATACATGTTTATTGTACCACAGAAATCCATTTATGTCAATTTCCCTTTGCATCTCACGTTTCCGTAATCTCTTTCTAATATAAATCAACATTTTTCTACCGTATATAATAAGAGTTAAGGCGGGAACTGTCCCCTAAATTTGTTTCGGTGGGTTGTCCTCAAGTGTTCAAGTGGTCAGGCGAATCTAATTTGTTTGAACCAAAGACCGTCGGTAGATAGGGAAAGCCGCCGTTTGTACCTGTAGAAAGAAGTATAAGAATCCAAGTGTGCTTCTTGAGTTTCTTTGGGCGTCCATTCACGAGTTAACCTGTTAACTAACCCCAATAAAGCGGGAGTCGGATGGAATATGTGGGATATTTGTGGATATCATTGGTTAGAAATCAGGTGCTTTGCCCCCAAAGCTCCCTTGTTCTTGTCTTGTTCTTTTCTATTTCTAAGTGTCTTATAAATTGCTCCGTATATTCAATGACCAATAAAGCTGAGCAGGGGCGGATCCAGAAGGGGTTCTGACCCAAACCCCAACCCCCTTTTGATGGACCCCTAAAGTACAAAAAGAGGGCAAAATGCCACGCGCATGCATGCAACTGCACACGGATCTAGAGCTTAACCTTTATGTTGATCCCCCCCCCCCTCTTTGAAAATACCATATCCGCCCCTGAGTTGGTCAACCAACTGACCTAACACAAATAATATCAAATTACCTTATTTTTTGATATAAAAACTCAGGCTCTAGGAGGGTTGGACAAGATCCTTTGTAATATTACACCCTTCCCACTTTCCTAAAATTCCTGGAGCCACCACCGATACTCTACTAAGAAATACAACTTTGTCCATAATCACCGCTGATTTTTGCACAAGTTTTTATAATCATTTTGTTTGATAAACAAAAAGAATATGAGGTTTAAAGATTTAATGAAATCTTAATCCATAATCACTTAATGTAGAATGAAACTTTACATTGTCCATTTTGTATAATACATAATAGTGTAAAGTGTTGCTTTACACCAGGCTTCCCATACCATAGGTACACTATTTTACGACCAGGCTGTAATTATTTCCATTTGTAAACCAGGCCCACCGGTTATTCCTGGCCCGGCCTCCAATTAAGGTGTCAAATTCCTGTCATATTTTCCCAGTCCTACGAAACTAATCCACGCTTGACACCACCCTGGGTCATCTGTCTGTTGGATGTTCTTGCCAGAATTCTTTAGCAAAAGGGGTGAAGATTGTGAAATATTTTGCCAAAAGGGCGGCAGGATGATATTAAGGAATGATGCTTTTTAGAAAGATATGATGTCATTCCCGTCTTCCGAAAATAAGTGGTCTTATGAAATTTTCAAAGTCACTTATGGCCATTCATTCAGTTAATCTTATTCTTAAAATAAGGGGAAAACATAAAAAAGGATAACAACAATTGGAGTAACCGGTACTTTACATTCATGCATTGAAAATTATTTTCTTTTATTGATGGAAATGATGTGAGGTATATGATCTAATGCAATATTCTTTGTTATTTTCGCTGCTGGTTATCTTTTGTAATGTGTACTTGCCAACGGTACCAACACACTGACACACATCCTGTTGAAAATTATAGTAATTCTTGTCAAATAAAAAGAGTAAAGAGGACCCGTTGTACATTCAGGTCATCCCATAAAACACGCGCTTGTTATATTGGATTTGTTGCCTGAACCATAGTTAAAAGCCATGAAAGAAATAATTGTTTATCAAGAAAACTTCACTAGTAACAGCAAAGTTTTAACTTTACTCTCTTTGGTAAAAGAGACCGAGTCTCAACGGCAATTTCATGTCATTATTCTAAAAAAAGGAAACCAGAATAGTAATCATGTTTTGCAATTATACAAAAAGTCAAGCGTTACTCACAAAAGCTATCCAGATTCATGAACCAACTTAAACTAAAGAGGGATGTAATATTATAACAATGTTTATAAGTTATCTTAGAGAAAATGCGCATCAAATACTCCCTTTTATTTGTTATTATCTATAAACGTAAATATTGCACTTTTGTTCAGAATAACGGTCTTGTATAGATAAAGGCCAATTTTGGTGCAGCCGATTTTGCATTTCCATGGCTGATTTTCTTCTGAAAATACTAAATTGAACCATGCATCCTATATGTACCGTTCGGAAACGAATTGTAAAGCCCTTGTATCTATCGTTTTAAACCAGTAGAAAAATCAATAGAAAAATCAGCATGTGTAATAATCATACAACCAAGCCACGGCGTCCTTAGGTCAGCTCTTTAAGTCAGCCATGTACATTAACCACCCTTCCCATTTCCCTACCTGACTCCCACCGAAATGGGAAGGCTGGTTACACCAAAAGTGATCTCAGGTGTTTGGGTGGCGGCCTACATCAAAGTAACCCTTTAAGGCTGACCCCCTACAAAGGCCTGATCCCGCTACCCCTGCCAATTACCCCCCACAATTACCCCCTGGCCTACCACTATGCCTTTCATTCTGCTTGGTAAGGGCCACTGAAAAGAACTACAATGTTTCTTGTACAAAATGTGATATAAAGTGTTTTTTTAAGTTTATACTAAAAATAAACACGACTTCGATGAAAAAGGTTATAGAGTATGTGCAGATTATGATTTCGCAGATTATCATGTCATCTCCTTAGCCGTTTGACCTATCTTAAAAATAAAATTTACACTGACATCAAGCTATTGCCATTAGGAGGAACATTTTGACATACTTTTTGATTATAAAATATAACATCGTCTAGCATGATGTTTATAATTGTTACACATTGATTTATGTTACACACAACGGAAACAAATAAGAATAGAGACTAACATCTATTTCTGAAAATAGAAGTGAATGTTTCTTTGAATACCATAAGGTTAATGTTGATATTTGCAAATTTATATATAATTCAAGGTCCCTTGTGATTGTGTTGTATTGACGCGGGTGGCCAGTCCATGTTTGTAGGCACTACGGCGTGAGCTTTAGAAGCACACGTGCAAGCCATGTTTCACTTTGTCAATAGTGGAATGGGGGAGGAGTCACAGTGTGATGTACTTTACTAAAAGAGTGTGTTTTTCTCTCAGTCAGTCAGAGTTCGCTGAAACGCTGTGTGAGTAACATCCTGGAAAGGTTGGACCTATAAGCTGAGTCTTGGTTCTGGATAGAAGCATAGAGATTGTGTAAGAGTGCGGGATTGTGACTGAATGTGTTTGAGGGGATTCCTATCTCGGGACTGATCATGGTCAATCGAGTTCTTGTCACAAAACGACTATACACTGGATAGATAAACAAACAATATCCTTTCACGCGAGTGTTCACGTCTTACATGATGTCGGAACTATAATTATGTATTGGACAACAGCAGTCGACGAGGAGGAGACTGCATACAGAGCTAGTTATTATCTATAACCTAATTACGACTATTTACATACACCACATATAACAGATAATTAACCTCTATAGTTCAGTGTGTTTGAGAGCAGAATCCCAATTTTATACTTTATATAAATTCCTTGTATAAAGGTGCGTTATCAAAATGCACTTCCCTGCAACTAATGCAAATAAATAATGTGAAATATTGTAAAGTAGAAGTAATATTGTTGGCCATACAGCTTTATGGTTATTTCGTAGAAATCATATTGCATTAGTGTGTTAAGGTATAGTGGCCAACGCAATAGAACACCGAGGCAATAGAGGTCTGATGATAGATTGATGAGACAGGAGTTAGGTTTCTCACTGCACTACATCAGCCTTGGATAGGTGGTAAATCTTTAAAGTATCTCTGTCCCTCCTGGACCTCTATTCAGTTGACCCTATACTACGCCCGTAAGAGGTGGGGGACATTCACAGAAAGCCAATGTGAAAAGATAAAAGGAATAGTTATTGCACTTTTTATATGTACAAAGCCATCCTTAGTAGGGTAGTTTAGTGTATCCTGTATGCCTGGGCAATATAAAAAACCAATGAAATCTTTAATTTATATCTAGCAACCTTTTCCTCATCCATGTATTTTATTTCAATTCTCCTAACCATAGATAGCCAGTTTTGTAAGTTATACCTGCAGGTTAGCCTAAATCAGGATGCATGCTGGGTAATATGTCAACAAAACTCAAGGCTTCAGTATAGAAATTTTCATAAGTTCTTCCATTTTTTTGTATATTAATATTGTGAGAAAATAACCATCATCATTTTCTAAATTGGTATCCATATACATAAATATCTCCTGAGCTGTTCAAAAATCCATGCATTGCAGATGGATATATAACAATTATTTGTTTATTTTCTAAAGGTTTTCCAGAGATTTTGTCGACAAAACCAGTCAAAATTATCCTGCAGGTCATTAACATACTAGAAACCAGCTATCCGTGGTAGGGAGAATTGCTGTCCACTTCTTATCACTTACGTAGCTAATGTTTAACTGATCATTCAGGATGTGTTTTTCCGGTAGCTCTATATGTTTTCTCTGCCACTTCGGTCCTTGTTGTAACGGTCCACAAGCGTCCTAGTCATACAGCAAGTGATGTTTTGTTGGCAATATTATGGGGTGCAACTTTTATGCCAGTAGACTAGACCAGCTATTTGTAACTAAAATGCCAACCTTCCGTGCTGTCAGCTTTAAACATGCCATAACAGTTACTGTAGCTCATTTAAGTCAGTCACTTCCATCAAAGATGTATGTGCATGAATTTTTAAATGTACCTTTATCCTGGAATGGTCCACAATGCATTGCTATAATTATGTACCTTTATATGGGAATGCATGATGCATTTCTGTCCCTTAATTGTTAGATGAATAATAAAGGTAAGAAACCCAAACAATAGAATCTGTAGCAAAGGTGCATGGAGTGCATAACCAAGGAACATGATATAGATATATGTATATATGCTGAATATATTTTTCTACGCTGTAAACAAACATGAATAAGAAAATAATGTAAATAAAAAAAACACATCATGTGCCATTCACTTAACTGGTCCAGAGCCCACTCTGGTTGTAGATGGGATGGGGGACCAGTGTCCAGCCGGAGGGGTCCTGACCCCTCTGACCCCAATCTTCTCCCAGGGGAAGGTGTGACAAGCTTAAGGCCCGGTACCGACAGCCCTCACACCTCTACCCCCCTAGTACCATACACCTGCCTATTGACCACCTCAATGTATGGGCACCTGGCAAGGTACATCTTTTACTATCCATGCTAGGCCTCCCAGCATCTTGTACCTTTTCCACTGGGAGGCTTATTGAACGGTGCATGGCGGATACAGAGGGAGGGCAAAAAGGGCAATTGCCCCCACTAGACTAAAGGGAGAAAATTTAGGCATCTTAAAATTGGAAGATCTGTTTAAAACTGGTGTTTTTAAGTTCATTTTTATAAGGGTTTTTTATAAGGTTTGCCCCCCCCCCCCCCGCTCAGAGCACTGACTCTGGATCCGTCCCTGTTGAATGCAAGGTTTTCTTTTCGATGGGCCTGGATTCAAACACAAGATAAGAGGGAAAGCTGTGATGCATGCCCATGCAATATAAAGGGAGAAGATCCATATATACTATTATGATGGTGAGTGAAATTATTTGTAGTACCGTTATAAACTACCTTTATGAAAGTATACATATTCAACGGAATTCAATACACAGTGGACACACCTTCACAAACTAAAATGGTTCACAAACCTTGAATACACGAACGGGCATTATTTTTGTAAAAAGTTTTACCTCTACTTTTAAACACTTTACTGAGTCATACAGGCTTTACTCTGAGTCATCCAGGCTAAAAAGCCAACGCTTTTAGACTTCTATTCACGCTATTCCAGCACGTTTTTAAAAGAGATGCTAGTGATAACTTGCCTCATTTTCCCAAGGGGCATTTAAAAAACCTGAACATAAATGAGTTAGGTACAGTTTTCTGTGCGTCACTTATTTGGAAGTTGGGGCGGTACAACGGACATATACCACCCCTACCCTGCCCTCTGGACACAACAATACCCCAGCCAGTCGTGCTTGGCTGAGTAGTAGCAGCAGCAGTAGGAGTAGAAATACTCCCTGTACCTCACCTCCACCCAACCTGCGTCCAGCGTGGGAGAGTGTAGACCTGTGCAGAGGAGAGTGGAGGCCATATTATAGGTGAGGGAGGCGGCCTGTGTATAGTGGTATAGTAATAGGGACAAGGGGCTATCTCATGCGGACCCCCTCTAGTGATAATACAGAGGACCACAAAAGGGCTCTGACAGCCAAATCTGGCCATCACCATAGGATGCCATTGCTGCAGCAATTGTAGCATGAAAGCGCCTATATCGTGATATATACACACCCACCAACAGTGGTAGACCCACACCACACAAGGCTTGAATTGACAAGCAGTACTCACTCCACACTCATATTATATATAGGAGTCCAGGGGAGCATTGAGGCTTCACTGCATACGGATTTCCCTCCATCCAATATACTGCTAGGACTGTGCACACAAACACATAGTCCCATTCTTAAGGTGCTGACCTCAAGCTCCTTGGGTCGAATCTTACTTGAATTCATCACCTGCCAAAAGGAAGTGTAGGATTAATTAACCAACCCCAAGCCAGCTGTGGATATCAAAATCACATCAGCTATTGGCTGTATACATAATATACCATTGGGAACATTAACACTCCTGCAGGAGTCATATATATGTGTTTATACACAAGCACCTTGGGTCGGATCTTATTTGAATTCATCAACTACCAATTTAAGGAAGTGTAGGATTAATTAGCCAACCCCAAGCCAGCTGTGAATATCAAAAACACATCAACTATTGGCTGTACCATTGGGAACATCAACACAACGGCAGGAGTCATATATACGTGTTTATACACACCTGAGCGTTCGTTTGGCTGGAAATCTCCCAGGCCTTAACCCATGCCCAGCCAGCCGTGACCACAGGTGAGTGGGAAGGTTCTGCAGGTGTCATCCCCTACCTGTCCTCCCACAGGTAACCCCTGCAGTCCGGGGGGTCATTACTCCTCACCTGCTGGACCTTACAGGTGTTAAGAAGCCCTGGAGGAATAATAGACTTAAGTGCTTTGTATCTGCACCACCCACTATTATACTGACCCACCGTGGATGTACCTGAGGATTAATTGACTAAGGAGGTGTTAGCTGTAAAGGTAAGCCATCTGTTTGATTTTATACACTTGACATACTTAAACTTCAGTTAACCTGAGAGATGTAGCATCCTTGGCTTTTGAAGCTCAGACGTTAGCATCTCCGTGTAGCTACTGCTAGTTCATATGGATGTAAATTGACCAAACCTAAGAAAGGAGAGGTGAGCTTTGGAACTCTGGTGTTTTGAAAGACCAATACCTTAACCCAAGGAATGTGACTTCTTTGAATCGCTTAGCTATATATACTCCCCTCTTTGGACTGATTCTAGTAATTCTACAAGTAAATGAATAAAAGAGGAACCAATCAAACGCTTGGTTTGATCAATTTTACTTATCCATCTTGAAACGATATTTATTATTTCCCAAATAACGTTTCAACCGCTTAGTCATTTGAAAAATACAATGGGAATTACTCTAGATCTGTTAAGAATACACATGCATACCCATCAACTGGTCAAGTGATATAAAATATGGACAACCAATATGCAGATATGCAGACAATTGCTTGCTCACATCACAGAAGTATTTAGGTTAGACGTACACAGTTACAAATCACTCTCAGCTTCTCTTGTCGCAATTGTAAGGTCACTTTATTGATGGAAATTAGATATGCTCAACCAAGTTTTATTCATAAAATAGTGGCGATCTGCGACAATATCTATAACATAATCTTCTAATTGATAAATGTCATTCAGTGAAAGCTCCAACTACATTTACAGTCAGGTATTTGTCCAATTAAATTATGAAGATCCTAACTTTAAAAGAAAGTTTCAGTGTTAAATATATATCCTGCAACATAATAATATTATTACATTGACACAATTTTTTATCAGCAGTTATAGGCCTGCACATGCTTGGTTCTATGAAATTTCTTCAGCCCTTCAGGTCGTATACTGAAGGGTAGCAGTTCTTAACGTCTTGTGTTTTGCTGCCTCTATATTAGACTGTCATGTGCTCAGATCATATCAACATGCTTCAGTGAAGTCTTTAACAGACCGTTGTGCTGTCCTATTTGACGTTTGTATGCTCAAACACATGGCCTTGGCTATATCATAGTCAGTGTTACTTCCTGAATATTTTTGAACGTATACTACGAAAGACTTATTTAAAAATTGAAGACATTAAGCAAATGTAGCCTCCAGATTATATAAGAATAACACCTATTATCGAAAAATTTACAAATACTTTTACTTTTTAATAATCTGTTTCGATTGTGATGACCTGTTGAGCCGTCAAAACAAGGAATGTTGTGGCTTATAAATAGTCATTAACTATAGACTTTTAATCATTAGCTATAAATATAGCACCACAGAAGAACTGGATAAAACTTGCATATTCATTCTGAAAATATATTCCTGGGCTAACATTCTCAGAACAGACTATAGGTGATAGACCGTCTTCCACCCACATTCAAAATTACCTATGCACTGCATGCTTAACCACAGTCGACCTTAGCCTGAGGGCAAAGAAATCTTAACCTGCCTGTTATTTGAGTATGGTTGCGATAATCATCAGACTAAGTAGTCTCAAACCAACTGCCAACATACTCAATTCTCCAACAATGAAATTAGGTTAATCAAAATCCCACCCACTGGTGGGTGCTATTGAAATTTATTCTCAAGTACTGTCATTAAAGACCATTAAGATTAAACGAAAGATCACGATACATGTGTCCCCTCTTTAGGTTGTGAGGGCTTTACAAACTCGGACCATTTGAGAGCATCTAAGATAAGCACAACTCGATCATTTGAGTTTAATTTGGGCTTAGTGGTGGCTATTGAAAGCAGGTTTATCTTGATGGGGTTCAGTATATCTGTGATCTTACCGTAAGTACTTAGGATTGTCCTCTGCTAATTTTGTGATAATATTATATTCATTGTTAACTTTAATCTTTGACATGAAATCACCGTCCATAACAGTTAATAGATGTTGTTAAATGTATGACAATGGAGGAGAACGATCTAGAGACTGATCATGTTCAGAAAGAAAATGTCCACGATAAGACATAATAACACTCGTAAACTACTTGAACAGTAGGGGTTATGTGTCATCCTATTTTGGTCATACAGTAACATATAAAGTGTTGGTTTGCAGGTTGAGTTGAGTAGAGGCTGGTATATAGACCTTAATTCTTGGTCTTACACATGATGATTATTGGCAACTTGACCACCCTGTGAAGGACTCATTAATGGTCATAATGTTCAAGGCCTCAGGGCAGAATAAGGGGTTACATATAAAAAATAAAGATAGCTATACACAAGATACGAAATATATTGATGAGTCTGGAGAGAATATTGATATTATAAGACATGTCACTGCAAACTAAATAGTAATAATTATCACTATGCATAATTTATAAAATAGTGTCATATTTTAGTTTCTCTCTGATGCCTGCTTGCAGAAGATGTTTAACGATGTGATCGAAAACAACTGAATAAAAGGCGGTAATTATAATCATAATTCTAATTAGATTGAGGAGTCCAGTACAGAACATGTCAATATTAGGCAATATACTTGATAACCTTGCTGTACAGCTTTTTAGTCCTATAGTATTCATTTCCATTATTTATGTTATTCAATTATTATTGAAGGCTCTATACCAATCAAGATATATGAGGAGGCCGGATTCAAATTGTGGGCTCGCCTTGCCCCTCTCTGCTCTTGGTCTGCACACTTATTCAAGTACTAGAATGTTGTGGTGCCACTGACAATACAGTTGAGGGCTGGGGATGCAGCAGCATTTAGTACACCGGCTCTAACTTTGCCATATGTATGGACGTCACACGGTAAAGTTGCCTTTGAAGAAGTGACTAAAAGGAGAGAACTCGTATCGTTGGTGTGTTTCTCTTGGCTCAGGGGGGTATTCTGGGAGCCAAAACGAACCGTGTGAAATTGGCGAACGTCTTACACCTAATGCGCCATGAAAAGTCGCCCTCGTGGGTCAGTTAAGGATACAGTACAGTTATAACTTCTATAGGGTCTGATGTAGATTTATCCGTTCAGGGATATCGTTTATGTATTGTGAACGCATCAACGCATCATGCACCCCGATGTTGAACGTCATGAAACATGAATTCAAGTTTTAGTAAATCTGTAAATAATTTGATTGATTATTCTATTAATGAACCTGAGGAGGTAGACTATCATCTATCTTGCTCTATCTAAAGTCATTTCAATTGCATGAACATGGCTATACTATGGACGCCCTCTTTCCACCCTGATGTGTAGACCCAATGTGGGAGCTATCTTGGATTCCTGTTGAATTTACTTGATTATAATGGATCAACGTAACTTCTAAAACAGCGAATTGTATCCCCTCCTAAGCACATTAAATATCCCGTTGGCAGGCCTAGCATGCAGTAATTTGGTCTTGTATCAATTAAGGACTGTGTGCAGGGAGCGTATGATATTATATGTATTTGATCACTCAGTCAGAGCTTCACTCTTTCCATTGAATTACGTCCTTTATGGGCGCATAATCAGTGGTGATAAACCGTGGTAAGGGGAGAATTACTAAAGAGCCTAGATGAAATAGGGTGGAAAATCATCACTATAGAGATCTGTCACCTAGAATATACCAGAGTAGCACTGCATTTATAAGCAGATATCAGGATATATCATAATAACACCACAATAAACATGAGTATGGAGGCCTACTAACGTTATATAGCTCTGCCAGAACGAACATTGTAAAGGAAATTGTAATAACAATTATTCTGAGTTGTTATTTTCAATTGACAGATTAGTAAACATTATCAGTTTGATTTATCTGGTGCAATCCACTAATCTTATATTGATACAAAAACTAAAGAAAATAACAAAATAGTGTAAAATGATGTCATCTAAAACAAAATCTTACAAATGGTCACGCGCTGAATTTGGGGAGTTGAGTTCAGATTTTTCGAGAAATTTCCCAGGATGCGCATAGACAAATAATTTCAGTCTGCAAGTGACCCAACATATAGGGAAATAGTACATAGACAAAATATTTTCATACTGTGCTCCAACAAATCATAAAGCACCTTAAATACACTCCCCATGTCTAAAGCTTGCCAAAACTCTGCATGTTGTATCCGGCCTCACCATTGGTTGGTTTGTTCACGTGCTGACATCAACTTGTTCTCGGTGTGTCGCAGTGTGAAACTACAAGCAGGCAGGTGATCACCAGGCATTGTTTCCATGCCAACACATTCCCAGAGAACATCTCCCTAGTTTTGGCAGCGGTTCAACTTGCCCTGTTGGACTGCCACTGTTCTCCAGTAAAATGTGTTTTCCTAGAAAAAAAGACGCAAAAAACACAGAGTTACAGGGTGGAGGCAAGTTATGGCTTGTAGAACACCGAGGGATAACC
Source organism: Lepidonotus clava (assembly GCA_936440205.1). Taxonomy (NCBI): domain Eukaryota; kingdom Metazoa; phylum Annelida; class Polychaeta; order Phyllodocida; family Polynoidae; genus Lepidonotus; species Lepidonotus clava. Next base: position 14,709,234 of record OW387144.1, read on the forward strand.
TCTGACATTGCTGGGAAAACCATAATATTTTGTGTAGAAGCTGAGAAAACACGATGATTGGAGGACAAGATAAGATCATGCAAGTTAAAGTTACCCAAAAATTGTATTTTATTTATGAAAAGCAATATGGAACAAGATGGTGCATCTAGTGATAGCAAGTAGTTTGATCAGATGTCGTATGTGGAGTGAAATTCTTTCAAAACTTGAAAGCAAGATTCTTAATTACAGAAATCACAATAAACCACACACTGATCCCCACAAAGGAAATCCCCACAGGAAGAAACAAGCCATAATCTACTCATAAAGCTCCTAATCTGAGTATCCCTCTTCAAAGCAACGCTTGACCACCCCTCCTCCAGCCAACCCTGGGGGGCAGGGGGGGTACTTGGTCTAGAAATGGGTACCAACTGCAATCGGACCGCAAGGGGATGTAGCTGTAAATCGCCAATTTGGCTGAAAAGGGGGGCTGTCAATTTACCAAACCACTATTTAGGAAAGCTGTCAATATAATCCTATTTATCAATATCACATCAAACTCAGTTTTGTGTTACCAGAATTGGTCTTGAATAAGATAAAACATTCTGAAATCAGCTTTTGACCAAGAAATTTGTCCATAAATGCTATTTTTTAGGGGCTGTACATGGGCTTTCCTGGAAAAGTGGGGGAGGGGGAGTATTGTTTGCTTTCTGGGGGCTGTGAAATTCCCAAAAAGGGGGGCTGTAGTTTCGCGGTTGGTATCTACCTTCATATACTGAGTAGCCCCCCCCCCCCCAGGGCTGTGTATGGAGTATTAATGAGGCTGTCAGCTGGTCTAAGGTGGCCCCGATTTCCTACCACTCCACACGCAATGTCCCCACAGGTCGGCCATAACGACCAGCGACCAGTCTGGTTTTTACATCAAGGGACCGTTGGTTAAAGGAGGATTTTTTATTATTATTCTTGTTTCTTAGGATGGGATTTCCCATGTATGTGGGCGGGGAATAGAAAGAAGGTAAGGGAAAATCACATTTGTATTAGTTTAGGATAGTGAATGTCTGTGCTGTTGTAATAGTTCTTGTAGATTATTTTATTCTATAGCTTATTCATTTGGGATAGTGATAGTATGTGCTTTTGTTTTTATCTTAAAAACCATCAGTAAGGGGCAAAGGTTTGTTGAGCCCTGATTGTTTCAATTATCGATAGAAAACAATTAAGCACAATCTAACAACGCAATTATTCATATGTAACTATACATGGAGGTGATATTTCCATTCCTTGGATACTCGATTCCCAAACATTTGCTTGCTAAATATACGTAAAATAATATAATTTAAATTGTCTTGAAGTTATAGGTAAGCCTACTTTTCGTCAAGTGTTCCTTTACCAAAGTATTCTACAAGTGACTCGCACTTAGGTGCAGTTAGGTTCAGAAGGTGGAGAAGGGAATGGACTGATTTAGAGCCACTGTTGTCCTCTAACCTTTGACTCAAGTGTAGGTTTATCTATTATTGAGAACAGTCTATTACACCTACACACGCCGACAACCTTTGTCTTTCAATGGTTCCAGGCAGTCTAGGCCTGGTGGTCCTCCTCTGTTTAACCCTTTTACCCCACCTAATTCCTGAAATTTCTCTTTACCCTCCTTTAATTCCTGAAATATTTGCTTATTTTCCCAGACGTTTAACACAATTCTCCCTACTACGTATAGTAAATTTACTATTTTGTACCTGCAGGTTAGCCTAGATCAAGGTGCATTCTGGGTAATATGTCGACAAGTCACAAGGCTTTACTATAGGGATTTTCATTAATCATGCCATAATTTGTATTTAAACAAGATGAAAAATTAGCACTCATTATCTTTCATGTAGTGTCCATACATATCTTATATTTCCTAGGTTGGTTTGAAAACATTTTCATCACAGATGGATACAGAGCAAATATTTCCATATTTCCCAGCCAGCCTGTTTCTCCAGTTGATTTGTTGACAAAATTAGTGCAAATTAGCCTGCAGGTTCACAAAATACTGTAAATCAGCTATCTGTGGTAGGGTGAAATTGAATGCAAGAATGTTACAATGTTTATGGAGATGTAATGCTGTATTGATAAGGGCTATTCTGCATCAAATGGGGGATTAAATCAGGGTCGATTTGATTATAGAACTTATGAATATGACAAATACAAAACCCATTACATTTTGTTGAGCTTGGAAAAAGTTCTGGAAAATGAGAGGATACGTCCACACTATGGTAGTGGTTGGTTTTACTATTAGGGCTATGAATTAAAAGTATAATCATGATTTTGTGCCAACCTTATTTCACTGAAACCTTTATATTCTTATGTCATTTTACATAATATTGACCTACATAAGTTGGTTAGAAATTCTTCTCACGTTGGACAGAACAACAAAATATTCAAATATCCAGCCAATTGTGTCAACAGCTGTATTATTTACCCCCAACGTGACGCCGTGAAAAGACTGCCCGCATTTGTGTAATTGAAAAGGAATCTTTTTAGCATCTCATACAAAGCTTGTGGTATTTGAAAAGTATCGCTGTTTTACTTAAATTCCGTTTCTTTCAGCACTATGCTTTACCTGACCAGAAAAATCCCCGTTTCTCAATAGGCCTATAGTTCGTTGCTGAATGCCTCCCCAGCAAGAAACTCAACTGGTCATCATTAAATTTTATGTGTGCATGGATGTATTGTACAATCATCCGCCTGCCAGCCTAAATATCTTTTGTAGAGGTGAATTTTGAATACACGTCTAAAATAATTTGTATCCCATTCAATATGAAAATTAATAGCCCTTTTGCAGGAAACCTGACAGGACGTCTTCTGTATTTATGTTTCTCATAGGTCTGCGCAGTGAACCCTAACATATAGGCTTTGGCTCATTAGAATCCAAACCACAATTTATTACTTTTGGACTATCACCTTGTAATGTGCCACACTATTGAAAAAGGGTCTATAGAAGCACGAGGATTGTGTGCAAAAATAATATGAAGTCTTTCTGTTAAATTCTGAGATTAACCTCTACAAATCAACAGGTAAATACGTATTTAGCTGCCCAAGGTGTAGCGGATCATGAAACTGTCAATGTTAGTTCTTGCATTAATATAATGTTTGATACTTATTATATTATACACCGTTGTTACATTATTCATGTAGTACATAGCCACTACATGAAAAAGGAATTATGTTATTGATTATAGACACGACGGATTTAGTGAAATGCATGTAGCCACTGCAGGGCGGATATGTCATGCTTAATATCTGATACAACCGAAGCATTCTACCCTCTCCAAAGACCGTGAACCTCATTTTATTTTATTGATTTTATTAGCTATATATCCTAAATTATCATTGCAATATCACTAGTCAGTTCTCCTTAGAACCAATATGATTGTTATTCAAGCTGATGGACTTACATGTTGAATATTGATTTTGATTGTATACTTGAGTCATTTCTTTACATGTTAGCATTATACGATTGAAATTCACTGTAACTGAATAAGTGTTTTTATTAACATCAATCTAGGCATAGGTTTACCTGTGTAACTCAGACATTTATAATTAAAACAAGTTGTATAACTTATAACCTGTCCGAATAAAGAAATGAATTTAAAACAAAAAAAAACAAAAACAACTTCCATCCATCCAACCCATCCCCCATCCTCCACCTCCCCCACAATCACCTACTGGAGGTCCCGGATTAAGACCATTGATCCCGGAAGTGTCACGTGACCCTTGTTTATGGTGGAGGATCATGGGAAGTTTGGCCACAATGATCAAAATCAGCGAGGGTTGGAACTACTTTATGGGGTGTAGGCACGATTCACTGGGGGAGATCAGGAGAAGTTTAGGTTGGATACCACTAGGCGATTTTACTCATGATTTATGGAATCGTAAGTAGGAAATTCCTTTCATTCAATAAAGATTAATTGTGCTTATGTTACAAATTATTGTGCTTATGTTACATATTAGAATCGGCTAGTGGTATGCCGGCTTTAATCTCTCCCAACAGCAAATACTGACGATTAAAACATGATTACAGAGGTTTATGAGTTTTCCTCAGATTGAGAAATCCGTATTCAACTCTGACTTGCCATTATCGAGGCACCGTGGGTCGAAAGCAAAACAAGCTCTCCTTCGATAACAAAAGAAACGTAAACATTGCTTTATCTGTGCCACATGGGCTATTTCTTTTTTCATTTCTTCTCGTTTTGTCCGTGCCACGAAATCTATTTGAATTTTCCTTTGTAACCCATTTTAAACTTAATGGAAGTCACAAAGAAACTTCAGTATAACAAAGCAAGGTCAACAATTGTTTGTATCAATACTTAATTTCCTTTTTTTCAGCAAATTAATCTCTAAAAATCTCAGTAGAATTAAAAAATAAACTAATCTTTTGACGTACTCACAGGAAATAGGGTCTTATTTCTGTATACCCATTAGAACCATTAGTGCTTACTCAGTCTTACAATCCTATATATAAACCCCTCTTTTTCCTCACTTCCTCAGTTAAACTTAGCCTAGACTGACACCCTTAATGGCCTTTCCCATTGGAGGAACCTCCATAACCCACTGTAACACTGTGTAACTCACAAAGTCTCTGGCTTACTACAGTTAAATAGACCATTTGCTGTGACAACATCAGACACAATACCCTTCCCTTACCCCCCTGGGGCTGGTGTATAATGCTTTGTGTGCTCAGACTGATCCCAGTAAAACAGTACACACCCTAGCCCCTGCTCTATCCTTTGGGTAAATTAGCCCAACTGGGAGTGTTCGGAAACGCCTCTGTTTCTATACCTTAGGTATGTTAAATCAACTGGGGGCGTTCGAAAATTGCATGAACTGTTCTTTCTCTTGGTATATGAAACCAACTGGGGATGTTTGGAAATGCATAGAGCTGTACTGACCTTTAGGTACATTAAATCAACTTGGGACGTTGAGAAAATTAATGTTTTTATTTATTGTTTGTTTTGGGTACGATATAGGATTAGCGTTGGCTCCGAAGTTGATCATATTTACTGGATACAATTTTTAACAGCTATGATATTCTTATCCATTTACTTTAGAAAAAGAACTCACGAATGCATTAAAATTAACATGCATGATTAATGTGATCATGAAGAGAGTTTAGTCATTTGGGAAAAGGTTTCATGCACATGGTTTCATTTTTTTATGTCGAATCTGTTTGTATCCTCTGTCACACTGCCAAATCAGACACAATAAATGTTGCTCCCAATAGAAGTTTGAATTTATGCATATATATTACCGTCTCAGGCCGTATATCCTCAGACTAGGCAGCTCAGTTAACGTTGGTGTGCCAAATTCGTATCAGCGATATCAGCCTTTCTTAAATTGGACAAGCAATTTTGGGCTAATTAAGCGACAAAGACATGCGAAAAGGGTATTTCTTAAATTCTACAGGCTACATCAGGACCCAGCCCCCCCCCCCCCCCCCCGCCATCCAGTGCCCCAGTATACAAAAAATAACTCATGACTGTCCAGGGCTCCAGTAGGCCTACATGTATGTATACATCTGCAGCAGGCAAGCAATGACTAATAATAAGCAATCTAACCATTTATTGTTCGCCCATTTATGGGTCATGGGATCAACTGGATGTCAATACTAGAGGCATGACTCAGCACACTCCCCACCACAACTCATACCCAACCAATTGTGAAATTAGGCATACAGTCTGGGCACCACAGGCTGGTTAAAAACTACTCATTGTGGGCCTGTATGGTTATGGATGAGTTTATGATGCAACCAGATGGTATTGCTCTATTCTCTGTATCATAACTGCCTATTTATTCTGTATAGTTCGAAGCAGATGGGCATTGGCAACCAATTTTTATTGCAAATGTATTATACTTGACTTTAAGAACGTGTATGAATCACCTCACTATGTACAACGGAATAGTGCCGAAACTTAGGCACAGCATCAAACCGGTAGACCAGTGTACTACTACACTGAGGTTTTTTTCCAATACTGTACAAATTACCTGAATAAAAAAAAAAAAAAAATGTTGCTCTGTGACAGTGAAAAGAGGCCTATTGATTGAAAATTTTGAAATAAATGAAATAGCACATTTTAGGTGCTTCTCGTGGTTAGTATCAATACTTTATTTAAGAGAAATCATCAATAAATTACACAGAAAAATAAGAAATCTTGCAAAAGAAAGAAAAGGCAGGCAATCGATGGGTAAAATCATTCCACCATTAGTATGTATGATATCTCAGTATGTCCATACAGCCTTAAATAGAATAGAAATAGACAAACCATAGGGAAAGAAAGATAAATAAAAATGACCATGCTACCCTTCACTTCAATGTAGGTGGAATTGATAAATTGTATAACCAGCAAAAACAAAGCTGGTAGCCACCCTTATTTACTATACACCCCTACCGACCCTTCGGCAACCAGTGACCCCACCTTGACCCCTGACTGACCCCTGACCCCTGCCGCCCCGGAGGGGTCGTTGCTAATGGTTACCTAGCAAACTGTAACCAGGAGAACGGGGTGTTTGTCATGACAACCATCAATATGTATGGGGGGAGGCAGGCAAGGCTGGTGAGACGTATACAGTTAGTACCTACTACTATGTAGGTACAGGGTACACAGTGGAAACTTATTTTGGGGGCAGCTACAAGTTTTTTAAAAGAGGGGATGGGGTTAGCATAATAAACCATCCCTGTTTACACCAAAGTCAAAGTTTACCATGAAATATTTTCAAAATTGCCTCCATGCTTTTTTCCGTGAACACAGTTGAATAATACAAATTGAACCAAAGCAATTTGGTTGAGAAATTTCTTCCTAAATTTGTGAAATGGAGCTTTATATATATTGGCTTTTTTTCCCATAGGAACCAATGTTACAGCCTGTCAGCCCAACCTACAATGTCCAACCCTATTTCACCCCGAAATACAGCATTTTGATTGGCTGGCAAATCTGCAGATCTATCAATTGGTAAAATTTTAGAAATCATACTGTTTTAACAATACGTGGGGATATAGGTAAACATAATCCTTGCTTATTTCAGTGACCCCAAGTCTTGGAGACAAGGATGGCATCTATGTCTATTTTGTCAAACCCTTGTCCAACCCTGGGACATACCCAATGTGGGATGGGCTTATTATGGACAGGGGGTCCTGGCCAATTTAAATTTCTATGAATTCGGGATGCCCCCTGTATTTAAGATAATTAATTATAGAATTAAGGTACATGTATGTTGTTTCCCCACTTCAAAGGCTATAATCGTGTATTTAAAGCATTGATGATTATTATAATAATTTCATGAATTATCTCAAAAAGAGATACTTGGGGCTAACATATATAGTACTTAATGAACATGTCAGCCCTAGCAGACGAAGCCAGCAACCGAAATCATAAACTGTACAATTTTCTTTATTGCAGTTATAGCCTGATCAACACACACAAGTGGACTTTACGCATACCCATCAATCAAGATCAATCAGCCGTTGAACGCCAAATAGGGATAAAAATACAGGTAAGTTGTTCATCATAGTACATGGGGAAAGGCATACATGTGCACACAATTACTCGATGCTTTAATGTGCCTACCCCGACCACTCTATGGATAGGCCTATACTCTGCAAACCATAAATCCATCCGGTGATTATCCGATAAGCACCAGTATATTTTATTTTTTGTCACAAAATCAAACGATGTTGCTCTACGTCTGGGTATAGTTACGAATCAGCATTTATGATTTTATTTCCCGACACCACTTGGAATCTAACATATATGGACAAGGTATCAAACGTGTTGAAACATGACTCAATCAATTCAGACATAGATACAGTGTCTTAAGAAGATTGCTTCTCTTATTGAGAGATGACTTTAATACACTGAACTGCCCTCGGAAGTATTGGAGTGCAGTGGAGACAATGCTAGATCTATATGTGTGATTGTTTATAGTTGTATATGTACATATATCTATGTATGTACGTATGTATGTATGCATGCATATATGTACATGTATGTATATGTCTTTATACTATCTTCATGGTTGAAAATACGAGTTTACATAGTAAAAAAGATAATTCTAAATTCTTCAGCAGGTCATTTCAGATATTTAATTCAATAACCTATTGCACTACGTTCTTCCTGGGTAAGAGTGACCTCTTGGTAAATAGATAAGGCAATCCCCCAAAGAAATAGTTTAAATATCCATAGGCCTTCGCAAATTCTCTTTTGATCTATATAATCATAACTTGCCAATACAAAATGTTTGTATTGGATAAAGTATAGGGTGTATGGACTAGTCCACCTTCCCAAAACACTTCTAAGGATTCCCCTGCAAACGCCATAATTTCCTATTCCCCACTGCAATGCTTGCCAACCCGTTACACATCAGTCCAGTGGCGCCCTCTATCACCAACGACATTGTGTCTTTAATGAGCGTCCGTTAGGGCTGACCTTGAGATGACCTTGAGATGACCGTGGTGACCCTGGAGAAGTATCCAGGCGTGACCTTCGTGACAAGGTCGTCAGGGACAAATCAGGAGCAGCAATTGGCTTCTGACCACACAAAAGGCGCCCCCTAACAGTGTGTATTGATTAGTTCCAGCAGGCGGCCATATTGGATTCTACACCGTATTTCAGTTTGACCTCTGTGACCTTGGGATTGGTTAAAGCTTTGCCTGGTGCAGTGTTACCGAGACCTTTATCGAAGGTTGAACACCATAAGGTTTAACTCATTCTTTTTAAGGGGGGAAGAGTTATGATATGATGTTATTTGTTTTCTTACGTATACCTTTCTTAGTGGTCCAGAGATTTAAACTTAAATTACAAAACAAGTCATCTCCATATGGGATTGATATATTTCTGCATACGACTCATTAATTTTAGGATGGTCTTTCCCCCCCTGAGCTTTGAATGATTCGAATTGAGATTAAAACAGAGGAAAACAGCTCTTATGCTCAATATGCCGGTATAGTCGAAGGATATGATAGAGTGATCAGTCAACTTATTTCAATTTTGGAAAACCGCCATCAATACTTCACAGATTGACCACGGGGTGGTGGCACTGTCCCCGTCTAAGACAAGGCACCTTTCTGGATACCTCTCTATGTTAATAACAAGGTAGTAGATTATCATTGAATACGTATAGAATAGATTTCCTTAAAGTCCAAAACTAAAAACAAAATTTCAGAATTGCAAAATACAATAGCAGTCCTACAAGACCGTCTTTTTTCTGATGTTCAATGTCAATGGTTGCAAAATTGAATGCGAGGAAAGTAGGGAATTGTATTCTAATCAGGTTATGTTATACTGGATCTCCACGAGGCGATTAGTTTGCAGATAGTCATTGACGACTAGCTGATCCATGCTGGCGCCAGTATGACGGACGATTAGATGTACTAATCATCGAAGAATTAGCTGGAAAAATTTAACATTTCCGATATTTTGTGGATGACTAGCTGTAAATCGTCAATGACTAGTTGTCAAATCGTCAACAACGAAGCTGCAACAACGAGTTATAGCTCGTCGTCCACAATTTACAGCTAGTCGTTGACGATTTGGAGTAACTAGTCCCCCCTAGGGGATGCGGCATTATGGTGCACACTGATAATCCCAGCATTGAAAAAGTTAGTCATATATGGCTAACTTTCTTAGTCATTATGGCTGAGGCAAATCTAACTATCTTACGTTAGTGATGGTTAGTCATAGTGACTAACATAAGTTAGACAAAATATGACTAACCAAAGTTAGCCACTAGTGACTAACCCTTCAAAGGTTACAGGACCAGCTGCAGGCTGCCAGGGCTCACTCCAATTCAAGAGGATAATTTACCACCTAAGAAGCCATTTTGATTCATCATAATGGCTTTAGAAACCATCCTTGATATCTATACTTTCACATGAAATGTGGTAAAAGGTTAGATGCACAACATGAGCTAAGGATGAGGATGGATAAACTTACCAATCTCTAGAATCTGTTTTCTTTTGTATGCCCTTTTCCTGGTGGTCATGTGATCTCTTAATTGGTCATGTGACCAAAACTGTTAGTCAAAATGACTAACCTATAGTTGACTAACGGAAGTTAGCCACTACTGACTAACTTATTGCATCTTAAGATTATCAGTGTGGCCATCAGCTGCAAAGGGTTGAGAACGAGGAAATGAAGCGGGAATTTAGGATGTCTTTTCAAATGCAATCGGTTTAATCTTTACATTGGTCTGGACTTTCAAAATACATCAAGCGTGCTATAGAAAAGGCACCTGTGAATGTATTCAAGTGATAAAAAATTCCTAGTTAAATCCCAAATTCAACTAGAACGGTCTAAGGAATAAGAAGACGAAATAACCGACTTTAAGCAGCTGCAGGTGGTAAGAAGTATACCCCACTGACATTCTTTCGTAGTGTTAACATTGTTAAGAGATATAGCATTGGTATTCCCCCATCCCAACCCTCCCAACCTTAATCGGCTTTAAATGATTAAATGGTGTTCTGAACAGGTACCACTACACAAAATGGTCTATGCCAGCTAATTGGAGTGAGACTGACTAATCCATAAAATGTTCTCACTCCTAGACAACTAGCAGCTAGCTTTCCTATCCAAAGAAATAAGGTAGAGTTAATCCCTATCCTCATGGATGAATATCCACCCACCCATAGTCTTCCACATGCACGCATGTACATCCTCATGTACGTTTACCAGAGGTGGCAAATCCCTTCAATTCACCTTCAAACCATCATTCTCCCTCACTGACCATGATAAGCATCACTCTTATAGTACCAGACACCGACCAAAGATTGTTCACCAGAAACTTTTAAATGATATGGATGGCTTCCCTGTGACCACCGATATTACTTTTTACACCGCCTGGGCATGTATTTTTTCTCACCTTTTCAAATATAAATTTTCTCAAAATGAACAGATTGTTCTTTCGTGTTATCTATCTCTTATATAAGTACCATATCGATATTAATTGATGAAGGACAATGCACTAACCTGTATCATGTTGTAGAATATATGCATAGATATTTGATTAATCTGAAATATTTAATCACAATAGTTTACAACTTGTTTCAGTAAAGTATGGCCTACATCACTTCTACATGCACTAACACTTCTTGGGGTCATTTTGTCATATCATTGCCCAAACCCTTTAACACGTCCAGTACGTTTAATTTATACACGTACTTAGCTTGGTAAGTGGAGCTTGGTGTGAAAAGGACACAGGAAGGTCACTCCACCAAAGAAAGGGCTTAGAAAAGGCCCCTTTACCTCAAGCTTACCTGACAAGGGTCAGAAGGGCTTACAGGCCTTCAAACACCCATAGAAACTCAAATCTCTACAAAAGGTCATCAAGGGTGAGTAAAAGTGGGATGTGGTTTTCTGACTCAATGGGGTGTTAGTTCAAATAGTTCAAACAGGTGGTGGCCAGCCAGTGGCATTGTTAAGGGGTGTTGTCATTGTTCAGTTAGGCCTATTAAAGGTGGCTGACCCAAGGGTAGGCCTGAACAGGTTCAGGGACCCTTGTAAGGATGGGATTGGATGCATGTTACTTTACACTAAACAATTTTTCGTGACTGTACTTTTACATTTAAAATCCAGATCTTTCAGATCATACACACATATATATATATATATACATATATATATATATATATATATAAGTAACTGATGTATGATCTATCCTAACCCTTTCACTGCCAGATATATCACAATGTAACTGATATTTACTGAAATATTGCCCGAAATACAAAAATTAGTGCATAAATTCCCTAAAACTCAAATTTAGTTTAGATTCTTCAGATGAAAAGCTTTTTTCAATAATTTTGATATAAACGTTCCAAATGTTGGCACTATGCCAATAAGGCAAATTTCTTGCGCGGAGTAATTGTTTGTACTATTGTAATTTGCAGGTTACCATGGCAACCGATAATTCATAAAATAACTATGACACTCTTTATAAAAACGACATGAAAACATTATCTTTTTTGTGCAAAAGACAGTTTGTGATTATCATAAATGAAAGAAAAGTTAGAGCAAATTAAAAATCATGTAATTTACATAAATTCACCCATTTTTCAGTATTTTTAATTAGTATGGCAAATTCATATGTAAATACATTGTTTATGCTTTCTCGAATCACAATTCTAACATTTTTGGGTGACTTGATAGTCCGATGTTCAAATACCTGTATCTCTGGTTCTAATTGGAATATCTGAAAAATTCTTTCAGATTCTGAAAGCATAATTTGCATTCTTTCAATGGTGTTCCTATGGGATTTTACTATAGGGCCCCATATGAGGCCTCTGGCAGTGTAAGGGCTAATATTACAAACAAATATATTCCAGCATCATAAAAAGTGTATGGGCATTGTGAATTTATAAGTATTTATAAGATGTTAAGCTGTATAACTTGTTTGTATTGCTGTTCTCTTGTATTGGCCATTCAAATTTGAAAGGGCTCTGAATTAGTTCATGTTTGTGACTATACATTTCATGTTGACCGAAAAAGATAATTTTCACATAGAATTTTCACTAGAGCAACCGTATAGATGTTGTGCACATGACATCATATCTCCCAAATTGGGATGGCTGCCATGTTGGTGATAAATTTAAATTTAAATTTATCACTATTCACAATTCTAAAGTATTCATGATGTAGGCTTTTGTCTATTTTATCAATAGAATACTCATCAAATCATAATTAAAAATATTCTTTTTAATTGTATAAAAATTTGATAGCTATATGTGTGTAGTGACCACGTGGTGATCTCCAAAATCTCGTCTCTTGACCCTCTCTGCGCAAGGTCTATACGAAACTAAGTGCCTGACAATTTACGGGTATTACAGTAGTGAAGTTTCAAATGCCTTTCAATGGTGAGACTCAACGGCAGTCAAGCTCAGTGGAAGAGCAATGCACCTGTTTGTAAAGTGTGAATATTGAGGTTAAAGGGCGACAAATTGTAGGACACCGTGGGTTGGGAAGGGGAATGTTTTATTATACCTGACTCCAAAGGCGGGAGCTGAGGGGTATGTTACAATGTCTGATACAAGCTTAGTCATAAGAGTTTTTCTTTTTTATTTATTTATTTATTTTTTAAAAGTTAGAACCAACTTCACTTACAATACAGTTTGTGTTCTTCCAGTCGGAGAAAAGAAAGGGAAAGGGAATGATAATGGGTTACATTGAGATGAACAGTGTGAGGGGGCACATAATTACAAGTTAAGTCTGGCCAACAAAAATAACATAATATAATTGGAGCAGCATAGTCTAGGGACATAATAGCCGAATTATTCCGTTTTCAGTCCATCCCAATTTTTAACAGCTAACTTAAATTTCACCATAGTAGTTGCACGCTGTATCGTTTCTGGCAATCGGTCCCATAAGGTGCACCCCCTGTGATTGGGGCTATTTTGTATTTTAGTAAGAGCAGTCCAAGGTTTTACAAATTTAATATTATTATTGCTACGAAGATTCTTATCAAGTCTATACAAATTCAGATTTTCAGAATTTAAACTATGTCTATACATAACAGAAAGAAATTTTTTTCTCCTTCTAATAGATAAATCATCGATACCATATAACAACATCAAGTCAGAACTGCCTAGACCAGAATGCTTGCCAAAATCAATAGTTTTCAAAGCCCTTTTTGGTAGTGAGTCCAATTTTCCTACTTTAGACTTACCACTAGATTCAAGTACAAAGTCTCCATAGTCTAATGTTGGCAAAATACAGGTTTTATAAATAAAGAGCTGCCTAGTTATCCTGGTTAGATTATACCTGGTTGTATGATGTAACTTGCCACCAGATATAGTAAACTGTAACCATAATTAATTTTCTAAATAATTATAGAGAATGACTGAGGCTCTTTGGTAATTCTGAAATAATTTTGAAACAATAAAATATTTTACAAAACCGATTAAGAAAAAAAATTAAAAAAAGAAGAAAAGAATAACCCAATGAAGAAAAACATTGTTCCTTCCATTATTGATCTAGGTTTCTTCATCTGTGACATGATTATGAGTGGAACCGTCTGATTGTACTAGTAATATTCCATTCTGTTTGGTACCACCGATAGATACCGTCACCTAGTGAGAGAAGCAGCAGTTAGGTGTAGTTTTTGTCTTTAGACTGGTAGAGTGATGATGCTGTCGCCTACAGTGGCACTTCTGGGAACTACAAGTCTTATGGCAAAGGCTGCTGAAGAATAATGAATTATACATTGACATGTAAAATTAATAGGAATTCATGTAAAACTTCTGTTGCGTCTCTAAAATTTAGATTATTTTAGAAAATTGCAAATGCAAAAGTTACAGTTTTAGTAATGAATCATGGGTGATTGTCATTCATTTTATTTGGATGAAATGCTAAAATCTCCCTACTCATTGCATTTGGGTCCCATAGTACTAGGACGAGGATCATATTTAGATAGACGATCTTCATTTCTGACCATTGTGATTTTGAAAAACTCATTGTATTCATGAGTCCCACTAGAATAGCTTTACTTTGAGACCTCGTTTCAAATGCTAACATAAATGATCTGATGATATATTGCTCTGCTTCCTTTCAATACCTACAGCACCATGTTTATGATGACAGTTTTCAATATCTACGCCAAAAGAATAAGAAAAACCGATCCCCAGACATTTTAAGGCAGTCTTTCTCAGCACATTGATATAGCCTTATTATTTTCCTATGTACTATGCGGGGCCATTTCCTCACTTTATTCTTTTCAAATAGATCCAAAGTATAGATAAAAGCAAGTCTATTGATAATAAACCACAAAAAGTTGATACGAATGGGCAGTAAAACTATAAGCAAAAAGGATATATAAATTAGTATGACAACATATTGATAACAGTTTTAAGAGCTTGGCACTTAAATCTTGAGGACATAACCATGCAATTCATTACAAAGTTTTCGAAGTTCAGGTGTCAGAAACTGAAGTCTTCGTCTATAAAGCTTACATCCATTAGTTTTTGTCATACAACTCAAACTGCTAGACGTTAAGAATAGTCTTGTCAATATATCCTGACATATTTGTCAGTCAATTTTCATTTTCCCTTATGAATCTGTCACTTAATCCAAGCAGAGTAAGTAAACATGTCAATGCCTCTATCAGAATACATGTTATATATTATACATTCCCCTCTTTGACTCTTCAAAAAACGGCTTTAACGTGAATTGTAGGGAAAAAACAATCCCACATGTCAATCTGAACTTAAGACTTTTTGTAGTTGAGCTGTGGGATTGTAAAACAACCTATAGCCGAGTTTCCTCCTAATTAATCAATCTTACTAGAATGATTGATTGTTCAATTTGTGTTGGTTGACAGAGTACTATTTAGCAAACAAGTTTGGATAAGTTTACCCTATAGACTATTAAAGACTAATCATTTAGGGACTGGAGATTTTCTTTTTTCTTATAATATTCTCATACTAATATAACCATGGTTTGGGTGAACGTAGGAGTCCTCCGACACTTCAGGATCCCCTTTGGTATTACCTAAAATAATACAGCTACACAAAACGGCAAACATGATGGCCGCGTCGTAACGGGTTGCAGACTTTCGTAGGGGGCACCTCTACCGACGACGTCACGCCGAAATGAATCCAGTCATTAATCTTTCCTTTGTACTATCGTTGGTATAACTCTCGAAATCTGAGATGTTTCTTAGAAAAAATATGAGTTTGATAACATTTGCCACATTCATAGTGCTACATTGAGTGAGAGGTTTACACACATCTTCAAGATCCCGGCCCTCCTCCTGATCTTGGGAATATCAGCTAGTATATTATTTATGGATGTTATTCAGAATGAACATGCATATGCTTATAATAATCATAATAAATATGAAGACCACCTTCATCCCTACTCACACGGGTACATTCATCAAGCTGGGGTAGACAGCCCAACCCTCTCAGGTACTCCATCATTAGATAGACCACCGACAATTCTACCAATTAGCATTTAATATTCAATCATTCACTTACTCCTGGACGTATCCCTAAATCCCTCCCCTGTCTTGTGAGTGAAGAATGATCCAGAGAAAAAAACACTTCCTTCTCCAAGCACAAATTTGGCCGTATTCTACCTTAGATAATGGGGGTTGACCACTAAATTCGACGCAGCGACACAGCCATTTCGTAAAATTGACATGCGGCATGGAGCATTACTACGCGACGGACAGGGTAAAAATCATAGTGACTTTCAACATGGACATACCTTAAAATTGACATGCAACATTGGAATGAATAAGCGACAAAGACATGCGACATTGCCATTTTTAAAATTTGACACGCGACATATGGACCCCCCATCCTGAGCACCTAGATATCTATACGGCATATCTGCTTGGAGAGTGTAAGTTTCCCAAGTCTCTGGGGGAAGAAGAAGGAGTGACGACCCATGGTGCCCTCTATAGAGTCTTGTAAAAGATGGAGTAGGCCCTTGGCACTGGGAGTGCTGACTTTGGATAGAATTACTTTGGAATGTTTAACAACTATTCATTAGATTATATTTCCAAGGGTCTGATGGTTTAGCATAGGACAGATGGAGATGAAACTTAATTTACCACGTGGAATTTTTCAATCATGCAGGAATACAGACCTAAAATTTATAATGTGACCCAACACACAGAAAGGATGCTCCGAGGGGCTTATATCTTAAAGGGAGGGGCCAGTGACCAAAATTTTGTATACTATCATGAGCCTTACCATCCAGGGAATAACCATATCAAATTTTATACTTTTATCTAGGTTAGTTTTTATTTCATGTACATTTTTGTGTATCAAACTTAGTTTCTCAGCCTGCATCTGACAATGCCTGCACAGACCATTTATCTGTTTGTGACGTCACAAGCAGAACAGTTGAAAAAATATAAATCTAAGAAAAAATGCAAAAGGAAATTTGTCAAATATTCTTTATAAGTCTAAAAGAGATTAGAATCACAAAATTAAATGATTCATAAAGGAAAATGTGAAAAAATATAATTATTTTGGAAATTAGAAATTAGAAATTTAAATATAACTGTCATTTTTGTGACGTCACACACAGACGTCCTGTGTCAGGTGTGCAGGGGTTTCAACATGTCATCTGACATATAGACATGGTTCCCTATGCAAAGATATCAATCTATAGTTATAAAATTGTTTTGTATTCATATTAAAGCATCATATCTACGGTATAAGATGAGAATTTTACAAAATTAAAATTTCACTGGCCCCTCTCTTTAAGCTCTAAGGCTAATATTAAGGGATATATGGGTAGATTTGTGAAAAATAGGGATGTAAATGTCCTAAACCAACTTTTTGTGTAGTATTCAGTTAACCCACTATAAACATTCCAGTTTGCTTGAAAAACATTCTTTTTGGAATGTTAATGGAATGTTTTTTCCTGATATATTGCCTAACATTAGATGTTTGGTTACCATGGAAACAACAACATTTCACAGATTTTATATTTCACAAAATTTATAACCTATTTGGAAAAAGATGACCTGATTATAAACTTTATCAGTCCAAACTCATATAGATTATCTTTCCTAGATCAAAAGTTGTATGCATTATAGTTTTTTAGGGCTTTTTTTTTATTTATGGGGAAAATTTAATTATATTACTAAGTATTTAGATAAATATTCAATATCTGGACTTTTTGCCATTTTCAGGAAGACTGACAGTCCTGTATTCAGCAGCCTGTAGCTTCATTGAAAAATATCCAATGTTGATGTGCCTGGTATCAATTGAAAGCTAAAAACATCCTCTATAATGCTTAATTCCCGCCTGGAGCATCCTTTCTGTGTGAGGAGACACAAATGTAATTTTGCATGCAATCATTGTCAGTGTATGATTAATGGAGTTTCCCAAGTGTCTTTTTTATTGTATTTAGATCATAAAGGCTATTCATAATGAAGGAAAATACACAAGGGAAAAGGTTATTAACTTAATATGTAATTGCTGCCTATCATTATGAAAGACAAGAAAGCAACAGATGGAGCCTTTGAATAATAATCATTGGTAGCTTAATTATTAGGATTGTATCCACAAAACCAAAACACTTCGATCGAAAGCACTCTGGGAAACCTGCAAACCTGGACAGCCATCTCCTTAATTCCTCCCACCCATGTCTGTAATTGCCCTTTTTGTCACACGGACAAAGGGCTTTCCCACCAAAAACCAGGCCCTTTTTCTGTATCCCCCAAACCCCAAATCCCCTCCACCCACTCCCCTGTTGGCCTATTAGGGCTAGGCTTGGGCCCTTCGGGTTTTGGGTAATGAGGCCAATTTTAGGTCAATTGACCTTGTGAGGGCGCCCCATGCAAAACAAGCGGAAGGACATTGCCCGCCACTCCTGCTGCCACCTGGTGGTAGAGGGGGAATCAGCCAATCAGGTGGCTTCAATTTGTCTAACTATAGGGGGTGGCAGCAGGAAATACCACAGGTAACCACTAGGTGGCTACTTATGCAAATTATGTCCTACTGACCTAAATACGGACTGGGAGACCTCACTCATGGCTATGGTTATAGTCTATCTATGTAGATGTACTGACGCGGATAGTCAGTCCGTACTCAAGTTTAGCCATTCTAGTGTTTACACTGAGAGACAGAGCTAAAATAATTCCTTTTTGTCAAAGGTGAAGAGCAAGAGGGAGGAATCAGGTGACGTAGGTTATTACATCTATATATATATTATAAGGTGCTGTGTGCACAGCATTCAAGCCAGAGTGCTGTAACTGTTGTTGGTTGTACATCCTGGAAAGGTTGGTACTAGAAGCTTGTTCCCGGAGTTGGAATTGAAGCTGATAGACTGAATAGGTTGGCTGGAGTGTTGGCTGAGTGTGGTTGAGTGGATCCTACCCTTTGGATTGTTTATGGTCATCGAGAGATCTTGTCATGAGTACATACACACACTGGATGAAATAAAGAACATCCTTTCACGCGAGTGTTATCTCTTTCATAATACGGAACTATTATTATGTATTGGATGAATGCAGTCTGGTGGAGATAGACTGCAAATAGGAGCTAGCTAATATCTTTGGACGAACGTACTATTAAAACGAGACCCCAATAATATTGGATATTTATCTTAACATAGTTCATAGAAAAAAATTAAAAAAACCAATTTATTTTTTAATAATATAATCATTCAAGGACAAACTTGTAAATGTCAGCTAAATACAGGTTGAAATTGAAGAATCTAGAATTCGTTTTTTGCAGATTTACTGCTGAGCTATACATAATTAATAAGTTGAGGGTGAAATCTTAAGAAATAACAGGTAACTAGGTGATTAAGTTTGGACATAAATAGATATGGGAAATATTAATTAAATCCTCCTATTACGTACATTGACTCTAAAGTTTAAAATATCATGTTGCGAGCAGCTCGGTGGCAGGCGAGCAACTGAAATGTAATAGTTGGTCACCCAATTTATATGGTGAGGCATCAACAGATCCAGGGAACCATGGTTACAGAGTGTCTACATCACACACTGCTTCACAGAAATAATAATTTTGAGGTCTCGCTACCCAAAATAATATGATATCCATAATTCTTAGGTAGCTGCTTTATTATAATACCCATTTCTGGTTACAGTGAGTAACTGTTGTAGTAACCAACAGTTACCCGTGAAATTGCTCCATAATTATCTCTATATTGGCCAGGGCTCAGTCGCCTGCAAATCTCCAAGCATATATGCTTTCATTCTGTAATGCATTGGCCATGCTTTTATGATCTTTATGGGATAGCAAAGCAACTGGCTCAAGTATTGGTTTGGATAAATCGATAATTGGTAATGATATTGTGATGAACGGCTATTCATCCAAAATACATAGAGGTCAAAATAATAGAAATAAGGTAATAGTAGAAATATATGTAAGAGAACGAAATATATGTAAGAGAACGAAATAGATGTAAAGGAACCAATATGTAATAATGAACGAAAGTATAGAAAGCCTGAAAAAGAGGCACGAATATGTAAAAGAACGAATATGTAAAGAACGAATATGTAAGGAACGAATATGTAAGGAACGAAAATGTAAAGGAACGAAACCCGGAAATATGTAAACCGGAAGTGAAATGTAAACCGGAAACGGAAAATATAAACCGGAAGTGACGTCAGTTGTAGGTCACGTGACCGAAAGCAGCCAATCAGGGCTGACCTCTATAGTATATAAAGGGGCGGTGAGGCCCGAATAAACAGAGTTCTTTAACAGTTCTCCTGGTGTCCAGACGTGTCCTCTTTCCTGAAACAACCGCTAAAGATGAGCCGATTAGAGTAATTAACCAGAAGTTAGGACAAAACAGTCGAAGCTCGAGATAGGTAGTAGGAACACAGGGTAAGGGGCCCGACGGCCCGAAGAACGAGGAACGAGGGAACGGAGTAAGGCACGAAGGCCCGAAGTAGTCCCGGAAACCGAGGTGTAGTATGGCACGAAGACATGGGGAACGGAACGAAGGAACGAAGTCCGCGGGGACGAGGGCGCGGCATGCTCGGCCCCACGCTACCAAACAATAGGCGACCGTCGGCCCGTCGCCCCCGCGGACCGGAACTCAGGGGTGGACCGCCCGGTCGGGGTGAATGCTGGTCTGGGAGATAGAGCGAGACGAACCCCGGCCGACCCGTACCCCTACCATAATTTCCCTTCCCCGCAGTCCTCTGTTGACATCGAGTGCCGATTCCCGACCGATTCGCTCAGCCCCCCCTCGTGCGCGAGGCACGACTCTAGAAACACATCTCGGTTCTTGGCCCGGATTCCCCGTCCGCCCCGAGACCCGAACAACCCCCACGTTCCTCTGTTGTAAGAATCGGCAACCCCGACTTACCAGAGAACGTCACAATATCATTCATTTATCAGATGATCAAACCAGAATGATAAGAAGAAAAAGGTGATTAACTCAGAGCACATTGGGGGGAATGCCTTAGTTTACTTGCACTGACATACTTTCACCATAAATGTAAACATTGGTGAAGAGTCGACATCGCACTTTACTTTGATGAATTCTCATCATATTAAGACAATAGGTTACAAGAGAGTATTTCTCAGAACCTCAGGCAAAAATCAATTCACAATGATTAGCATTAATAATATACATTTATCATGAAAAACAATGTCTTTTATCTTAAAAAGCTAATGTTGATTCATGTATGTTCAGTAAGTTCAATTTCTATCTACTCCATTTTCAAACACTGCCCTATAGATATGGGTTAATTTCTTTTCAGTAAAAAGGTTTCTCATGTTTCGGATTATATAGCTATTGTTTTATTTACCAGACTCAGGAATAATTCATTCCAATGGGTAGAGTTGCACAGCAACAGGTTCAATAACGTACCTTGATAGGCTGAGATTAAAAGGGTTCTTGGTTTATACCTCTTACGAAGATTAGATCCAGGTTATGTGGATTGAAAGGGGAAATAACACGCAATGAAATGAACCAAAATTAATTATACACTGAGGTATAATGCTCTTGAGTATTCCAAGGGGGAGAAATCAATTAAGCGGGTTAGGATAAGCAAAACTATTAGATTCATTTTAAAATCTGGACCTGGTTACCTGAAATATACATAATATAATGTAACTATTATGGATCCCTAAAGACTCTGAGATGATATTCGCCTAGTTTATCAATACAGTACAAATCAGGGTGGCATCTCATTTGTAGATCAATTTCTGTATGAAATGCAGAAACTTGAAAAAGGTCTCCAGAGTCTGTGGAACTCCAAGAATACCTCTGCTGATGTTAGCTGCAGTGAATTTATAACATTTAAGTCATGAAAAGGGCATTGTAAGATGGAATAAGATAATCATACTAATCATATTAAAGGTCAGTCTCCTTACATTCACATCACCATTTCTTCCTAGCCTTTTCCCCTTTTTATCCCAGTATCTCCTCTTTGCCAAATTCCCTTGAAATTACATTGATCCTGCAGAGTCCACAGGAATTTGAAAACCTAATTTGCATAACCAGGGCCCTCAGCTGTGGACAATGCCTGACCAGTGATTGGTCCAGTGTTGGCCACACAATAGCCCTTGACCCACCCGTCCCTCCAGGTTTCCGTTTTCTGAGACCCCGCTTCTCTGGACAGGGCCCCCACAAAGCAAGTCCCCGGACGTAATCGATTAACCCACTTCCTATGGAGGGGACTCCAAAAAGTCTCTCATGAGTCACTCCCAGTTGCTCGTTGTCCCGCTGGCTACTGGACGAGGACCGGAGATTACGGCTGCCTACCTCAGCCTTAATCCTATAATCAGTGCTGTTTCTATGCACTCATTGTGGAGCCTTCAGTGAGGAAAGCAGCTCCTGGCATGACCTATTTACTGCTGGGATGCTGTCTTGTCAACTTGTGAGCCGCTCCTTGGGGAGATGAGGGGCTCAAACCTGGCCCGACAATCTTTCAAGTGGTCAGCCGTTGGACCGACCTGAGACAAGCCGTCTTTTGGTTAGGACTGGGAGGGGTCCCTTGGGGTTGCCTGTCCAGTTGCGAGCACCTCCGGAGAGCCGCGTGGTTAGACTTGACGGACTTAGGGGACCCTGTGTACAGTTCATGTGACAGGCTTTCGTTGGTCTGCCATAGGTGTAGGGCCCAGGGAAGCCAGGCAGATTAATTGGTAATAGAGGCTTGCTGAAGGAAGGGCGGGGAGCTGGGAAACTTTGGACAGTGATAAGTTCACATTGGGTGAGGTGGAATTAGCTGGAGGAGAAAAAAAATTAGATGGAAAAATGCTAATTACCTGGAAAGTAAGTGAAATGCATTGGGAGGCTGGAATGAGAAGCAGGAATACTGAATTGAATGGAAAGAAATTTAAAGAACAGTTCCTGGGGTATATCATTAGGCAAAGAATTAAGTTATTAATCAAAGAAAAGTTTAAAACTTGGCAGATAAGGTATATGATAATGATACATCCAAAGTGTTGTCAAAGACCTCTCACAATTACTTAACAATATTGAAATTTGATAAAAAAAGAAAGATCTATAGCAAGTCATAACTTATATATATACCAACGATCTGTTCGTAAACATGTGACTGTCCTTTAGGCAATTCAAAGCTATTGTCATGTTCTTTGCAATATAGATTTTCAGGACATAAATACTAGAACGCTATTAAAACAGGTATTGTTTTCTAAAGGACCGTATAGGAAGCTTCTAAACGACTTAGATTTCCTTGTGTCAAATGTCACAGACACAAACAATAAAGGTCAAAGCCAACAAGCCTGAAAGGTTATACAGGGAGGAGACGTCCAAAACTATTTGAACTAATCTAAATCATGTTTTTATCGTGCTGAAATGCTACACTAGCTTTCCACAACACTAAAGCACTAATTAAACTATGCGTTGGGTGCCTGGTCACATTGGGTCATGTTGCCCAACGCGGCTGCCTTGCTTTGGGGCAGTATTAAGCCATATCAAACTACGCGTTATGTCCCAACCCGACCCAACGTGAAGCATATTATACTATGTGTTTTTGTAGTGTTGGGTTGCATTGGCATGCGTTTCTTTTTTTACAAACATGTTGGTAAAATAACGCAAACCAGACGCATCGGGCAACGTGACCCAATGCAAAAGTGATCCAATGCATAGTATAGTGTAATATGGCAATAACCTGCTCAGATAATGCTCTGTACATTTCTCAGTCAACGAAAGCAACCTAAAGGTTGGTGCAAATAGTAAAACATTCAGGGTCAGATCTAGGGGGGACCCTGTACCTGCTTCTGACATTTATGATACCAACAATCAGAAACATCTGAATGTGTCCTTCAGTATGTCATCTGAACAGGGCCTTTAACAAGCCCATCCTACATTGATATTGGGTATATCCCAAGGTTGGGCAAGGGTGGGCAAAATTAACATAATTATAAGCCATCCTTGTCTCCTAGAGTTTAATAGGGCTACTGAAATAACCACAAATAGTTTTTTTCTATATCCCCAAGTACTCATAAAACATTATGCTTTCTTAGATTTTACCAATTGACAGATTTGCCAATTTGGAAACCGATCAAAATGCTGTATTTCAGGACAAAATAGGATTTGACATTATATTATGTTGGGCTGACAGGCTTTAACATTGGTTCCTATGGGGAAAAGGCCAATATAATTATAAAGCTGCATTTTATAAATGTTAGGAGTAATTTGTCAACCAAATTGCTTTGATTAATTATGTATTACACAACTATCATCATAAAATAAGCATGGGGGCAATTTTGAAAATATTTCATGGTAAACCTTAAGGTAGGTATAAACTGGGATGGGCTAGCAGCAAGTTTAAACATATACAAGAGAGGGATATCTATACAAGTAGCATATAAGATAGGTATGGCTAAGATGACATCACAGACAGGCAGTTTATACTATATCAGTGAGAAAGGGTTTGTCCAGATGCTGGCCCATAGGCAAAGTACAATCACACTATTAGAACCTACTATAATATCACCGGATAGTCATGGGTTTCATAATTCTTCTTTCTGCTTATTTTGAGGGAAGAAACATGCTCAATCATTGATATTTTCAGATAAAGCAATTACAGATGCCCATGTGCTTCAGATTAATTACCAATCCAAGTCATTACTTCTAATTTATACTTTACTCAGCCTTCTCTTTATTCATTTTTGGGATCTGAAGAGTATTGCCTTAACCTTACACATACACATAAAAGATGTGAGTTTCAAAATATTCTATCTTGTAAGCAGGTGTCTGGCCTAATACTTCCTTTACCCTCATCTAGGCAACAACAGTCCCCAAATGGATCCTAAAATCCCGAGAGCTAGTCACACCAGCGCCACTTTCCCCCCTAGTGATCGATCAGAGAACTAGAACAGCGTCTCCGTGTCTTGGTGACGTTGGCTTCCGGTGTGGATATTGATAGAAGTCCCGCAGCAAAGACAAGGAATGCCACTGCTTGGCTATTGACTAAGATACTCTGTACACCAGGCAGAAGATTGGCACGTCTTGCCTTGTTTGTCTGAAAACCAGGCAAGCTTGACTTGGGTGACACGTCTTGCCTTGTTTGTCTGAAAACGAGTCAAGCTTGACTTGGGGTACAGTTGTCTGTTCAGGCTTAAAATCACCTATCACAAAGAGAGTTATCATGAGTTATGTTGTTTGTCTTGCTCAAATAGTCATACATTTTGATTGCACTAAATTCCATAATTGGTGTCCTTATGTGAGAAAAAGAGACTTCTAACGTCAAACCTGTATTCTTGCAATGACATTCCATTCCTACACTACATGTCACTAATAAGGCAGTCCTAAAGTAATAATATCAATAAAAAAATCATTAAGGGATGAATAATTAATGTTATTATGAGAAAGCTCCTCTTGGTGGATTGTGAGATATGGTGTACATCAAATGGTATACATCAAACCCTTTGTTTACCACAGGAAGCCACTTGCCCTAGCATGCCAAAGTTAAAACTTTGGTCATAATGATATGATATCAGTATCTTAGGACAATTAAATTTATTTTCAGCAGATATAAAGAGCTTTTGGGTTATTACTATTAGTGTACATAGCTTCTGTTTAAAAAAAATAATTTTTTTTTAGGATTTTTATACAGGCTATATAGTCCACTTTTATCAAATGTTCTTCCACTTAGTCCTGTGGATCATTTGGGCACAATTCAGTGCAGGGGTCATCCAACAGTCCTCATTTCCTTGCCTCACTGGGGGGACTCCACTTGGTGTGTCCACTTGGGGAGTCCACTGGGGGACCCGAACCTGCCCAGGGGCAATACCAACGAGTGGTACCAACGCTTCAATGATGTTGGCCACCCCGACCCCTAAAGGCATGTATTATTTATTTGAAATTATTTGTTAATCATGTTAATTTCACTAACCATTATTGTTGTCATAACAAATCTTTCGGAAGTTTATACTTTATAATTAAGATATCCTTTTTTTCTTTGCAGGTAAGGCCATACTTGGAGAGCACCTTTCGTGGTGTAATTCAGTGCCAAAACGTGAAGGAAAGGTAGGAGGGTGCTTATAACTCAGGCTATTAGTAGGACATCGAAACCATTATATTGGTAATTATGAATCCGAGGGATTAAAGAGATATGTAGTTGGTAGATCTTGATAATCATCAAATAACATAGCATTAAACGAAACTATTTCAAGCTGGAATAAGCAGATGTTACAACCTTTTGATGATAGCTGTTGAACATTACTTTTAAATGACAGTGGGTGAACATAAGATATATAGCCATAAGGGTAGGGCAAAATATTCAGTCATTTTAAAGACAAACAGATAAAATGATTATGGTAATATTATCTTCAATATAAAGGGAACGGTGACTGATTTTTATTTTGTTTAACTTTGAACATTAGAATTTCCATTCTATAGGCAGGACAATGCAGATTGATCATAACATTATCCCACATATCCTAATTACTCTTATACAGCAAGGTCAATAAGTAAAGGCATCATTTATATTTTTAAAGATGAGATAGTGGGTTGGCAATAGATTACACAAGTGTAGAAAATGCACAATCTATTGAAACACCCCCAATACAAGTAACATTTTAACTCATTAATTCACGTCGGGGAATCCACACCCAATGTGCTTCACGAGGTGATACCATGCGCTCCCGGCGGCGTCTTGCCTTACTACTACGACCACGGCTGGGTTTAGGTATCACAGCGGTAATCCCTCTTAGGCCCAGTTCTGCCTATTACGCCGCCTCACTATCGTCAATCATGACCTGCAGATTGTCTATTGGGAATTCGGGTCTCAATACGCTAAATCCCAACTCACCAGTCAGCCCACGGTTGTCGACGGAGGATTGACTATCGACACTTTCCGTGAAACTCCCTCATCTATTCTATTTTTGGATCCAGAGGCGGATCCAGGGAGGAGGGTGTCCATATGATTGTTTTTTTCTCCATGGTTTTAAGTGCAAAAAGGTGGAGGTGGGGGATGTAGCATGTTTGCACAGAAAGCACCTATGTGGGATATCCCCTTTCTAAAATCCTGGATCCGCCCCAACAAAGGCAGGGGCGGATCCAGGGAGGGGGGGGGGCGGGCCTTGCCTCCCCCCTCCCCTGATAAATCATGTTTATGAGGGGGCCCCTCTCACGTACATTCATATTTTTGGACCCCAACCCCCTCTAAAAATTCCTGGATCCGCCCCTGTATATCCGTTAGGTTTATATCATAGGTGGCTCTCCCTCCCTCTTCTGTTTTGGACCTAAGCTACAAAAAAGAGTAAAATTACTATTAATTGAGACGCCGAAACTATTCTACGGCATTTGATTCTAAGCCTACCCCTACCCCCACCCTCTCCCGTGGTAGAAAACTAGAGTATAAGAGAATCAATTGAACACAGAAATATCTTTATCTATGCCAGAGGTAGGTCCAGTCATTTTCAAAAAGTGGGCACCCTATTGTCAAAATTTCCGCCGGACCCTATGGGTCCGACAC
Source organism: Lepidonotus clava (assembly GCA_936440205.1). NCBI lineage: Eukaryota > Metazoa > Annelida > Polychaeta > Phyllodocida > Polynoidae > Lepidonotus > Lepidonotus clava. The sequence goes on from OW387144.1 coordinate 14,736,618, forward strand.
TTTTACATAAAAAGAAAGTTAACCAAAAATAGAGGGACACCCCCGTGACACTGCATGCATTAATAATGCACCCCCCTTACCTTAGAAATACTGGATCCGACACTGCTGTATCAAATATACATGCCTCCTAGCAGGGGTGGATCCAGGGGGGGGGGGGGTCCAGGGGGTCCTGACCCCCCCCCCCCCTTGGTGGACCCCTAAACTACAAAAAGAGGGGAAAATGCCCCTCTTGTACGTGTGATTGCACGCGGTTTTAGTACTTATAGCCTTTACGCTGACCCCCGTTTCGAAAATCCTGTATCCGCCCCTGCCTAGTCTGAAGGCAGCTATAATGATTAGCAGTCTTTAAAAAGGCTGGCAGACCAACATGAATTACTGTTTCATTGATATTCTGGTCAAAAAGCTGTCAGTCCTCTCTCTCCCTTGTAAACGTTGACGCCACCAGTCTGGAACTAATTACAAATTCGATCTCTGGTGCGCGGGACGAGTCGGGAGAACAAGCAGTGAAGGGACTGTCGATATGGTTGTTGCAAAGGTATTGATGTTTATTGGACACATGATTTCTGGTTGGGTTTTATTGGGAGGACTTTTGTTACAAGGAAACTTTGGGCATTATTCATTGTGGTCGTCAGCACAGAACTCATATTTTACAAGTTATTTATATGCTTTTTATTTATAGTGGGAAAATAAATAGTTTATGTATTACCCATCACTATTTACGTGTTCATCACCAAGGATAACCTTTCAAATATATCTATAAAGGGAGGCATGCCAGCTTATTATCTATCTGCAACCTTTCTTATAGTGTATTTCTTATGAATAGGACGGATGTCTTTGTTTGAGAATTAGATAATTATGATTGCAGCTATTCTTTTTAACACGTATCAATTTCCATTGTTACTAAATAATCTGCGCGAATGAACATAAGATCACAGGTATCTCTGTGTCACAATCTATTCCTCTCGACTACTGCTTGCATGGATTGGATAATATTAATTATCAAATTCGATATCAAGTCTTAATGTGGTTCAAACACCCTCGAATGGTATGCTATATTATACTGCTTTTTATATTCTGACGTTTCTTCTATTTGATATATCCTATTGTGAGGGGACTTTAAAATGGTCGAAAAGGATTTATCATTAAAAACCCTTTTACCATTCTTTGTTACCTTCATAGATTCATCATAACATTTTACCATTCCTTGTTATCTTATTATCCTTGACTACCAACACGGTCCATCGAACTGGGACTGATGATTTTGTGTTACTTAAAGCACTTCACAAAGAGGTTTAAGTCTCCTGAGAGTGTAATTACAGGGTAATAGTCTGTTGCATCCTGCTTTGGGATTTAGTTTTAATTATGTCTACAAGACAAGGAAGAAAAAGAGCCACTGACAGTTTGCCTGAGCTAGGATTTATTGACTTCAGTTTCTTCTGACTGGGCTTATGTTACAGCAAAGATCATTTTGAGAAAGGGGTCTGTGCCCAGCAGCAGAATCACTTAACTTTTTGTGGAGGCCTCCAAAGACAAGATCTGAGCTGGGTAAGATCTTTTTTGGTAGGTAGGGACTTCTTGAGATCTTTGGGTAAAGAGATTTCCTCTAAGACCTTTGAGAAAGAATCTGGGATTAATTTGTGAAGAGGGGGCAGAATCCTACACACCTATGGCCTTTGTTAAGTTGTGGATCACTCCAGGAGTAAGGTGCATTCTGCCCTGTTTCCATCAACCGATTTAACCGCTGATCATTTTGGTGATTTATTACTTTTAACTAGTATGATAACAAAAGATTATATATCTTACATACCATTTGAAAGAGAATTAAAAACACTTTATAATGGTATATAACATGTTCGTGATTAACTGATATTCCCACTGCCGATTTTGGAATTCGGTAGTATAATCAGCTGGTGGAAACAGGGCTTTAATTAAACATACTTGGTCATAATTCATTAACCAGGTATAAAACAGGGCTGGGAATCAAATCTGGCCCCAAAACCTTTGGATTAGTGAACGAGTGTTCTCCCATAGAGGTAACTCTCTTTCGGACTTAGTAGACTGAATATAGTATTTTCAAGATTGCAATGAGTTAACATCAAAGAAATGGAGATCTATTTTGACAATAGGAATATATATATATATATATTATAGTGCAAAAACATTCCTGTTGTAATGCTTTATATACATTGGACCTACATGTATTATCTTCCTTTGGCTGGTTTGCTAAAAGTACTGAGATCCTTCATAGACATACATAACATAGATAGGCAACAAGGCCTTGGCTGACTGAGCCATGTCTGTCTCGCTATTGATATGCAAATTAGCACCTGATAAGGCCTGGTAGGCCAAATAACATAGGTTGGGCCACACCTGCTTGGAGAGTGAGGTGTTAGAAATGGATTTCACACCTTTTTTGGTCAAGTACTTCACAATTTATATCATTACAATCAAAATGTACTCAATAGAAATGGATAGAAAACAAAATTCTGATTCAAAAGATACCAAAAATGACATGTTTCTGTCAATTAGGAATAAAAATATTGACTAATGAAAATTGAAAAAAGAGAAAAATTACAAATTAGTCAAAGTTTGAGAATTAATTTTAGGCAAACCACAAGTTGGATATCCAATTAAGCTTTTATACTACCATGAATAGTTACACTCTATGTGAAATTATTGGTTTTATTTGTAGGAAAAATTTTTAAAAAGCCAAAATCTGACTTTGAAAAAATGGCATAATTAAATTGTATATTCTCGGGAAAAGTGACATGTAGCCACTTTAGAACCCCAAATACCATTTTATGTCCCCCACAGAATCTAATTAGGTTATAATGGGATAGGAAACTGTCTCATCAATCACACTGGTGAATATCAGAGCCCTAAGTGGCATATAAATGGGTTTTTGGGATTATCACTTGACCCATTAGAGCCAATGTCAGAATCCAACGAGTTGGACGTGATGGAAAATTGACAAAGTTTGGGAGTTAATTTTAGGCAAACCACAGGTTGGATATCCAATTAAGCTTTTATGCTACCATGAATAGTTACACTCTATGTGAAATAATTGGTTTTATCTTTAGGAAAAATTTTCAAAAGGCCTAAATGTGACTTTGAAGAAATGTCGTAATTAAATTGTATATTCTTGGGAAAAGTCGGTCAAGTGATAATCCCCAAAACTCACTTATATGCAACTTAGGGCTCTGATATTCACCAGTGTGATTGATGAGACAGTTTCCTATCCCATTATAACCTAATTAGATTCTGTGGGGGGGCATAAAATGGTATTTGGGGTTCTAAAGTGGCTACATGTCACTTTTTCCGAGAATATACAATTTAATTCCGACATTTCTTCAAAGTCAGATTTTGGCCTTTTAAAAATTTTTCCTACAAATAAAACCAATTATTTCACATAGAGTGTAACTATTCATGGTAGTATAAAAGCTTAATTGGATATCCAACTTGTGGTTTGCCTAAAATTAACTCCCAAACTTTGTAAATTTTCCATCACATCAAACTTGTTGGATTCTGACATTTGCTCGAATTGGTCAAGTAATAACCCCCAAAACCCATTTATATGCCACTTAGGGCTCTGATATTCACCAGGGTGATTGATGAGACAGTTTCATATCCCATTATAACCTATTTAGATTCTGTGGGGGACATAAAATGGTATTTGGGGTTCTAAAGTGGCTATATGCCACTTTTCCTGAGAATATACAATTTAATTCTGACATTTCTTCAAAGTCAGATTTTGGCCTTTTAAAAATTTTTCCTACAAATAAAACCAATTATTTCACATAGAGTGTAACTACTCATGGTAGAAACAATAGCCTAATTGGATATCCAACTTGTGGTTTGCCTAAAATTAACTCCCAAACTTTGACAAATTTGTTATTTTTCTCAATTTTCTTCAATTTTCATTTGTCAATATCTTTATTTCTAATTGACATAAACATGTAATATTTGATATCTTTTGAACCAGAATTTTGTTTTCTATTCATTCCTATTGAGTACATTTTGATTGTAGTGATATAAATTTTGAAGACCATATGGGTACTAGGCCAAAAAAAGGTGTGAAGATCCAGTCTCACACCTCACACTCTCCAAGCAGATGTGTATCAACCATGTCTGTTTTGCCTATCCTGGAGAGCTATCCGAGACAAGGAAAATCTAGAAACAACACAAGTTTCCTATCTATGTTATGTATGTCTATGGATCCTTACATAGAAATACTAAAATATTTTATGTTTTTAGAAGTTTGAAGTTGACATACAATGTACCTACATTTTCTGTTCCCAGCAACCAGCAAAAGGCTGTCCCGAAACCCTGAAAACTACCTCTTAACCACCATTATATAAAAGAGATCACCCTACAATTTACACTAGTACATCAGTCTCAGTCTGAATTTTTGAATTGCTGACAGCTCAAAAATAATGGAAAATATTGTGAACATCAGCCATAAAATCAGTATACACTGCACTAGATTGATGTGTAAATGTGATCCTAGCAGATAACCTGACCTACATCCATAATAGGAATAGCAGTAAGAGTGCTGAGAGGGATTCCGTGTTCACATCCATCCCATAATTGGGAAACCCCCCTTCGGCAGTCACGTGACCTTGTGACGTCACTGGGGTGTCATATTCAGGGTTGATGACTACAGAGTGGCCCCCTGGGACTTTGGGATGGACGCTAAAAACCTGAGGCGAGGTAAATGGGTCGACGTGACGAGCTTGGGTATCTTGAGTAGAAGATAGGTGTAGAACCTTAAAATCAACAGGGTAACATGAGGATTTTAAAATTGTGAACTGTGAAACAGCATACCTTTTTTAACTGTAAAGTAAAACATTTGTATTTGAAATACCTTGACTTGCTGCAAAATGTAAATTGACCATATTTTCAAATTGTCCTTTGATTGTCAAATAGACAATTATCATCCAGTCTCCATTATTATGGTGATGATCCAATGTCTTCCATGTAATGCTCGATTATCATAACATTATATTGATTGTATGTATATATTTACTGTTACTGTAATAACTCTGAAAACCAAGGGAAACCTTGAAGATTATTGCCTATATAAAATCATTTGCAGTAGAGACCTACCACAAGCAAGTACTGCAAGCAAGTACTGCAAGTAGCTATATTCCACCTTGTGGTACCCTATCGCAAGCAGGTTTGTGACAGTTTGCTAGTGTCTTTTCATGGTACCGCAAACAAATACTGTATATTGGAATAATTATAGCCTATAGTCAATTACTATAATTGACAGAGCAACATGTTTTTTAATATTTGACATGGGACATAGCCAAACACAAGAGACAATGACAGGGGACATTGTCAATTGTCAAATTCTACACGGGACATTGGAGCCCACCATCTACACCCCTAGAAGGGAGGTTGGGAATGGGACTAGAATATTCTAACAGCTATATATCAAGGTAGGCAAGGTGTTTAACACATTGTATGTAATGATACATGTTTGCCACATAGTGAAACTCACGGCTTTATGTCTTGTAGAATGTTACGGAATTGCAAAGTGGTTTAGTGCATTGCCCCTTTTGGACAATATTAACATTAGGGTTATACTTGCTTCCCTCAGCCTTGACATCGCAATTCTTCATTCTTTTTAGCGCAATAGCTGTACACATCTGCTTCCAAATGGGCCTTTTACCCATGCACAAAAGGAAAATAGTAGATATGCATACAAATTATTGGACATAGTATATGAAATTCCACTGGGCTAAATAAAATACAAAATCTTAATCTGAACGTGAAAGGATGTTGTTTATTAATATCCGATGTGTATATGTACTCATGACAAGATCTCTCGATGACAATGAACAATCCAAAGGGTAGGATCTGCTCAACCACACTCAGCCAACGTTCCAGCCAACTACTCAGTCTGTCAGCTTCTGTATAACAATAGCTAACAGCGCTCTGCTTTAGTGCTGCATGTACAGCACCTTACATATTGGTGTAATAACATACCTCATGGTGTAGGTGCTAAGCATATTGATATTAGGAATTATGGTAAGGGCAGTAAGTGAAGGCCTAAATTCAATACCGAGAGAAAACTTTCTGTTGTGAAGAACTTTACTTGTAACATTCTGCAGTGACTGCCATTCTTGCAGAAAAACAACGAACTTCTTCTACTTCGATTGCCAACTTATCTGATTTGCTCTTCCACTGAGCTGACAGAAAAACGTCTTATTATCCTTTCGGGCGGAGGTAGTTATATCTCCTTTCACTGCAACTTGTGTCTGGCAGAACTGGCCTTGGGCGATAATAGCAGAATGCTGTGCAACAAAACAATATACATAGAACTGTAGGTGAGCATGTGAAGGGACATACCTCATGGTGTAGGCTCTAAGCATTGATATGAGGAATTATGATAAGGGCAGTAAGTGAATTCAATACAGAGAGAAAACTTTCTGTTGTTAAGAACTTTACTTCTCACATTCTGCAGGGACTGCAATTCACGCAGAAAAACAACGAAATTCTTCCACTTCAATTTCCAACTTATCTGATTCGCTCTTCCACTGAGCTGACAGAAAAACATCTTATTATTCTTTTGTGCGGAGGTAGTTATATCTCTTTACACTGCAGCTTGTGTCTAGCAGAAGTGACCTTGGGCAATAATAGTAGAAGGCAGTGAGCACATGAATGGACAAACCTCATGGTGTAGGTGCTAAGCATATTGATATAAGGAATTACGATAGGGTCAGTAAGTGATGGCCTAAACTCGATACTGAGAGAATACTTTCTGTTGTTGAGAACTTTACTTCTCACATTCTGCAGTGACTTCGCAATTCAAGCAGAAAAACAACGAACTTCTTCTACTTCGATTTCCAACTTATCTGATTCTCTCTTCCGCTGAGCTGACAGAAAAACGTCTGATTATCCTTTCGGGCGGAGGTAGTTATATCTCCTTACACTGCAGCTTGTGTCCGGCAGAACTGGCCTCGGGCGATAATAGCGGAAGGCTGTGCAACGAACGTCTTTCTGCCTGTGTTCTTACCTTTGTGCTAATGATTTATTGACGAGACAGAGCTTAATTTGAGAAGAAAGTGCTTCATCAGGAGAGGGCTAATCACCAGTGTGGCTCATTATCCAGGGTCTGCTGGGGGGAAAGATATGATTGGCTTGGGCTATGATCGATTCTGGGGAAGTTGACTTGAATGTAAGAAAAAGTGTAGGGTGGATACAGCATTTCAAAAAAGAATAGAATAAATAAAGGGGGGGGGGGGGGTCTGCATCCAGGCTAAGTATAGAAAATAATGTTACACATTCGAGCACACGCGCAACATTAATTTTTCCTTTAATTGGAGTTTAAGTCTGCACCAAAAGGGGGGGGGGGGGAGGGAGGGAGGGGTCAGGACCCCATGGACTCCCCCCAGGATCCGCCTCTGCACAGGTGGATGAACCATGACGTGACGAAAAAGCACTGGTACATTATGGAAAAATTATTTCATCTTTTTAGAATTACAGGTTACCACTGGTTGATGGCAATTTTCTTATGTTAGCAGTAATGCATACAACATTAAAAGAACACTTCTATTTGACATTTAAAAAACGACGAGAAAGGTTATCCCACCTGCTTTGCGTTAAATCTCCTATCAATTCTAATCCGCAATGTAATTGTAGCAGCAATGATACATTTGTAACTGCGTTATCGTCCGTGGTATTGACTTCTATTAAGAATATTATGAAGGATGCATCCCCAGAAAATTGCAATAGTCTGTAGTCATAACGTTGACGGATTAAATTTCTCACATTCACATGCATGTACGCATCATTTCCCTTCTATGTGGAGTCTCCGCCAAAGAGGAGGGGGGGTGGCAAGACCCCCTGGAACTCCCCCAGTGGCGGATTTAGAGGGGGGGCGCCCCCTCCTTTTTTGGCCAATTTTAGACTGTTTTAATGTAAAACTCTGCCAAATGTCATCAAAGAAGATTTGTTCCAATAGCGCCCCCCCTTTCAAATTCCTGGATCCGCCACTCCCCCCCCCCTCCACGCACACGCTGGATCAGTCCCTGCTTATGACTTAAGACGTTGAAAAGTTCATTGTACTTTTACCACCACATACATAGATCCTAAGCTCACCTCAAAATCGGATCACCTTTTACAAAACAGACTATAGGTGTAGCTGTCAATCACCATGGCAACGCAAAAAAGTACCCTGATTCCTCCTGGTCATACCTCTCCACCCTGGAGGCATTTCTAGGCATTTCGAGGAGAATACATTGACGTAGCTGGAGAAGTGTGAAAAGTTATGCCACCCGCCTGGAGTTTTATCTCTCATCAATTCTAATTTACCGTGCCATTGTTACACCATTGATACCTTTGTAATTGCTTTATCGCCCATGGTAATCATTTCTAGTGATAATTCACATGAATAAAAAGTAGCCTGATGGAACAATGGTGTTGCTTCGCTCGGAAGGCCTTTTTAAGTACATAAAGGGACATCGTACCCATTAAAATGCATCAGGGTTCCACTTTATCAATCTGTATGGTTTTAGTGTAAAGTGGGAAAACATTGTTGCTGAAATTGATTCAAATAAAACCCACGGTATTTTTTTGATGCAATGAAAAGGGTTTACAGTGGAACTGATGGAAGGCCAAGAGGTGATTTGAATTGTTTTGGGCGTGGTACCCCGTTAGCCCATATTACTTAGTCAATTTTGCGAATGAACACATGGGAAAAGCAATAGGAAATTTGTATCAATTGCCTCACGCATTGTGTAAAACAGGAAGTAATGCCAGCAAATGTAATATGCAATGAAATGAACCTGTTTGGGTATTACCAATAATGCATCTTGATTTAGTCTCCAATACCCCAAAATATAAGGCAATTCACCCTACCACAGATAGCTGATTATCTGCAGGTTAATTTGGTCCAATTTTGTCGACAAAAAACACAGGAAAACCTATAGAAAATGTGCAAATATTTGCAATATATCTAGCTATTTTCAAACCATCTTGAAAAATATTTTTTTATACAGATACAAAGTGAAAAATAGTCTAAAAATTGTTTGTTTAACCACAAACCATGCCATAATTAATTAAAATTCCTATACTTAAGCATTGTGGTTTGTCAACATTATTTCCCAGCATGCATCCTGATCACAGTTAACCCGTAGTTAAAACTAAGGAAATTTGCTATCCGTGGTTGGGTGAATTGGTTTTCAGGTCAGGGAAACTTTCGTTAGGCCAACACTATTTTATTTGATGAAGTTGCACCTGATTGATTCTGAGGCATGACACCATATATAATCTGATAATGGCGTTTTTCCCAACTTGAATATTCAGTTCATTAAAAACACTCCTGTGCACTGGGCACTTTTGAAATAGCGTAGAGGATATAGGGGCCTAAACATTGAACTATTGAGGTTTAATTATCCATTTAAAGTTAATGCGTGTTTGTGATGTTTCGTTGTATAGATAATAGCTAGCTATAGCTCCATTCGCAGTCTCTCTCCTCGTCGACTGCTGTCGTCCAATACATAATTATAGTTCCCTCATCATGTAAGACGTGAACACTCGTAGTGAAAGGATTTGTTGTTTATTATCCAATGTCTAGTCGTTCCGTCACAAAAACTCGATTGACCATGATCAGTCCCGAGGTTAGAGTTCCCTCAAACACATTCAGTCAACGCTCCGCGCTCTAACACAATTTCTATATGCCTCTCTCCAGAACCTAGACTGCAGATTAAAGGTCCAACCTTCACAGGATGTTTACTCACACAGTGCTTGCAGCTACTCTGGCTAGCTAAGAGCGGAACACATTATTATATGGTGGTACGTCACACCTTAACTCCTCCCTCATTTCACTACTGTCAAAGTGAAACATTGGCTTACACGTGTGCTTCTAAGCTCATGTTATGCTGCCCAAACATGGACTGGCCACCCGCGTCAGTACAACATACTTATTGACAATAACATGTATCTAATATGCTTGCGAATATGCTAACAACAGAATAAATTATATAATTCACTAAGTTAATAGTGAAAATGAGGAGATTGAGATCATAACTATAACGAAAATTTAATTCATACCTTCAGGACCATAAACCAATGTATATTCGGGCGTCAATTTTAATAGGGTGGTCCAACAAACCCGTTTCTTTTCTGTGGAATTAAATTTTATCATTGGGGGTGACCGTCACCATTCAAATAACTATCAGGAAATTTATCTTAACTTTCTTTTTACATCTACAAATTTTCAAACTACAGAGGATTGCTGAAAGTGATATGATACTAGCGACATTACTTAAACAGCATGATGTACCCGCCATGCGTCAGCTGTCATGCATGGCTGACTTCGCATATGCTGCAAGGTAACACATTTTATCTGGCCACCCGAGGGAAAACTTCCGCAGCCGGCAGGATTCGAACCTGCGCGGGCAGAGCCCAATGGATTTCAAGTCCATCGCCTTAACCACTCGGCCACGACTGCTCGCATGAAGTGATACCCCAGAGCAATTGTCATAATTTGACATGGTAGGAGACTTGTACCACTATTTCATGGCAGTTTGACACGTCTGTTATTTTCATGGGTAGTTTGATATGAAACAGTAATTATTGCTGATAACTTTGATGAATAAGAACATAATTATGTGATGATATTATTTCAGGTTGGTATTTTTCTCTCGTCAATAGTTATGTGTTTTTAATAAGTGAATTTAGAATGTCCAAAGTTCCTCGTAATAATTATCTGATTATATCGGAAGTAATTTTACTGCCATATCGATATGATGAATATCAAAATGCCAGGGTAAACGCAGTTTTATTATATATTCAGGCAAAACTGAGTAAGTAGACAATAGATGACAAAATTTATTAATTTTTCTTTTGCGTAAACTTTTATTCAGTGATAAACATCTGAGTTACCTCTGTTTTTCAGTTCATTACACTATTATGTGCTATATTATTAATGTCAATTGAATAGATACCATTACTCATTTAATTTGATTAGTATTAATGACACCCCATGAGAAATCCAGGCTTATATATTTAGTTGCTTTACTAGAGCAGAAACTGCAACACTATTACCTATTTCTTCTGGAACTTTCTGGACGTAATATCTGACCCCCAGCGAAATACGATGATAATGTCAGATGAATTGATAGAAATATTTTACTGTTTACTTTATATGAATATTTTACCATAGAATAAATACAACTGATGTACAATGCATTGTAACTGATTGGCAATCCCCTTTGTTGATAAACCTACAAGTAGAATTAACTATAATATTATATAATAATGAGCCTCACATTGTCTATATGGGAACATGTATCTCTATTAAAAGCGACTCTTAGTTATTACTAATGATGTTAGTATCAATCTTTAATTAGATATCTGTACGTCAATATTTATATTGAATTGTAATTATTTACACTGTCTTCACCTGAAAGCATCTCGCTCCGAAACATAATTTTTTCTTTGTCTAAGTGCTACATGCTACTAATCTGCATGAAACAATGGAGATTAAGCTGCACGAGCAGAATGAATCATAAGTAGATATGCCCCAAGATAAAGCGTATCGTTTTTGCTTATAGGTAGCATAATTTCTTGCACCAAGCGCACAGGCCCATTTACCATCAATTCTTCGGTCTTGATTGATCTAAGCCAGATTTGATTGATCTAGAGCACCTTGAGTGTGTTTTAAACAAAGTCAGTGACATGGCACTTCAAGCTATGGATCATAATTTGTGCCATCAGCTTTACAGTGTTTAAGTGGTTGTGTGCTTAGGCTTGACGAAGAAACGGAAATACTTCACGTTTTTAACCTCACTTGTAGGAAGCCGCTAGAAGTTACAATCTCTTAGATGTTTGATTATGGCATTAAACTATAAAGGGGGACTTGCTTACATTGGAGTAGCTCACCTATTTTCTGAAAGAATCGTTTTATCAGAGCTCAAGTATGTAGACTGTTAGCCCAGGCAAGCATGAAACATTATTATTACGTTGCAGCAACGTTATGTTTGTTCTGTATTGGTTCTTGTTATGTTATTTTGATGGCTCTTAATAACGTTGCTGCAACATACTGCTGTGACATTGCACTTCGATGTTTTATTATAATGTTCTGGTTACATTATTATAATGTTCTTATAACTTTCTGTTTTGGTTTCATCCCAATCCCACCAAAAAGATAATGTTTTAATAACATTCAAATTTGGTGAGGTTTCGACCTAACCAGAAATAACATAGTTGTTATGTGCCATCTTGGTAAGTTTCTATTACGTCGCTACTTGGCTGGGAGGCGTTCATTATAAATGCAGCCTCTAAATCAAGTTTAAAGCCATGATGAGAGCCGTTGAGACCTCCTAAAGCGCGCAAACCTTAGAAGAAAATGGTTTAGAAAAGATGAGTCATATGAAGGTTTAGTTCTGCTGCCTGGGTAGAAAGCTGGGCCATATCTTCATAACTGATTTCTGTGATTAGGCTAATTAGGTGTAATTTGATTTGTCACATTCATATTTATTGTGTTTGTAAATCAGAGTAGCTACATTTAACAATCCTTTTTCAATGTTATTTTCAAATGTCATTTAGTTTTTTTTTCTGTTGACAAGAAAGAATCAGGTATCACTAAGCAAGGAAGAGTCAGCACATAAAAGTTTGAACATTTATTAAACGTATGGAGGAAATTCATAAAAACACAACTCTTGGGTGAAGTGTGTACCACCCACACTGTCTTTATGGGAGTCCGTTGTAGAGCCCGTAATAGTCTGTGGTATTGGCCCTATGAGTTAAGAGTTATTTAGTATAGAAATTTTTAAGATAAAGGGCGTGGTGGGCCGGAAATTTTGGACGTGTGTATGAGTCTGTAACATACAAGGAACTGGCGGGAATGTCCAGTCTGGTAGGGTGGTCAGGTGACCACCTGCCAATTCCTGATAGGTGGTTATATATAGCTCAAAAGGTGCGCCAGGCTGAATGACCGGCAAATAGGCACCCACCTATTTCCTCGCATTAGGAGACACTAATCAAATTTCACCTAATTTGCCTAATCACTAAAATCACTTATGAAGGTATGGGCCTAATTCATTATTAAAGGCATTGGCTATATACGACTACAAAGTTCTTATTCCTGTGAAAACCTCTTAAATAATTAATGGTCCAATTTTATTCTTTGTGACCATATTAAATTTATAACAAATGTATCATCCTATATATTGCTAACTGCATAATGTTACATCCAATTTGAAGTTATATGCTGAGGATTAACCAGGAAGGATATATGCACAGCAAATTACTTACGATAATTATAATTATAATTTTCTGTGCATATTTTTTCTTATATTTCAAAGGCACTTCTCAATGTTACATCTTGGTCTTCCAGTACAGGGGGAATTTGTCTAAAGGAGAAAAAAGAACGTAATTAATGAATGATGAGATGTAGATGGGAATGCTTAGGTTTCAGTGATATATGTTCATTACAGCATAAAATGAATAAGTCAGCTGAGTGATACAAAAAAAAATCGACAAATTTCAACATCACGTCTTAATTAGAACTTATACAAATAGTGTTTTATGCATAATACATTGAATTATTCTTGATCTATGAATTGCCATCAGCTTGATTACCATCGGTATATATCCTTCTTGTTACAATTACAAATATATTTGTAATTGGTGTAGATTAGAAGAAGTGGAATTCTATTATTTTGAGTTAATTCTATAATGGTTATTTTCAGAACAAACATAGTCCCGCACATTCCCGCACATTCAAACATCTCTCTCCTGTCAGTTTAAAAAAACAATGGATATGCATGAGTGGTATGAAGTTTGCGAAGAACAACAAGGATGCTGAATTACGAGTGCCTAGATTTTAAACAACCCAATCTGTCATGGCATCTCGTTTAAATGCCATCAAAAGGCCAGTCAACCACTCCCTGAACTAAATGGAAAAACTCCATAGAAAATTATCTAAACAGACCTTGGCCTTTATTCCACATGCCGGTTTTTCCGACCAATTAAATAAAATGGTATGAGAAACAAAGGGGAAGTATAGACATGTTACATACCATTAGAAAGGGTTTTAATTCTGTTTCACATGTTGCATAGCGTGTATGGTTCCATGCAATATTTTCAGGAAAAAATCGAACAAATACAAAATCGGCAGCATGAAAATCTGCAAGTGGAAAACAGGCTTAAATCAGCAATTTCAAACCAAATCACGCCAGGACAACCAGAACACTGACTCAAAAAAACTGAAATGTCCATAATAGGTCCATGCCATCACAAACCCATTAAAAAGAGCACCTCTTGTCAATTACTGAACCCTTCGTTCACCTTTGATAACATTTCAAGGCTTTCGCTAACATGAGGCTGATTGTGTTAATGATGATTAGATCCTAGTTCTTTCCTCCAGGGTCTCTGGATCCAGCCTTCAATGACAGGAGCTGTCTCTTTAGCTCCTCCAGTGTCCGTATAATGGGCAGGAAATTGTGAAAATGTTCGATTGACTCTTTTGATAGAGAGAATGATACGCGTGTTCATGTTTGGAAGTTTCTACAAACGAACTGTTTGATAAATGCAAACAGTTGGTGTTGATTTGTCATCAAAGGCTTTGGACGCCATATTGGTGATGAGTTGATTATCTAAAAACCGTTCTCTTTTTTATCTTACAAATGACTTCGTCACTTCGAGTAAGACAAATAGATTTTAATTTGTCACATCCACGGAACTACAGTCTATGGTTTCCCCAGCACGGGCCAGGCAGTGTGCCCGGCACGGGGGGTCAGAGGCCGGACCTTGAATTTCGCGCTGTATATATTTTCGCTTGTATGTATATTGCATTTGTGAAATGCCTGAAACAATATGTAGAAAGCAAAAATATAGTTTATACAGCAATGTATGAGTAGTAATGCATGAACAAGAAATTAAATCGTCCTGAATTTGTCTTTTAGGTCTGATCCATGAAAATTTATACATGCAAAAATATATACATTTACAGTATGTGACCCGGCCGTCAGTGTGGCTTTAGGGCTATTTTGAGCCTTAGCGAAACCCCTGTCTCCAGGTGGTAGGGTCCATCCAGCCACCCTAATCTCGTGAAATAAATAAAAAGGATTTGCCTTCTATCTATCCTAACATGGATTGATAAATTCAAAGAAAAATGAGGAGAAGTTAGTATTCAAGGAGGAAAGAAATGATAGCATAGCAATTATAAACCTTTACCCTCCTATCGTTTGTGACCTCCTTGCCGCGACCACCCTACGCACACAACCTTCTGTGTCCAGTAGCCCCGGGTCACCGACGTTTTGGGAGTTGGAGGGGGTGGGGAGGGGGGTGCTATTTTTAGCCTGAGTCACTCCTGTCTCCAGTGGGTAGCCTGCCCTCCCAGGCCAGCACCTTGCCTACCCACCATCCACCGCCCCTAAGTCGACCCCTCTTATATTAGGTAAAAAAACTTGGATGTCATCTATTAACTCAAGAGGAAAATTAGAACAGGGATATGGTGCAGTTAATAATTTATTCACTTGAATATGATGGTAAATGGTCTCCAACTTAGAGTCCCTCCAGCATCTGTTCATGCTAGGCATGTTTGGCCGGTTTTTGTGAGACAGCTGGACACTCCTGGTCACTCTCCATCACAGTTCTCTAGTCAAGATGTGTCTGAATGGGAGCAGCATTGTGATGGAGAGTGCTCGTATTCTAACAGTTATTTATATAAAAGGAAATTATCTTTATTGCAATATTTCATTGCATATAAAAGATATTTATCTTGATTGTGCACATTATGTGCGATGCATAGGCTCATATTGTATATCATAATAAAGAGAGATAATGATATACATTATAAACATCACTGGTAGGTTGTTCTGGTATATGGACCACGTGGCAATATCACAGCTATAGGCCTAGTTTATGGCAACCAAACACGCTTACTCTTATCCTCGTTGGGTATTTTAAAACCCACCAAAAAGTGGGGAGGAGGACACCCTGGAACCTTGGACCCTAGACCCCCATTCCTGGATCCACCCCTGACGGTCGGTCCCCCGTGCCCTATTGATGGATTTTGATATTCTATAGATCTATTTTTAAATAACCCAGACTTACCAGACCTACCCGATAAGTCTCAAATTATTGATTAGCAATGTCCAAGTTTATTGACACAATCCTTCTCAGAATTAGCTCAGAAAAAAATTGAAAGGATCTGTGGTTAAATTTCCCCTATATGAGAACAAGCCTCATCAGTGTCAGTGTTATGAATTGGTAAATCTAATGCGTCCTACTCTCCGCAATTATCGCCCAGCTCCCACACCCAATGACGCATTTGCTAAGTGAGCCTGACCGGACGAAAGCGAGGCAGAATAATCTAGATGACAGCTCGTGCTGTGGACATAGTATCGAACCCACTTCCGTCAGGCGGGAGCGAGGCTCATCAACAAGCGTCGAGACTAAGTAGGGATGACGTTTTGTGGAAATACTGACGGCTTCTTAATGCGTCTGCGCATGCTTGTGACTGGTTCAGTCTATTGGGTGTAGGGAAATGAAATGACACCAATGGCTGGTTGCTGGAATATGTAGTTTGGTATGTTGTGTGGATAAAATATGTATGGGACATTCAATAAATGTGTTGGAGAGATTGGGTGCTACTAACTCTAAATCAACTTCGTTCCATGTGTACAATTTACTGAAGCAGAACTACATGATAGTTATTTCAAAAGTCAAATGAATAGAAATACAATCTAGAGAATGTTGTGAGTGCACTGAATTGAACTACAACCCTTTATTTTCAGGAAATTCCAGTCTGACAGTCTCTAACTGGCATCTCTAGATTATCATCAATTTAGTGAAGTCCGCCAGAGTGACTAACTAGGGATGACGTTTTGTGGAAATACTGACGGCCTCTTAATACGTGTGTGCGTGCTTGTGACTGGTTCAGTCTATTGGATGTAGGGAAATGAAATGACACCAACGATCGGTCGTTGGAACATTGTAGTTGGGTACGTGGTGTGTATAAAATATGAAGGGGACTAATATAAAAACTGTTGGGGACATTGGGTGCATTACTACCTCTAAATTGAGTGGACTTTGCTTGATGTGTACAATTTTTTAATGCAGATCTACAGACTTTAAAAGTTAAATAAGAATAAAAAGAATGAGTGCGCCATGAGTGGCGGATTTAGGGGGGCCTCCTTTTTTGTTGTTGCCAATTTTAGACTTTTTAATGTACAATTCTGCCAAAAAGTCGTTAAGGAAGATTTTTTCTAATAGCCCTCCCCCCTTTTCAAAATCCTGGATTCGCCACTGTGCACTGAAGTGGACTGTACCCAGCCAAGGTGCGACGTAACGGTCACGTTCTGCGACGTTCTAATAACGTTCTGTCACGTTCTGTGATGTTATTAGAACGTTCTTCGACGACACATCCTTGGCAGGGTAATATTCTCATTTCATGATATCCAAGTCTAACAGTCTCTAACTGACACACGTCCGAATATTAGGGAGTTTTAGCAACCCTGACGTATCTCGATATGTTAACGTATCTCAAGACTTTCAAACCGCATCACAAACTATATTGGTGCCATGAAAAATAAAAGATAATCAGAAAAGTGTACCCCAAAGGACATCATTTTGACATCAGTTATAACAGCAGAGATAAGGGATACGTTGCATTTGCGTTATGGGATACGTCGGGGTTGCTAAAACTCCCTCTTAGTATAGATTATACATTTTGCTATTAGGGTAGGCCCTATCTAATGTTATAATCTATTTCCATTTATCATTAACCATGCTATCCCACTGCTGCTAATAAGCTGGAAGAGACAATAATTGTGGCAGACATCCCTTTCAAAGTTAATTTGTAAATGGTAAATAATCGGGGGTAAAAAGAGCGCCCACTCTACAACTATTGCGTGTCCGAGGTTACGAGGGGAATCCCCATCTATTTTACCATTGGCCCCTATGGAGAAAAGGGGATTCCCAGGCAATTCCGAAAAGCCTGAGCAAGCACTAAAGTTTGCTTCCCTGTATGATCATAATGGACCTATCTCAAACCTTTTGTTTTTGCTAAATGTATAAAATTTGGGAATGCTTAGGACCCCAGAATTGCCGATTGCTATTTCCCCAAAAAGCAGGGTTCCCAGAGAAGACCATTGGAAATTGTAAACTAGTTCTTAGACTCTAAAGGATTAGATAAAAGGGGTCTACACAAAATGTACATTTTCATACCCATCAATGCCTTTTCTTCTTAATTCAAGAAGCTTTTGTACTGATGCGGATGTCGGTCCTATTAGGCAGTAGTTATCTTAGCTAGTTGGTTGTTAGAAACTAGACCCGTACTAAGATAGACTCTCTGACTTATGCACATCTGCAATGCGATTGGCGAGTGAGTAGATGATGTCACGGAACGAGGCAAATAAGATGTGCATGTTGGTACCTGTACTCTTTAGAGTGAGACAAGTGGCCTCTGAGGCAGCTCTGATATGTGTGGGCTTAGAGAGCTGGGATAATACTTGGGCGCTTGAGCAGAGATAGATAGGTGACTTGAGATAGGAGTACTGGTTTGTGAGGAGTAGAGCGGACAATCTGTCAGACTCACATTGCTCAAAGGAAGCTCAGTGGCAGATATTATTGCATTTGGATTAAATAAACATTGACCTTTCACACAAGCATTCTCTGTTGTCCCTGAATTAGAAACTAGGTTCGAGGACGATTAATGATCGCAATGAGATGGAAGACTGGGATCAGCAATGGCTTTATAGGAATATCTCACATGGAAACTTAGCGGAATTTAGACTAAACGTTCATGCAAAACGTAAACCCCATGGTTCACTTTCTTTATCCTTCTGTGAATCTCAGTGGCGGATCTAGGGGATTGGGAGGGGAGGTGACAAAAGGTTGGTTGTCCCCAACCCCCAGTCCCCCAGCTAGATGGCTCGCTCTGAATCCGCCACTGCCCGATATAGAATGCTGATTCATGTCATAGTCTTGACGTATGATATGATGAGGCTAGTTCGATTATTGGCCACCAGGGATCACATTATCCTTTGGCCACCAGGCGGCTCCCCTGGAGCATGCGCAGTGAGCTGCTCGGTAATGCTCTTCGATCGGGGCTGAGTTAATTGTGAGTTAATTAATTGATTCTGGCTCGGGTTAGGGAGACGGACGCCTTACTTAAACAAGCCCTTAATTCGATCACATCCCAGTGCTTGGTACACACAAACTATCCCACATACTCCATTTTCTTCTTTTCTGTGGGGGAAGATAATTACCGTGAGATTACAATTCATTGTAAAGTCCTTCAGATTTAAGTTTTCCATCTTTGGTTATATCAACTTGTACTGTACATAAACAGTGGAAGTTTTGTATAGTTACTGCGAACAATATATTGTAAACTCCCAAAGATATAAGTTTTTCCACTCTATGGTTACATTAGCTAATGCTCTACAACAAAAGTGGACGTTTCGCAAAGGGAAATATTGTATTAAAATATCTCAACTTTGGAATATATTTTGTTGAGGCATTTATGTTTGATTATCCCTGTGACTATTTGTTAATTGTGTGATATAATATACCGTCCAAGCCTCTCTGCAATTTGGTGAAACTATTAATGACAAAAGTTTATTCAATCTTCAGATGGCAAAAACATCAATTGAAAATATATAAGGCAGCTGCAAGTGTGTCTTTAAAAACTGATATAAATAATATGAATATATCTATCACTCTATCTCCAACCCAAAATTAGAGATTTGACATAACCTTATCAACTGTGATCCAAGTCAACTCCATCTTGAGTTATAGATGTGCAATATTTGGACATCTCTGTTGACATCATTGGGCGCCATTTTACGTCTAACTGCGTCATTGATGTCACATCCCCTTGGGCCCCACTGAACAGAAGAGTACAGTAATAAGATAGTGACAGAATTAGGCCAGTCTCCTCAAGCTTCTGATTGAATTAGGCCTACGATTAGGCTTACGTAGGCTTGGACAACTTTATTAGGAAAATCAGGACCCTCCACAGTGCCTCCAGTGTTAAATGTTTCTGCTTGTTGATACGAACCATTAGGGTGGAATTTAAAGGGAGCCAAGAGCAATGTTATGTCAAACTATGACAAAATTTTGCAAATTCAAATAACTATAAAAATACATTCTAAGCGTCTAACTTTAGCCATTGGTACAAATAATGATAACTAGTTACAACTTCCCATATTCCATAATACTCAAATTCCATAATACTCATGTCATTTATGCCTGAAAACAGCAATGTTTGTAAACAAACCAATTTTGGTGGGTCACCAAAATTGACCAGGGACAAGTTAAAATGGATTTCAATACAGTTAAAGTCATTATCCATCGTCTATATTTTACCACAGGCCTAGGTTAAGGCCATAGAATATATTTCAATAGTTAACTGAATTTGCAAAATTTTGATCCTACATTTCTTTATCTCCCTTTAATGTAACATAAAGCTGAACACATTATTTTCAATGTTATGTTCTAAAGGATATTAATATAGGGTTGCAGGATGTATGTGCACATTACACTTAAAACAATGCTTAAGAAGGATAGCTTATTCATGTTCTAATGCATATATCCCTATAATAAGGACAGCAATTTGCCAGAGCAGTTATATAGAGGAGTTGAACTAAATTGGAAAGAATATGCATGAAGGAACTCAAGTCCGTGGCTGTGCTTTGAAGTGAAGACTCAATCCATTTATAATAAACTACGAAATCAATTTTCCGGATGGTTTACAGACACTGAAACTAACTTTTCTCATTACTTCAAACGCCCTAGGAGAACCACAGTACTAGTGTCTCGTCCATACCTAATTATCTAGCGCAGCAGGCTTCATAATGCAATAGGTTTTGTGCAAACCCAGGCCAACCCTCCCCAGAATCCACCCTGGGGTCTGTCTATGTGACTTTTGACCTTAGTGCCCCTAGCTCACAGGAGACTCATAGAGTCAGCCGTCAGGGTTGAGACCATAAACAACTTAAAGCCCCAAGGCCGTGCACTGAATGTTTGTATTTTATGGCCGCTTGTAGATAGGAGACGAGCATAAGCTCCCTTCTGCTCGGCCTACAGCAATTTGTGGAAGTCCACCGAGAGCAGTACGTGCAGGCTATTAATAGCAGCAAGGCCCTTCTGGGCCCTTCTGCTCGTGAGTAACTCAGTGTATAGACAAGGAGCAGCTCAGGTCCTGTGTGCCCACTGGTCCGACAGAATGTCCCACCTCTGACACCAACATGTAGCAATCAGGGCTGGCAAATATGGTCGACTAGCGAGCCACTCACTCACTCAAATGAACTGCTCACGAACTGCTCACGCCCCGACAACTACAGACCCTTCTGCTCTTATTTTTCTTATTTTCCGAGAACCTCGGGATGGGATTTCGTGTGGTTTTCGTTCCGGTTGGTACAACTTACTTTTTGCCGAATGTAGCATATGGAAGAAAAATATTGACAAAACTCCTTCCCCGTCGCAACTGAATGTATACTTGAATGCTTGCAAGAGGGAAAACTACTACATATAATTTATTAAATACATATGTAAGCCTAACACTTTTCATAATAGAATTTGATGGTTTTATGTGGGTTTATCGTTTGTGTTTCGTGGGTCATCTGGTTAGATTATTTCTAACAAAATAACATTTAAATGTATTACAATTTGATCTACGACAGGGCAGAACCGAGTTTTGTTTCAACACTATCAGTGATACAGAACTAAACGGGACTATAACAAAATTAATGCTGTCTCAAACTGTACAGTACACTGACCCTGAATGCCGTTCTTACAAGTTCTGACGAATAATAACGAGCTACATGTCCCTTGTATTGTCTACTTACATCTCTGTATCCTAACAATTCCACATCCATCCCACCCAGATAGTTGTTTTTAGGCTTCCTTGGAAGCATCTCTATGCAAATTGTGCTGAGAAAAGAGAAGCGCTGGGAAAATTGCAGAGGCAATATGAGGAAATGTAAGACAAACACACAAGTTAAGGCTGTATTCCACAGGCCGATTTTGGTACTGCCAGTATTGTATTAGTTTGATTTTCTCTAGGAATATGGCGTGATACCTTCTATCCTACATACCATTTGAAAGAGAATTGAAAGACCTGTCATAGTCATATGTAACATGTATAATTTTACCTTTATTCATACTGCCGATTTTGAAAATCGGCAGCAAAATCGGCATGTGGAATATAGGCTTAAGACAAACACAAAAGTTACATTGCTCTATAGCCGGCCAGAACGAAGTCAATTACCAAACAAACAGGGTTTTGTTTGACCTCTCAGAGCTGTGTAGGTCGGATACACGGAGAAACAACATTGTTTTACTCCTGTATTTACTGTTATCTCATTCCCACACAGTTTTTGTAATGGCTCTCTGCCTGGCTGTACATCAATGTTCATTTCCTGCCAAGAAACCTATGAAAGGGGAATTTTTGTACGAATAGTCATTTCTCAAAGGAAAGAGCAAACAAGGAATTGCAGGGTTGTACAGTCACAATCTAAATGTTGAAGTTAGCCATTAATAAATCGAAGATTTGCGGAGCCAGGGTATTTATAATGGCTTTGGAATTTGTTACATTGTTACTTACATTTCCAAAACGCGTTCATCTAACCTTTAACAGTCTTAAAATGTATTGTAAAAGGTTATAAAATGGGGGTATCTTTGTTGTCCGTCAATAACCTCATTCACAAGTTAAAGGTCATGGATAGTTGCATGCTCAACCCTTTTATAGCTATAGATGCCTTCAGGCCTATAATCATTTCATAATTAATTTCATGGTAAAATAATGTAAATCATTTATAATTTAATTTCGTTATGAACATTTCAAGTATATTGTATTATCTGTTCTCACTCGCTCTTAAATTCAACAGTTAAATTTGAAGACAAGAGATTGTGAACTCAAAACCTAAAAGAGACTTAGTGTTATATTGAAGCTGGGATGAATGAGGAATTAAATGAGGTAGAAAGCTCAAAGAGTTAAGCAAATCCTCTTAGCCCCAAGTCTACAATGTGTGCTTAATGAACTAATACTTCTTAAAATCTAATATCACAAGAAAGTCATTTTAGTTCTGTTTACCTGGGAATTCAATATCCTAGCAGGAGTGACAGATTTGTTTGAGTTCTATATACTAATATCCGGACCTTGTTTTATGAGATTTGTTCCTTTGCTTATTACTATTTTACTTTGGAACTCACAGATACAGCCGTGGAGGTAAAAGACGTACACTGCATGCATAACCTTAATAATGAGTGCATTGAAAATATCTAGTGTACAGTCTAGTTAAAAGCCTAACATGTCTATCCGATTAATAATATATATCTGAATGGATATGATATGAATATTATAATGTTGTATAATTCATTTATGCCACTTATAGCAAGTCTTGTGCACATCATGTTGCAGCTGACTTAGTGCTGTTGAAAAACTAATTTTTAGGCTCCGGAGGAACGTTGCAGTGAGTTTCATAGGGATAGATAAAACAAGACGATTCCCATAAGAACCGCAATTTCAAAGATTAATCAGAAAATATATCATGAATATATAATTCACTATGCTTTATCCACTATTACTAATGCTTATAGAACATCATGGAAGATGTTCAACTTCAGGAACATCTAAAATTCGATTCATTTAGCACCCTTTCACCCTCCTCCTCACACCTTCAAGAAGCTCCATGTATCCAGCATCATCTCTACCAGAGTGTCTTCCTTGCACTTCTCCCCCAGAACACTCTGTGTCAGCGGTAAATTGCGCTGTCTCCAATCAGGTAACCGGAAGTAGAACATTTTCGCCGCCATCACCTCGGCCCTCTAGCGGCCGTTGTGCGCCTAGTGGGCGTCTCATAAATCTGGGGGTAATGAAGCAAGCATCTAAAGAGCTGCCATTTTGTTTGGGACGCCCGACAAGCAGGTGCCATTTTGTTTGGAGGTGGGTGCTTTAGAAGACGATGTGGGGGAGACTAAACACTGATGACTAGTGCTTGTTGACAGCTAACTAGAGTCAGGGTTGGATACAGGACATCAGAATATTCCAGATACAGGGGCGGATCCAGGGGGGTCCAGGGGGTCCTGACCCCCCTCCCCCATTTTTTGGTGGACACCTAGACTACAAAAAAGAGGGGGGACTGCCGTGTGTGTATGTGTGATTGCACGCGGTTTTAGTACTTAGCTTTCATACTGACCCCACCCTTTCGAGATCTTGTATCCACCCCTGGGATAGCCCCTCCTTCAGTTCCTAGAATGGCATTTTCAAATACTGACTAAACCCTGCATTGAGTCCGCCGACTAGAGTTAACCCTTTCGAATGCTGGCTATACTAGAGCGTGGAGGCTGACTATAGGTACCAGGTTAGGAAATGATTAACACTATGGTCCACCTGGAAAGGGTTTAAACTTGTGAGCTGTAGAGTGGATGGCGTAATTGGCATATGAAACCCACCTTTAGTCAAATCTGATATGCTGCCTCCACTATATTATTTTTCATTAAGTCATTTAACTTGATTTAGGTACACCATCAGAGTTCTATGCTAATAATCGGTGTCAGTCTAATCTGAAATGAACAGTTTCTGTTGCAATTGAATCCGGACCACCTGTCTACTATTGAGGTCGAGCGATACGTGACGTCATCAGTTTTAGTGTCTCATTCCTAGATATATTCCAGTCACGTGATGCACAAGAGGCTTAGTAGTGCCGAACGCCGCCGGTAGGGTGCGGGTCGGGTTGTATAGCCTGCCATTACTGGACCTATAGGACCTATTACACTACACGACATGAGCTGCAATATGACAAAATCGCAGAGAAATTGCATAACTATAATTATGTATATAAGATACAAAATTCTTTGTAACGCATGTGTAAAATACACCAAATTGCCCAATTCCAAACAATTATATCACTCGACTGTGCGAATTTTCTGTAATATTATCATATTGCACCGGTATATCACAGATTAAAGTCATGTAGGGTAATAGGGCCTTCGTATCGCCCCTCATCACAACCCCACAGCAAGAACTGGGGAATCCTCTACCCCTCTCCCTTCACCAACCCATCCCATATATGCATCCTATGATCCTACCTAGCTGACATGCGACGAATCCCTCCCTTCCACGCAGCGAGGGCAGCGAGTGGAGCAGAGGTAACGTCCTCGCTCAGTGATCGAAAAGTCGTGGGTTTGAGTCCCGGCGGTGCCAACGTTTTCACTAGCTGTCTAGATGTATTTTAGGGTCCCAGTCCACAACAACTGGGTCATCAAAGGCCTACTAGTGCCAATGGCTGTTGTATGTGATGCCCTGTCTATGGGACATTGTATACATATAAAAGACCCCTTGCTACTCTTTGAAATGAGTAGGGTGTAGCACCCAGTGGTGGGTTTCTCCCAAAGCATAGCTCCACAAAAGGGAACAGCTCACAACACAAATCATACTACCATACTACCATACAACCATACAATGCTGTAAACCCTAATGTGTGACTGTGAAGCGCCTGGCAATCCGGGAATATGCATGTAGAAACGAAACGAAACGCGTGAAGTTTCGAGTCTCCATTATGTTCTTTCCATGGCAGCTGGGACTCTGGGAGGTAGCCATGTTGGTAACTGACAAAAATAATTTTATTTCTATAGTGCAAGCGTATAGAGGGTAGGAATTTTGCCAGTCAGCTTCGGTCTTTCATTTCACATTCAAGTTGATATTAGAAACCTCTCCTTGCAATTTGGTGCGGCAGATAGAAACAGGATTCAAAATTCCTATGAAGATATTGTATGAAATACGTTTTTGATATTCCTCAGCGGAATATTGTAAAGATCTGGACAGTGGTCTTCGTATTCAATTAAACATAAGCAAAGTTATTGTATCGTCTATTAATGACATACGTAAAAAGGGGATGGGGGGCCTCAGGGTATTTAGTACATTTTAATTCATAAACATGCTAAAGGCGCGTCACAGTACATATGCAATTAATGGACATCCCCTTTCGCAGTAGGCCTGTTTTGATGTGAATAACCTCATTGGCACAGAAAATCAGATAATAGCTTGGTGGCCCAGGACCCAGGTGGCATATGTTGTAAATGAGGTAAATACCTTAGCGTTTTTAAAGTTGTAAATAGGGAAAACATATCCGAGAGGGACCCATGTGGCAAGGAAGCGTGTGGCAATCATTGCATTGCATGCAATCCTGGTTGCTTTGGGGACCTATATATATTAGAGTGCTTTTTACAATATAGGGCATTTTCTTAACCCAGATTATGCTAGCATCCTACATGTAGGATGCCTCATATCTCAGCTTCTACTAGAGATAGAGACCTAAAATTTTGTATGTGGCTTATTATCTCACATACAGTGCCAGGTAATAAATATCTAGAGTTTTGGATCATAATTGGCACTTTAGTATAATTTGGGTTAATTTAGCTGTTTAGTTCAATGTATATTTCTTGCGGTAGCATTACCATTATTTTGGCATTAGACTGAAGACTGAGTCATATGTTTAGTGTCATAGTGGTAAATATTTCATGGCCATACTTTTACCCCACTCATGATTATGCTGTATTGAACAATAGTTATCTTCTATTTACTTAGAGGTACTTAGTATTGATATATCACTATGATTCTATATGGTATCACTCCCTTGTACAATAATCATAGGTTTTATTTAATTCAGTGAAGTAACGTTTAGTATAAGTCCCAATAATTATCACATGAGTTTATACCAAAAGGCTACATGGCTCGTTTGTTGCAGACACTACCTGTCTGGTCACTTGAGCGCTGGGGATCAATCCCTGTTTCTGTCGACCATCTCATACCCTGTCACCATCAGAGATCTGTATTGTCTGCTGATCATGACCTGTCTGTCGTCGCGGGCAATCTCTGTCAGGGCTGCCAACCAAAAAACTCCACGATACACAACAATTTATTGTGGGGTGTATCTTAGAGTCCATGATACAAAAAGTTTGCCCAGAAAAAAATCCACGATAAGTTTTGGACTTGAAGGTTATTGATAAATCTGATCAAAATCATTCAAAATATATGTGAACTTACATAATATTATTCAATATGCTTGATTCCTTGTTACCGATGCTCTCTCAACATTAATACATACACCATCTTCTACGTGTGACACTATATAGTGGCGGATTTAGGTTTGATACAGGGGGCGCACGTTCCCAACCCTAAGTGCGGCCAAATATTGATTAATTTTCTAATTTAAAACTCTAATACCCCGATGGTCTGGCGAAAATATTTCTATTAGGGCGCCCCCCTAATTGTCTGGCGAAAATATTTCTATTAGGGCGCCCCCTTTTTGATATTAATATTAATATTTCTATAAATATTTCTATTATTTCTATTAAAATAATATATAATGTATTATATTATAATACATTTTAATACATGTTTGAACAATTTGGGATAAGAAATTAAGTGAAAAGAATGAAAAGAAAAATCAATGAAGTATCACGGGTCATTAAAATCTCACGATCAAAATTTACGTGATTGTGGCTTTTTTAAAGTATTATGGGGGTGAAATATGGGGGATTTTTTTGGTTGGCACCCCAGATGTCCTTCACCAAAGGGGAGGCCGTAGGGTCTGATTTGAGCATTGGGGGAGTTCATCCTACGTTGGAAGGTATAGCCTCACTTAAATTATGTGGAGTGTATTATGTGATTGATCAGCTTATATGACCTATTTCAAAGTATCAGATTAACCCTTTCACTGCCAGATATATCACAATGTAACTGATATTTACTGAAATATTGCCCAAAATACAAAAATTAGTGCATAAATTTCCTAAAACTCAAATTTAGTTTAGATTCTTCAGATGAAAAGCTTTTTCCGATAATTTTGATATAAACGTTCCAAATGTTGGCACTGTGCCAATAAGGCAAATTTCTTGCACAGAGTAATTGTCCGTACTGAACTATAGAGAGGTTAATTATCCATTTAAAGTTAGTGCGTGTAAGTGGTATTTAGTTGTATAGATAATAGCTAGCTCCATTCGCAGTCTCCCTCCTCGTCGACTGCGGTCGTCCAATACATCATTATAGTTCCCTCATCATGTAAGACGTGAACACTCGTTGTGAAAGGATTTGTTGTTTATTATCCAATGTATAGTCGTTCCGTGACAAGAACTCGATTGACCATGATCAGTCCCAAGGTTAGAGTCCCCTCAAACACACTCAGTCAACGCTCCGCGCTCTAACACAATTTCTATATGCCTCTCTCCAGAACCTAGACTGCAGATTAAAGGTCCAACCTTCACAGGATGTTTACTCACACAGTGCGTGCAGCTACTCTGGCTAGCTAAGAGTGGAACACATTATTATATGGCGGTACGTCACACCGTGACTCCTCCCTCATTTCACTACTGTCAAAAGTGAAACATTGGCTTTATGCTGCCCAAACATGGACTGGCCACCCGCGTCAGTACAGTACTATTGTTATTTGCAGGTTACCATGGTAACCGATAATTCATAAAATAACTATGACACTCTTAATAAAAGTAACATGAAAACATTATCTTTTTTGTGCAAAAGACAGTTTGTGATTATCATAAATGAAAGAAAAGTTAGATCAAATTAAAAATTATGTCATTAACATAAATTCACCCATTTTTCATGATTTTAAATTAGTATGGCAAATTCAAATGTAAATACATTGTTTATGGTTTCTCGAATCGCAATTCTAAATTTTTTTGGTGACTTGATAGTCCAATGTTCAAATACCTGTATCTCTGGTTCTAATTGGAATATCTGAAAAATTCTTCCAGATTCTGAAAGCATAATTTGCATTCTTTCAATGGTGTTTCTATGGGATTTTACTATAGGGCCCCATATGAGGCCTCTGGCAGTGTAAGCGTTAATATTACCGAATCCCATTTTACATCCTTTCCTACAGTAGATCAGAACTTGTCTCATGCCTTTTATTCTGCTGGCCGATTTTACTGCCGATTTTAAAAACTGGCAGTGGAAGTAAATAATGTAAAATCATAGACATGTTATCATTATGAAAATTGTTTGTCCCAATGGTGTATGTGGTGTTTTGTTAAGGAAAAAAAATCGCCAGGATCAAAATCAGCATACGGAATACAGGCTTAAAATTATGGTGGTGCATAGTAGTGGAAGTAAATATGTCAAGATATAGACATTTTGTCATGATTAAAATTGTTTTTTCCAATGCTGTATGCGCTGTTTTGTTAAGGAAAAGAATTGGTCAGGATCAAATTTGGCATGCGAAATACAGGCTTAAAATTATGGTTCCATCTCCTTGATTAAGAAATGGTCAACCTTCTCATTTTCCCCTTTACTTGACATGCTCTTTTTATTTATTAAATTATACTCAATTATAAGAATTAATCTAATAAATTATTAAATTTCAAAGTATGACAATGAAATACAGACACTAGCCAGCCTTGCATTAGTGAAGCATAAGAGGCATGTCTTATCATGAACAAGATGACGTGAATGTCAAGGTAGTTTTGTTCACAGAGTGGTCAAAGTGAGTCTTGGCATCTGCAATACATGATGTAAGCAATTATTAATATTGATATATTCTCATAGTGTAACCAGTTAGATACACATTCATGTTGAAAATGACCTTCTTAGGGACAATAAGGACAGTCCTCTCCCTTACCCTAACCAGCCATCTTGGCGACCCTGTTACCCCCCTCTTATCATTTGACCAAAGATAAGGCTACCCAGGCAACCAGATATCAGTCCAGAGCAGCCCTGTCACCGCCTGCCCGCCGTACCTAGCCAGATAGGCCTCCATAATGGCTCCCTCCGCACATGAAAGTAGTTCCCTTCACAGGCCCAATAATTGCTTGACGCTAGCGCCACTCGACGGTTTGAGATAGAGTCTCGTGTCAGCGCAAGAGACGATGGGAAATCTTATGGGTTTGAGAGTATAGAGTTTCCACCATTATAGCTTAAATGAGATTTTATGATACTAATTTAAGATGGAGAGCAATTTTGAAATTGCTTATAAGTTTACATATTGCATTTACTCCATAACGTGCAAAGCAAGAACAAAATTTAATATCGTACGCAGTTCTAGCAACATTAACACAAAAATCTCCACAGTGCTCTGGTAAATGTGTCGATATGTCATAAGGCATAAGCTTAAATGGTTGAAAACCAACATCGATTTTTTTTCAGTTTTCATCTGTATACTATACTGTGTAAGCTACACCACCTCGCCTTACCACCATTTCTAACCCCATAGATTCGGTCATACAACTAGAACAATCAAAAACCGGAGTTGGGCTCAACATAGCTGAAAAATTGCTGAGTTGACATTGAACTCCAACAATTTTTGTGTGTGCATAAACTCTTTATTCATTAATAAACGTCAGAGTTACCTCTGTTTTTCAGTTCATTACAAACATGAAAAATGAAAAAAAGGTGATGGAAGGTAATCATCATCTATATTGTGCAATATATTTAAGTGGATTTGAACATTGTATAGAATAAAGATGATTTAACTATTTAGCGAAAAGTAGGCCTATATTTTATTTGGTCTTCATGTTTTTATATAAAAAGGAATTAGTCCACATTACCCTGCAGGTGCCTCAAATTGGAATATTGCAAATCGGCTATTCGTGGTATGCAGACTTGGGCGTTGGACATTTGGCATGCTTTAAGCACACAGGGGGGTGGGTGTGTGGGGGTGGGTGTGTGTGGGGTGGGGGGCTGTCCTTTCCTCTGAAGCAAATGCAGCCTCTCAGATGTCCCATCGTGTTAAAATCTCACACCACGTGTTTAGTCCCACCGCCTATCAACGTTACTCAGGCATGCTGGGTAGATGGGCGATAATAGAAGCAGCGAGCCAGAGTTTTCTGATAAGAAACTGACTAAAACCTACCGCCATGCAATCTATCCACCCACATTTTTGACGTCCTGCCTCAAGATTAAAGTTCCCCCTCATTAGAGAATGTCAAGATTGATTTTTAACGGTTCGGATTTAGGGATGGATTTCCTGGCAACACCACTGAGCATTGGACAGGAAAATAAGATTTTTAAAAATAGTTTTAAGCTTAAATATCTGACACCAAAAGATGGCTTGCAATCTTTGTCCCTTTTCCAGTTGACTGATAGGAGTGAGATGTTTTGGTGATATGGTAACAGACGTGTTGTCTATCCAATTACACAAGCCGGGAAACCCTTCCCTGAGGGTTCTGCATCTATTGGTATAGTTTGTCAGACTCTGTCATTGCTTACTCCTTTGATGAGCAGCTCACATAGGAGGCTGGGGTCGGGGTCAAACTCACAGGAGCTGCTCCTCAAAAGCCAAATATTTTATCCAATGTATACTGTAAAGAAAACACTGACTTTTCTAGCTTTGATGAGGGGATATTTAACCTACACCTACTTTTGCATTGAGCAATGGGTTACTCACTTATACATAATCTCGTTCACAGTTTCTTACAACTTTGTAACATCAGAAGAACACTGAACGTGCATGGCTAACAGAATGCTGACCCTTTATATAATGGACAAACATATTCAGATTGCCTCAGATGTGGTCAAAATGTAGAATCACCAGATTTTATGCATGGACCTGCTGTGCAATACATAAAACGTGTAATACTAGTAAATATTATCATAGAATTGTACATAGAATTGTACGTAGCGTACAGTTCTATGAATCGCGAAGAGGAAGGCATCAAAGAGGGGCAATAAGTACACTATGGATTATTGGATGGGTAGATCGTGGAGAGACACATTGCTGCTGGACCTTCATAGCCTTTAGGCTATAGGAGCTGTGTGTAACACGAGAGCAGCATAAAGTTGAAAAGCACTTAAAAATGTTTATCTAGTCCCGATGATATAATATTATCACGCAAACTACTTTTATTTGATACACGCCCTATGTGCAATATCTCAGACATTTTATATAAGAAATAATAGCAATAAATTGACAACAGCTAAGTTAAAACCATCTAACTGATAGTTGTATCATATTTCCTCAAGCAGGGCTTTAAAAAACCTTGAATGAACTATTTCAGCATTTCTGATAAGTAGACTATATGGTGGTGATGAAAGCATTTTGATACAATTTATAGCTAATGAAAAGGATTAGGCCCTACAAAGGTGTGGGCCCAAAAAAGCATTAATCATGATTAATTAATAATGCAACTGTCCCAACGCACTTGCGAACACCACTGAATGGGCCTCAAAGAAAATAAGATACTCATGTGATTTTACCTCATGTCTAGTACATTATAATTGACTTTCCTGTTGCATACAAAGTAAGTAAGATCGGTGCTTTCCTTCAAACGGAAAATTTAAAACCTTTCACTTTAGGTTTAACTATACTAGTAAGAAGTTCCCAGAGCCTATATAGCCAGTTCCCTGTCCACTCCACTCACAAGACGTCCAGAACTCAAAGGTCAAAGGATCACGTGTTGATTACACAGCAAACAGATTACAAGTCGTAAAATGTCGTCTGTTTACGACCACCACCGTCCGTCTAGTGACACTCACTTCTACTTTAAAAGCAGCAGACGACACTGATCACTCAGCGGATTTTCCCGCGCTATTTCTTGATGTTCGCGGCCCTCCAAGGAGGACATTTGGTTGTCTTGGCAACGGAGAGCAGACGCGCACTGACGGCTTATTCTGACCCGCCAATAACGACCAATCACAGGCCATCATCCAGTTTGCTGCGGAGCCCTCTGTGACCTTGCCCTTTGATCCGGGATGAAAACATGGCGGCCATCGGGCGTCCTGGGCAGGGCAATATGAGAGAGGGATGGGGACAGCGGACAGAGATCAAAGTGATCTAGAGTGATTCTCTCAGGTCGTCGTCTTGGTTACGTTCATTACCCATTAGTCCTGTATCATAGTGTTTGTCTGGATCGATTCTATCTGGTTGCACATGGTACACTTCATGGACATGTTTTCCTCCTCTCCTTTTCTCTCTTTTTATTAATTAATTTATTTAGGCCTATCTATTTTTTTGGGGAGGGGGGGGGGGGGGGTTGGTGGTGCATTGCGGCCCCCTATTTGGTCAAATATTTATCATTTTAATGTAAAACTGGAATATCCCCCCCCCCTCCCTCCTTTCTAAAATTCCTGGATCCGCCTTTGCACTTGTAAGGGTAACGGTCTGTATTGCATGTTCAACAAATAGGCATATCCTCCAGTAAACTGACAAAATGAAAACGATTATAATAGTAATGATTGCATGGATCATTATGATTTTGTTATCATATAGGCCTAGGCCTATTAGAAAATACGCACTTTTATCTTTGGGAAGAAACCTGTACCGATATGAACATTTCGCCTTCATGAGCCCCAATGGGGTTTAGACTAATCAAAAGTGATTGAGTGTTCACACGGTTATAATTTTGACAGGATCCGATAATTTCAAAAGACAGCACAAAAGAGAGCGCATATCCAACATTAAACAGAATTATAAACATTTTCTCAAAAATAATCCAAAGTGTGTTTCTCGGGTTTCTTTTAATTATAAACCTTGGATTTGACGTCCATTAACAACCATGCATCACATAGGCCTACCTCCCTTCCAAAAACATCTTCACCCAAAATACTCTTCTCTAGTCCCTTTGCCTTTTCCGCTGACTATTATTGACTTCTTACCTTTTGCAGCTCGTAAGAAATGAAAGTACACAAAAATCCTTTAAGGCCGCACATATTGAGTTCTAACTATCCGGTTTTACTATTTGATGGCAGATATACTCTGTATATCTTCATTTCCTTTCCCCCTGCTACAATTTCCAGACAGTTCCCGAGGTAAGCGCCGGAACCTTTTGTTCTGATGGACAATGAAAACTTCTTTCCACCTGCTAGGCCTGTTCTATACCCCCTTTAGAGGATGATCCACGATGCGATTTTGGGCCGATTTTGAACCAATTTTGAAAATCGGTTTGTTAAATAATCACTTTCCGTATAAGATACACAATTTCCCAAAGGGTTTTGAATAATCCAACAGAAATATGGTATTTTCACGGGGGGAAAATCCTTCCAAATATATGAAATGCATTAGAAGAAAATCGGTTGGCGTTTTGTCGCATCGTGGATCATGGCCTTGAGACACCCCTGTGGGTACCAGACAGTAGTTTATGGCTGGTATGGGGGAAAATGGCTGTCTGTATGAATGGCCTGAAACCACACACTATGCATCCTTTTTGTGACTCTAACGTCATTCTTGCTTTCTGCATCGTTGTAATGCAGCTTTAGATATTCAAGGAAAACGGGAAAAATGATATTATACTAGTGAATCAGTGTAAGTTTAGTTACTGTAAGAATGAGTTAACGACGTTTGTAATGTTGTAGGCCTTTCTCTGTAAGACAGGAACTATTGACTGTGCTCAATAAGACAGGAAAGGTTAGTCAACTCGCTTGTATATAAGTAGATATCCAGTTAAGACGTCAAATAACAGGTACGTTCTGCAATGTAGATCTTCTGTGACATTTCGGACGTTAACAGGGCATCTGCAACATTATAATAATTATATCCTTCGCTGGGGATATACGTCTTTAATTCCATAAAGAGTCAAGAATGCGTAGATCCGTTGAAAAGGCATTCATGATAAGCTATTCAATGTGCTACTAACAGCTTGGGTACAGGAGGAGCCCAACTTATCCCAGTCCATAATAAGAAATATCAGAGGTTTATTTCTGTTGTTGTTTTTGCTGGCCATATTCGTATCAACATAATGATTATTATTATGGGTAGGGTCCTAAGCGATATTACCCTAATTATGCATCACAGTCTGCAATGTAAACATATCACAGTGAAACGATCTCTAAGCGCAATAAAACTTTACGTTTTCATAAAACACTATTGTCTTTCGACATAGACACATCTTTTTAAATATTATGTGTACACACTACAGACCATTTTACTCACCAGTCCACCAATGGACAACACTAAAATCATCACACAGGTATCCCATTAGATCAAAATGCTTTCTCAAAAACCCCTCTCCCCTCCCCATTCCTAGCCTTTGTACCGTGCAATTTGCTATATTCCATCTACATCGTTTCCCCAATAAAACCCCCGTTGTCGGGGAAAATTGTCATTCAGTCGGCATTTCCCAGGACACGGGCGTGAAATCAATTCGGCCCGACATAATTTAATCCCCACGCGAAAGCGGGGGCCATTTCCACTACATAAAATTCTAACGATTCCGGCTCCTGAAATTGGCGGGGTCGGCTGGGCGTTGGGGGCCCACCCGTATTGACACCTGCCTTTGACCAGTGGTCAGCGAGTGGTCAGCGAGTGGTCAGTTCGGAGGCAATCTAATTAAGGGGAAGGGCCTGGGCTGCAGAAGGTTGGGTGTGATAAGGACCTGGAGGACCGACGGCCGTTTGATGGTGGCTCTGGGTGTTGGGGTGGTTTGTGGATATGGCAAGCCAAATGGGTAGAGTCCATATTTAACTTTTGTTTAAAGGGAGCCAAAACCAATATAAAATTTCAAAAATCTCAAAACTCAGATAATCATAGAAATAATTATGTTAGATGAGTCTAGTTGAGGTCAATAGTGAAGTATTAGCTGTAAAAGCTAGCTTGAACCAAAGTAGAATTCCATGAGAGGTGGTAATATTTCCATTTGTTTGTAAATAAACCCCATTTTTGGGGATCCACATTAATTCAGTTGAGCACTTGAAATGTGTTTTCAACTATTTTTCTACCTTATTTCATGGTTTAGAATTTAACATGGGCCACAAATAGGCTGAAGGAAAGGATTTCCATGATTATTTGAGTTTGGAAAATTTTGTTGAATTTATTGGTTTTGGCTCCCTTTAAGTACTGAAATGACATTATGGTATACAGTTATTTGGGGCTTAATCAAAAGTGACATATCAATATAACACAAATTTATGGATAATTATCATATAGATTTGTGTTAATTTTATGACGATGTTACCTCCAGAACACATAGTGGTTTCTAGGCATTTCCATGCTGGATACTATTACTATACACCTCATTCTGGTAGGTTTGAGGCAGTGGGCTGTTCCTTTCCAGAATAAATACTCAAATTCCATCATGGGCACGGCCAAATTGGTATAATTATCTTTTCTTTTTGCCACTCTACTATCAGGTTTGGCTTACGTTTCACATCAACATTCAAATGTGAACAAGTACTACAAACAATATCCAAGGATGCAAGTAAAATTGGCAAACTATGTCCAATGCAAACCGTATTTTCATGTACTTACATTGGGTTACATAAGTGGCAAAGCATGACATTTGATGTTCTGTTACCAACAGGCTGATAAATGGTAAATCAGGGAAAGCGGTCCTGAGAGAAAACCCAACGCAAATTATCTGGTCATAGAAAAATACAGCCTTTAATCTGTTTCATGTATCCTAACCATAGCTAAAATGTTTACTGAGGTATATGATCGATACAAAAATATAACTTCAAACGCATAATTTTTAGCCGTCAGTTATTTGAAAAGTAAAGCTCAAGATTGTAAAATCAGCCAGCATTTCCTGCAATAGATTAATACTTTTCACCCATACAAAAGCCCATTTTTCAAACTTAACCCTAATGGCCCACCATAGGTGGAGGTGCCTGGGTAGTTGTAGAGTTGTAGATGGGTCTGGGAGCCCGAGGTAATGGAGCGGTAGAGCCGACCACCAACTACCACCTGAACCCCTAACTGTCTCCCAGAGAGACCTGCCCATTTCCTTGGTTTCCTGGTAATGGGTTAAGTCTATATTTCACATACCGGCGTGGCTAAGTTTGAGTCCCATACCATAGAATAACAATTGGGGTCAAGGTAAAGTATAGACATGCTATCATTAGAAGGGGGTTTTCTTTGAATGACATAAAATGTTATGGGATGTACCATTATTCTCTGTGAAAATCAAACAAATACAAGTCTGTCAGCATCGAAATGAAAATGCGGAATACAGGGTTAAGACACCGATGTTTCCTATTTCTATCATTTTTTTTAATTTCTTTCTTTTACTTTGTTTTTCCATTTCTTAAAGAATCTTTTAATTGCATAGCCGTAATTAGGTTTAACAAATAGTACGTATTTCTCTTCCCTGTTGCTCATTGGTCACGTAGGTATTGTTACTACCGTCATTCTTTACAGCTAGACACATAGGATTTTTTTGGGGACAAAAAAGGAAGATGAAGGTTTTTTTATCCCCTAATGATTAACGATTTACGGAAACCGAAGTAATAAAAGCTGCAATCACTTATTAATCCTTTATCTCTGGATCCCATGATACACGGTATCAAAAACACACACTTAGATACATTGTTTTTTAATAGACCTCAAAATTATCCATTCGTCTAGAGTACTGTGTAGGTAGAGTAAAATGAAGTGTTGGATTTCCGATGATTCTGCGATCTAAACCAAATATCTATCCCTGAAAAATCCACATATGCTAGGCAGAAACTGTCCAATGATAAAAAGCACATTCTGCAACTGTATTTTTTTTGTTAGTCTGTAACCTGCCCAATTTTCATGTAACAGTTACGTTATTTTAGGTAAAGTTGAGACTTACTAAAAAGGAATGTTAGGATAGCATTATATTTTGGTGAAGTTGACACCTTACTGATGAATAACGTTATAATAATGTGAAAGAACGTTACAAGAATGTCACAATAACGTCACAGTGCGATGTCGCAATGTTAGGTTCTAAAGACGTTTTTGGGTGCCATCAAAAGAACGCAACAAGAACCAAAGCAGAAATAAACAGAATGTTATAATAACGTCAAATAACATCATAATCTTGCTTGGGTAGTACGTTGTATGGTAGGCACCACAACCTTCCTCCAGTGCAAAACACATGCTATGAAAAAAATCGTGTCTCAGATCCCATAATATCATTGTCTTCATCGCCTGCCACAACCGCGCATGCGCCACGGCCTCTTTCAGATCTGAATGACCTCTAAATTCACCAAATCGTATCTTGGCCAGCAGAGGGCGAGTTGGTATGGGGAGACAGGTTCCGCTTGGAGAGTGCTGATTTAATATACGGGGCGGAGACTGTAGACTTCTTATTACGTCCGTTATGGCACAACCCCTGTGTTTGGCATGGTACTTTGTAGGTTTCTGTGCCTCTATTATAACTCTAATGCCCCATACCCACAAGGCGATTTTGAGTCGGCCGATTCACTGGTGCTAAAATCGGCTGACTCTATTGGAAGAGTTGGCCAATTTTAGTGCCAACTCTTATCGAACAAATATTTCAATATGACATACTGACTGGTTATCTGAATTGGTGCTAAAATCGGCTGATTTTATGAGAATAATCTGCCGATTCCAGTTGGTCGATCCAGTCAAGTTCACCCAGTGGGTATGGGACTTAATCTGAAGTAGGCAGTGAGTTTCTGCCATCGATAGTTATGAAGCTTTGCAAATCCAGTATACAATATATATTTTTATGTATTTTGATGTATCTCAAACTATCTAATCTATTTATATATAAATATAATCTATATCTAGCTGTCTATCGAGGTGTCTATCTATACATTGACCATCTAGCCATCAAGATAGCTAAACTAGAGCATGTTGATCCAAGTGTGTAAATACAGTTGCAAATTCATATAGTAGGCGTCATTGAAGGCATTGAAATGTTAAACCTTTAATAATCATTCAATTCTGGTATTATATGATGTATTCTCGACCCTCTAAAAACATTCAGATGTAATACTGTCCTTCATTGTTGCCGACATGAAAGTTCTCTTCAGATTCCATTCAGGTGGTCCCTAATG
The DNA here is from genome assembly GCA_936440205.1 of Lepidonotus clava. NCBI lineage: Eukaryota > Metazoa > Annelida > Polychaeta > Phyllodocida > Polynoidae > Lepidonotus > Lepidonotus clava. The sequence continues at coordinate 14,775,295 of OW387144.1, forward strand.
CTTACCACATTGAATATGGACACTTTATGTGTGCATTTAAAAAAAAAAAAAAGGAAATTGCTTTCACATTTACCCTATTAAACCTGACAAAGGTTCTATTGCATTTCTGATAGCATTTGTGACACAAAAAAACAACATTGAGGAACCTTTTCTACCAATACCTTTTATATAGGCCCAATCGAATTGATTTACGTATTGATGTAAACGGGCCGATCAGGTGGACGTTACTTAACCAAGGGCATGGGTAACATACTGATAAAGGTAGGATCAATGGCGACTGGGACATGCAGACATTAAGTCCCATACCCAGTAGGTGATTTACTGGCAATGGGCAATGGGCAACTGGGAGAATCGGCCGATTCTTATGATCACCTGTCAGTATGGTATATTGAAATGTGCTTGCTTGATCTGAATCGGCCCTAAAATTGGTCGATTCTAAGTGTAGCTTCGGCCCATTTTAGGGCCAATGAGTCGGCTGACTCAGCCGAAATTGCCTAGTGGGTATAGCGCTTTAGGCATGCCTATGTTTCAGAAATAGGGGTTTGGTCAGGGGGAAATAAAAAGTCGATCATTGTTGCTTAGATGGTATAGCCCAAATTATTCAGTGATTGTAGAAAATCTACAAAGGTAAACTAAATTAACACAACGTAATTATTTTGATACAATTCATTATTGTTGTTGAGAAACACTTACAAATCACACTCAATATGTTTACAAAACTATACTTGTTATTCCCTGTGTTTCTTTCAAATAAAAGCCATAGAAAAAGATTGAAAACTATTACAATCTATCCATAGATATACTCATACATGGTCTATGAGAAACATTTTTCTAAGAATCGTGGCCTTTTACAATTCCCTTCACCCACCTCCTAACCCCTGAAAGCTTCCCCAATCCAGGAAATAAAGTGATTGGAATCGCAGGATTTACTGTTTGCCGGAGGGTTTTATGGACCGACTAAATCAAGTAAATCAAGGGGTTTGATTTGGCACCAGGTGGGACCGACGAGAGGAGAATTGTAAAGGGAATAAGGAGAGGTCTGAGTACTATGATTTAGACTGAGATGGATTTGGAAAACAAGAACTGTAATCCTTAGTTTATGTTCATGGACAAAGACTAATGGAAAAACTAACGAATCAACCTGTAAAACAAATGATTTATTGGCTTAGTAATGGAGTTCATTCTTGTTTAGTGCATGGGTCCTTTTGAATGTAAGAGGTATCATTTCTAGATTTCTTTTTGAATCATTGCTTGGAATGCAGCTGCAATACTTTGATTTAAAAGAGACATTACATGGAATCTCTTTTGCATTTGATTGTCACTGTAAGATCTATGTGGCACTTTGGAGATAGCTGTTTGACATTTCATTTGTCTGCATACTGTCAAGGAGCGCATTTGTAGAAGCCCTCCAGAACAACTATACTTCATTTTAATTGTTTTATTATTGCATGAAACATCATTATTACTGATGGAGAGCTTGGAATCAAAAGCAAGGTTATCTGTTCAATTGCTTTCTTAAAGTGGCTCCTTTAATAAAACGCATCCATTTAGATATCATTTTTAGGTAGCTTCAGAGTTTCGCAATTCTAAGGTGCTGCGTGATACCAAAGTCACTCTGGAAAAAGGGACGGGAGCCATCTGGCTGATTTATAAAGAAATGAAATTAATATCACTGCCAGTGTAGACATTGATCTGGGATTCATCAAAAAGATGTATGTTCGGACATTGATGAGGTTGGGTTTTCCTGTTATATCCTTTTAATCACAATAGAGTCACACAAAATTGATATAATTAACAGTATTTTTATTTAAAAGCATTCCTAACTAATGACGTCCAAAAGTCTAAGCTAAATCACACACCATAACTCCAGTCAATACAGTCCATCTAATGCCAGCAACCTAACGAAGAACTTGGGGAAATTAGCTGGACAAGGTAACACCGGAAGTAGGGGCGACGTCGTGCGAAATGTTAGCCCCCTGTAAAACAATATGGCTGTGACAGGTCTGCGGGCGGGCGGAAGTGACCAGTCTTTCAGGTCGATCAATCGGCTTCTCCACTCAGCGGGCTCGGGCACGGTGCTCGACCTGTTAGGTCTGGTCAGGCAGATTGTAAATGGAATAGTGCTTTCAGGATAAGAGGAGAACGATGTAACAGGTCGCCAAGGATTACTACTCTCTTCCCCCCTTTTTATTTGCAACACATAGGGAAATGACATTGAACCATTAACCCACCCCCAACCAACTGAAATAGAATAGTGCTACAACCGGCAGGGTGTTTGATAAACGGGGATTTCAATTCTCCCTGAAACGTCTAACTGGTTTGCATTGCTTTACTCACTTGCAGGGTAATGTTGATACAGTCTCTCGAGGAAAAAATTAGAAGTACAATAAAAATTTCGCAATACTGCATGAGTACACGAGTTAGTAGTACATTTATGCATAGGCATACATAACATTATGTATGTCTAAGATTTAGGTGAGTTTACAGGTTAAGGGTGTTTTTCTGAGAGTCTTGGCTGTATTCCCTTGATTTAATTTTGTGCAACTGTATTTCCAAACTCTCGTATTGTTACCATTAGTATTCATTTATACAAAGCCTCTGTATCTACGGAGATTTGTATGAAATACTTCAAAGGCAGTTATTTAGGCTACAGACCTGTTACTGCCACATTTTCAAGCGTTTTGTTTGGTTAGCCACATTGCATCCATGCTGCTGCGTGCTTAAATGAAACTAAAAAGTGCAAAATAAAATTGCTAAAAAAAAACAACCATATTCAAACATGAGAAATGATGAAAATAAATATTGGCACACAAAAACATTTTATGACCACATAACATAAACAAAAAAAGAAGAAAAAGGTAATAAAACAACGAAAGGAAATCAATATAAACAGAAAAACCTAGCAATAAAACCTCAGCATATTGTTAATTCTTTATTCGAGATTCAAAATGAACACAAAACCCACTGACAAAAAAACACATTGAAGACACCACTGACCACGCTTCTTCACTTTTACGGCGCCATTAATACAAACAAAAGGGCCTTTGGACCTTGTGTTATTTTCACAACGAATTGACGCTCCCAGTTGGGGCATTAAGCATTAAGTATTCCAGGCAGGGAGGAAGGCATTCAGTGATTGTCATCGGTTTCCAGGCCTTTCCTCCAGGGGGGCATTGGGGTGCGTGGAGGGGCAGGTAAAGCTGGGCATTGACCCTCCAGGGTGGGAGAAGGTATTGACTTACTGGAGGAAACTGGAGGTGGGTATCTGCTGGGAATGTGAGGTTGTATGTATGATTCGGTTAAGGAGACTCCTGTGTGGATAGAGAGGTACAATTTGGTCCACAACTGCTGGCCTAAGGCAAGTGCAGAATGGAGAAAATACTTAAATATTTAGATATATTTTTTATATACAGCTTTGTAATATCTACAAAGCAGTCCATTGAAAATATATTTCAAAATAGTATTACTTTTAAAACGGAGCTTATTGAACATATGAGGATGCTTTAGTTTAAATGAAAGTTGAATAAAAGTGTATCCTTCATCTCCATGCAGTTTTCTGTAACCCAGCTTAACCGAAAACAATGCTCTGATATCAAATTGGATATAGCCATTTCACAAGAAGGCTGAACGGATTTATCTGTTGACATAGTATGAATATATTGCTCAGATTATCCATATGTGTAAGATTGGGAGAAAAGAAAGGGATGTTGCCTTGCAGGATCATAAGCCCCATTCCTTCCTAACCTCATTGTGGTATGAAACCACAACACCCACTACTTGTAACAAGTCTAACAAATGAACCTGCACACCCTGGCATACCTAACTAAGAATGGGCTTCAAAACAAACCCGAGGGGTCACATGTAGAACTGAAGGGATTTAGAATGGACATTCAAACCATATTCACAGCAATTTTGTAGTCAGTCAGTCAATTGTGTTGTAGTTGGTTTTAGACATCATTGGAACACTTGGGTATGCCATTGCACCAATGGTGTTATGCAAGTGCCCTAAAAGATAACCCTCCTCATACACCAAACATACACAGACACAGCATAAAAGTATTAGCAGATGGTAAGAGGGTATGTCATAGGCTAGTAACAGACCAGAAGAGTAGAGATGTGAATAAAGCCAGCAAGGTCAAGGTACCAGAAAGGCCTTAACTATACTTTGGAAACTATGAGTGGGTTCCAGACACCCTAACAACCTTCTGGGTACTCGAGGGGCATAGATCAAAGTCGAGTGCACTCACTATGGATATTTGGGTCCTTATGCCAGAACATTATGGTAAAAGTTTAATGTTAGTGTATGCAAGGGTACTAGAAATGCCTATACAACATTTGGGAAAGTCTAAGACGGTCTGAGACACCAACACAAGCCCCTGACCATGCACACCAATGAATTTATCAGTGCCAGACAAGTGATGCCCAAAAGAATAACTCTCCCCATGCACCAAACCTACACACACACAGTATAACAGTATCAGTGGATAGTAAAGGGGAACCAGCATGGCCAGTAAACAGACCAGAGGAGTAGAGGTGGGAATAAGGCCAGCCAGGTCAGGGTACTAGAAAGGCTCGAAAGAACCTAAGCCCGGCTCAGTGTCTAATCCCTGCTGATCCAGCGGGCACTGGTTCACATGACACCTGGCGTACGACCGGCATACTAATGACCCGGAGGTGGTAGCCCGGAGGAGGCAGACATATAAAGTTTGCATGGACCCTAGAGGCTGGCAGCTGTACCAACTCTGCTTATACCAACTGGAGTACTGCTTTCTGCCTTTTTTATGGTACTGGGTCGTGCTGCTACATATCCTTGGGAAGTGGGAATGATTACCAGAAATAGAGAGGTGTCCGTGACAGAAATATATACATTTACCGGTACGCGATTGTTATTGATAAAATTTTCTATGAATAGGGAATAACAAGTAACAAGTGAATTAGGTTTGAACTAATATGGGAAATATTTATCAAATCCTCCTATTACAACAAGCTAAATTTTAAAATTTGACTATGTGAGCAGGTTGGTGGTGTGGGAGCAACTGAAAATAACGGTTATGCGATGAGTTTATATAGTCAGGTGACAACAGATCTGCATAACTACGGTACAGAATGGTAACGTCACTCCCCCGCTCCCTGACGGCACCATAAAATATTACTTTTTCTCTATATTTTTTTTGTTTTTTCAGGATCTGTTTTATCTGGTTACATGATACATTGTTCAGGTCTGTCATACATGATTTAGAAACATAATGAGACTCCAATCTGGCTATGCCCACTCGAGGGTATGTTAACTAATTCAGCTGCTGCCCAGCAAAAAGTGTTATTTTCCAATGAGTTTTAATCATTTTTCAAGGAGAATACTCCAGTGTATGTTCAAGATAGTTATCAAAGGGATCGATATGTTATTTTAGAACTACTTCAATTTCCTATGCAAAATAAAACCATATTCTATAATCAAAATTGTTAAGTGTGGGTGAACCACAGAACCTTTCAACTTCCTCATTGAAAAGGAATTTAGGGAGTCCCAGAAAAATCAGGACAGAGCAATGTAAGGCCTATATCAGATCTTCCACGTTCAGCAAAACATATAGGGCACTGCAAAACACATACATCTAATATCTTTATTCAAGGTAGGGCTATCAATCTCAGGCTGGAGCTAGGACAACATACTTTTTCCTCTGTTGCAACCAATCGGAACCACCCCCAGAAAGACGGATCTGAAGTTAACTATGTCAGGGTTTGTGGGAGAAGATCCTGGCTGGCCTGAATGTTTAAGAGGTTTGTGCAGGCCAACCAAAGGAAGTCTCTTACTATTTAAGGCTCTCAAGGCCACTTGCTAAAGTCTTCTTTGGTTTTTACTTTCTTTCTTAGCCAAGGTCTTGAATACTTTCTCTTTTTTTAATAAAGGTCTCGCGCATTTACATTATTCTTCCTTTCTTGTCTAATTAACTTCTTTATCTCTTTCCTCCTGTACTTTGTTTCTTTTATTTTGGTTCCGTCTTTAATTCCTTCATTCCTCCATTTTCAATTATGTTTTGTTGGACGTGTGGGATGCGTGTATGGAGTGGCAATTTTATTTTGCTTTGCTCCAGAGCCATCACAAAATATAAACAAGACCTAAATAGGCCTTTTTACAATGTTACTTTCTTGTTATTTGACCTTTGGGATTTCCTGCTTCATGTTAAATGCGTAATTTTCTTCCCTTCATATTCCTTTTATTGAGCTGATTCTGTAGTAATGTTTTCAGACTGTTTTCCCAGTTGTAGCCTGCTTCGAGTTTGACAAGAAAAGAAGTGTAAAAGTTTCGCAGGACCGGAAGTTTATCTCTACTCTCCCAACTATAGTTTTGGCAAAGTCAATGGATAATGTAAAAATGAATTGTTGCTTTGGCTTTGTGTTCAGGAAACTGATACCTTCCTTGACCTCAGACTTCCAGGGTAATAGTATACTTTGCCTATACTGCTCCCAAGAAAAGACTAAGTAGTGCATGAAAATGGGGGTAAAGAACAGGATATAACTTACACCATGTTAGGCCTTCTTGGAATGGGAAGACATAGGCCCTACTTTCCTTATTCCAAAAATGACTCCCAGGATGCCTGGTATATATGATATAACGCTTTTAAATATTGATGAAGACCCAATGATTATACTCCCGTGTGCACCCGTCCGAAAAGCTAGGTGAGAGGTGGTGATTTCAGACAGGGGGCGGCGTTGCAACGGGGCGGACTTTATAACGGGTTCCATACATAAAGTTCTCCTTCCGGCGCACGTGATGGACGCCGGGTGGCGCCGCCACCGGCGACCTGTGTCATCAGCCGCTGGCCGCCTCCGCTTGGTGATGGATCCGCTGGGGTCGCTGGGTCAGCACTCTCCAGGCGCAGGAGGAGTCAGAGCATGCTGGGAAGGCGAGGGGAGAAATATGGCGGAAGTAAGAGGGAACAGGGGTATGGGTCTAGACCCCTAATTTTGACAATACAACATGGTCATTTCTTAAATTCAACACGCTACATTACCATTTTCTAGGGATAACAACAGGCGACAGGCCATTTTCTTAGATTTGATAATATAACATGCCCATTTCTTAAATTCGACATCCCACATTAAATGTTCAAAGCCCCGTACCCACTAGGCGATTTTACTGTTGCTGGGTGCCGGGCGACTGGAATAATTGGTGGTGATCACAATCCCTGGGCGTTGCTCCGTGGGTATGATGCACATTCTGGATGACGGGCGAAGGATGAAGGGATCGCCGACAAAAGCCATCAGGAAAATCGCCAGGAAAATCACCAGGAAATTATCAAACTTGCCTGATATTCCAGTCGCCCAGCGATGATGACAACTATTCTCCTAGTCGCCCGTCGCAGCTAAAGTTGCTTAGTGGGTATGGCCCTTAAGAGACGACAACAATCGAAATAATCATGTCTCAAATTTGACAAAGAAAATTGTGACCCTCTCCCCCATCCAGAGCCCTATAGGGGTAGATTTCCCTTGCCTGTCGCTTGGTGGCGCCTCCTGCATTCATCGGCGTCCCCTGAGGGCAGCCATCTTGGATTAACCAGATCCGGTGGATTATGGGAGGGGGTTGACCAGTGGCTGGGGGTGGGGGCAGGATCGTTCCGGTGTCGTACACATCAGGTTCGTTGCTCGGGAGAGTGAACATAGGGAAATAGATGGTAAATACCTGTAGGGAGGGGGAGGGGTGGAACGGGCCATGCAGAGACTAATGTGACTTGGCCAAACAATGAAGTTTGCTTAATGTGAAGGAATATAGGCCTATAAAGGGTGTTGTTCTTTGTTGCATCTCTGGACGTACATGTATTTAAGATAACTTGCTTAAATAGAACATACATGTTTAATGTTACAAAAGTAAACGTTACAAAAGTATATATATCAACATGTATCAGCGACCCAGTGACTTTAGACAATTACTTATTTGAACTTTGTGAAAGTTAAGATCCAAATAAAATGAATTGCATAAGGCTTAATATTCAGAAAGAAGCACCATTATATAAATCAATTTTGCCTTTTGCTTCTTTCAACTTGTAGGACAGCAAAACGGGGGCCTGTGTCGTTGGATTAATATAGAGATGATCTTATAACTTTCTTTGTCATTGTTCTATGAGTTCATGAATGTCATCGACCTGATGGAACCTCTTGTCAGTATAATTATCTTACTGAGTCCTAATATAAAAGACAAAACATGAACATGTTTACCCTCACAGTGAATCAGAACATGCAAAGCCTTGGGCAATACCCCTCAGTTCTAATCCAATTCATTAACCAAAGTAAGAGTTTTTATACCACAAAGTTGCCATCCAAATGTCAGGCTGCACATATGTTTGTAATCATAGTTATAATGTTGTTTTTCATAAGTAACTTTGATCTTAGCCAAAAACTGGGGTAAGCGACGGATTGCCTCATGGAGCGCATGTCATTGCCCTATGTTTTGTCATAATTGCAAACCAGAGCTAGGCCTGCGGGGGAAGTGGCTCATACTCTGATTGCCATATGCATAAAGCATAAGCATCAGTAAAGGGATACTTAGGAAACAGTGTACAAGTGAATAGACGGGTAAGTAGAAGGCAGGTGTTGTGTGGTGGAAACATGGATATCCTGCTTTTGTGAAAATGGCATTTTGTATGCATATGCATATTCATGTTGTAGAAAAGGAGTGTTAGCTGAAGGGTAGAACACTGCCCCACTAAATAACAAGAACCAATGTATTCATTCAAAAAGGACTGTTTGGATGTGTGTATGGAACGGCAGTTGTATTTTGCTTCGCTCCCATGCCATCAACCAACAGTTAGAACAGATTTCAGAAATGTGGCTTCATGCTGGTAGACCTACATAATTTTGAGATGTCATATCCTGTACACTAGAATGTATATCACTGTTACTATAAAGTAAAAAGTGTTATTTCACTTTTCTTCAGTTCGCATATTGTGATGACCTATATCTGTCACTGAGATAACAGAAATATAAAACACAAATACAAATTGATGTATCTATACATTTATTCCTCAATACAATATGACTTGTTAATGCCTTTACTATTCCTAATAGACCTGTCCATTTTGGGATGTATTGCTGGCATGATACAGAGGTCGGACATAATTGCAGTTTTTGCAAAGTCAGGCACTGACACAAATCTGAGTGAATGGGTTAGTATTTGTGTTTTCTAAGTCAATAAGCTGTTAATAAATAGGATGAATTATTATTTTCTCTCAATTAGGTAATAACCTCCATTTTAGATTAACCAACATGTGATAAGTTTTTGTGATTTTAGGGTTGGACATTGTGAGCGAAGCTGAAGGGCTTTAACACTGTTCCCTATGGGAAAATGCTATTTTTGCCACGGATAGCCACTTTCTTATATTTAACATCATATTGAAAATAAAAGCTTATAAAGTTTAGTTTTGGGTAATAGTACTAAGAAAATTACTGTGATTCAAGTATGATGAACATTTTTCTAAAAAAAATAATGTTGATATCATAGAAATATGGGGTGGGCTAGCAGGCAAAGTTGACAGGTCTATTGTACCACATCTCCATTCTATTGGAGTCAATAATTGTCAGATATCACATCTCTAAATCCCCAGCACTGACAAACCCAGTGGCCATGACAGATGTCATTAATAAATTCTGTCGGTTTATACATGGCCCCAACGCCCAGCCCTGTCCAATAGGGCCCTGGAACATGGATTCTACATTTCACACACGGCTACTGGCCCAATTAATCTTGCCTCTCCATGGCTCTGGTCTGACAGGGGGATTACATGCCGTGTAATAATAGCTAAGATACTGCCTCTATTCCAATAGCCCCCTGTCAGGTACTTAGAGAGGGAGTGTGTTGGAGGTACTTGTCCCCATCCAGTGGGATTTGGAATTCTAGTGATATTTTCTCCATATCCTGTTACAGGCTTTTGCAACGTACCGAGAATGTATAACAAGAAGGGAACCAACATTGATTTTACAGTTTACTTTTTCACCTGGAAAATAGAAAATTATGGAGATCTTCTCTGTAGTAGTTATGGGAAATATCTAGCTGTTTTAATTTCGAATTTCACTGATAAAATGAAGATATAGCTGTATCTTTTTTATATTTATGTCACATCTGTATGCTACAATATTCAACAGTAAATCTAATAAGATTTTCCATTTTGACTTTGGCCTCAAATAGGATCTCTATAGTAATGAGATATCGTTTATCTGAAGAAATAATATATCAAAAGCTTAAAGGGGAACCACTTCAAAGCACTAGGTGGCATTGCTGGCTTCAGGGAGAAAGATCTTCAGGTTCTCATACCTCTCAGAGAAATTTGCAATAGTTGAATTTTTCATGCAAGTCTCCTACCTAGATGCATTATAATAATTATAATATAATTCACACAAAGACTGTTTAGATACACTGAGTCCCAAGATTATCTCATTCTTTCATCTTGGGGTAAAATTACTCTAGGTTTTGAGGCCAAAGCAAACATTTAAGAAAAAGGACTGCTTGAATTGTTTAACTGATGTCGTTCGCTGCACAGAGCATTGACCTTTCAATCAAAATCATACTAATATTAGAAGACTCATGGGGATCGTCCGAGGGTGGCCGTACGACCCTTAGGGGATCGTCACAAACCAAGGGTAAAGCCTCCCAATTGTACGTACCGCTCCTTGGGCGTGTGGGTGATGAATTGCTGTAAGCTAACAGGTACATTCATTCAACTTATGATAGACATATTCAAAATTCTAAGAACGCTTTGTAAGAACTCTGATCAGTACAAATTGTTCAAAATTTTACAAAATTACACTGAGATCATGTCAATGACACACGCTAAGACTTGCTTGACGTCGGAAAATAATGTATCTCCTTTATATCCTGAATAAATACGCTGAGAGGTCTTTTTCTGGCTGTCAATATGAGAGGTAAATGTCAAAGTGTGGGGCGTCTTTGGTTATTATCTGTACGTAAAAGTAGCTTAGTCAGCTACATGTGTGTTTTTAGCTCAAAAAAGAACCTAATAGGACTATGTTCTTAAGGACAGACCTTGGTGACTGCTAAGGTATATTACTTTTCTATGTGGAGGCAGGAGCGGATCAAACTCATCCTGAAAAAAAAATAGATGGGACACACTTAATTATCTGTTTTAGAATACGCTGAATTATGTTTGATGTATAACCGTTTACTTGTTTAGAAATACACTCTAAGAACGCACCGTTTCAAACCGTACAAGGCAAACAATAACGATATAAACAAATGAATGAACTAATTGAAAAACAACTGAATCAGACCAAACATAGCTGTAGACAATACAGGTTGAATCCAAATTCTTAATTTTGTTATCTATGCTTCACCCTTTAGCCCGATCATTTATTAAGCTGTAAAATGTTGCTTCTGTCAGTTTCCATAAGTATTTTGTCTGAAGTGAACAAATAGAGTTAATGTATACTCTATACGGCGGGCGATACTGTCATAACTTTCGTTGAAAACCGCCCTAAGCAGCTTAAGGTCAACAATAAACCTCTAGAGGACACACAATAATATAATAACCTCAAATATATATGGAGTTGCTTCCACTCTGCCCCTTTCATTTATCTACACCGATGAATTTTACATGAGTTGTTGAAATCTTTAGAAACAAGATTACAAACTACGATGGGGAGTGGTAATACACTTAGCAGCAGGGAAGACGTAGTGCTTCTTCTATTCAAAGTGTCAGACTGAAAAGAGACTCATTTAAGATTTAAAGATTCTGATCCCAAAGGATACCGTTGGGTCGCGCCATCTTGGGATCTATTTTCCTTCTTTTCAAGTATTTTCAAAGCAGTAGACATAAGGTTTCCATTCCTTAGAATCACTTCCACTAGCATACAGATGATAAACGAAGATTATATGTTTTGTTTGTAGATTACCAAAAGTATCAAATCATTTTGATTATCTTTTAATGTTGCTCTAGTCAAATGTCCATACAGTTTTGATGCAACACAAAAAAACTTCAAAGTAATTGAATCTTAACGCTGGTGATACGTTGAAACTAAATTTAAGTGATATTCATTGTCGTTATGTGCAAATCAAGAGACTTATTAAACAGAAACATGTGTGCAAAAGGAAGACATAAGTCCAACGGATTGTGTTCTGAATACATCTACCATATATTTCTAGTTTAAAAAGAAATCTACACTAACAAAACAAACGTTATGAAACCAATGTCTGGGTAATAATCTACCTTAAAGGCTTGTAACTGAACGATCCTTATTGCAGGAGTCAATACTACCGTTAGAACATAAAAACATAATAATAAAAAAAAATCAAAACAAAAACATAACCAAAGGTTTTTTCTCTCTCATTGTCTTTTTGATTACTCAGTTGATTCCCCAATACTTTCCTCCCAGATGAAACACAGATTCTGACGATAACCTAAAAGCAGAGAACACAGTGAGGGTGATTTATTCGCTGCTCATGGGAGATATCCTAGCTGCCTTTGAACCTCAGTGTCCGCGGTAATGGGCTGCTCCGAGCAGCTCCGAGCAGCTCCGAGCAGCTCTGAGCAGCTCAGCATAGCCCTAAGAAACTCTATCCCCCCTCAAGGGAAGGTATTAGGTAACCACCTATTGTTATAACGACAGAAGTATGCATGCATATGGAGGGGTTGGGGTTGGGGTCAGGGGTTGAAGGTCAAAGATCAGAGCGCATGCGCAGCTACAGTCAGAAATCAGGCCATTTTTGTTGACAGGACGCCATCTTGAATATTATCATATATAATTGGTGATGTTAAACAAGTTACATAATTGTTATTATTATTATTATATCATTATCAGATTGAGATTGCATGGTAATAGGCATGTTATGGTGCGAAATTAACAATTGCAGATTAATACGAAAAGGAAGCATTCTCAGGTTAAAAAATAATTCCTACATAATTATAGAAACTAATGTTGCTAACCACCAGGAATAGGCGCTGTAACATCAGTAATTATTATCTTCAGAGTATAAGAAACCAGACAGTAATGGCAAAAATGAACATAGTTTTCATCTGTAGAATGCTGTGACTGACTGAGCATCTTCATAAGTTGGCAAGTCTGACTGAACATCTTCATAAGTTGGCAAGTCTGACTGAACATCTTCATAAGTTGGCAAGTCTGACTGAACATCTTCATAAGTTGACACGTCTGACTGAACATCTTCATAAGTTGACACGTCTGACTAAACATCTTACTAAGTTGGCAAGTAGGACTGAACATCCACCTGACATGGAAGGTCTGTGCCTTTAAGCCGTGTGACCCAGTGCATCTTTTATGACCATATGCTAATGGCAATGATAATTGTTTCTAATTTCCATAACAACGAACAGAGCGATTTATTGGGGTCGTAACACCCATGTTACGGATGCATAAATTTCTCATTAGGATGTGTTATGGAAGTCTCAAGGGTTTTTCCACCATCCTGGGAAATGCGTCAGGAAGTGCAAGGGCCAATTTCGGCTTATTGAGGAATTCTTTTAAGGTTAGATTTGAACAATATTCAAATCCCAGTTATGTGTGTTTTATCAATAGTTGCATTTCTGCTGTTAAATATAGTGGTTTTCCTGCCCCTGATATTTTTTTTCACTTTTTGGAATGTTCTTTACTATCATTAGCAGGCAACACCGAACTTCCTTCATCATTTTCCAATTACTAACCAAAATTTGGTTTAGTGATTAGATCCCAGTATTTGACATTGGAATCACCTGCGTCAAAAGTTTTAGCCGATTGCAAAACATGAGTATAATTCTCTCAATGCTAATCAAAGACGACTATAATAATTTAACAGGGACGGATCCAGGGATTTCAGACAGCTGGAAGGGGGGGGGGGCGCCAGGATATATATATATATATATATATATATATATATATATATATATATATATAGTGAGAGGTGCCCAATCCCTGAGCTAGAATTTTATATCAAAAAATCTAAATTTGGAAAGAATGGGGGGGGGGGGCGTGCATCAGGCGCCCCCTCTACTTACTAATGTAAACACATGCAAATAATATGCAAATTACCTTAGGGATCCCGAGCATGCAGGGAGACACCTACAATGCCATGGGTGTTAGGAGTATTAAGGCCCAGACAGAAAAGTCACTGTTGGAAAGATGCGTGTTGGTTGAGAATACAAGGAGTATTTATAGCACCGAAGGGCATGTTTTCCTGGGGTAACATGGCTAGAGGGACTCAGGATTAGGGGGACTGTTAGGCTAGGGTCCCAAAGCACGGTTGGTTGTAAGGGCAGATCCAGGATTTCCGAAAGGGTAGGCCAGCATATAGGCGAAGTACTAATGTATTGCATTTTGCGCTCATGTGGTCCTCATTTTCTATGCTTTTTGATTAGTTTAGTTCCCCACAGGTAGTGTGTGTGTGTGTGTGTGTGTGTGTGTGTGTGTGTGTGTGTGTGTGTGTGTGTGTGTGTGTGTGTGTGTGTATGTGTGTGTGTGTGTGTGTGTGTGTGTGTGAGGGGGGAATACATAAAAATGCATTCTGCTACTACTTGCATAAAGCGTGAGTTCATTTTCAATTGAGTAAAAAGGTGTATGTATATTAAGATAGACAATTAGTGAACGTTATATATTTGACATACGCTCTCACAATCATTTATAATGATATTATTGCCCAAACTCAAATATACAAAATCAGAGATACTTGTGGAAACTATTCGAAGTACGAACTACAAAGTTTGTTTTGAATTTAGCATCCCTCAATTTCATGTTCATCTATTTACGAACTAAACCATTTATCATTCAAACTAGGTTTCTGTCTCTGTTTCTGACCTTATCTCTAAATGGTATTTGCAACCGAATGACACCCCAAATGAGGGACAATTACGTTTGGAACAATTACAATTAAACTCTTGACAGAACCTAAAATGATGGCTTCGCACGAAATGCACCTCCTGTCAAACTTAAATGAATAAAACTGCGTGACAAACACAAATTTGTATGCTCCCTCTCTGTCTGCCATTCCTAAATCTCCTTTTCCACTTTTTCCTAATGAATAAACTAGACCCTTTACACATGTGATATGCTATGAAGAGGCACATTTGAATTAAAATTGAAGAAAAACGATTGCTCTAACAATTAAGAAGTGCTGTGCAACGATAGTGCCACGGAAAGATGACAAACCTTATGATGTTTAGATGTAAATATCCGTTTAAAAGGTCCGTTAAAACTATTCTTAGTTATTGTTACTCTTTCTGACCAGTTTGACTTTTAAGAAGGTCAAACATTAAATGTAATTCAATAATTTGAACTGTCATAGGCGGCTCCACCATCACCGATATCACAAAACGATTGAGTTATGCATCTTAGTGTAAATATTATATCATTGCTGCTATAACCAAGACTCTTGCGTGCATAGAATCTAATGCTGGTGAGTGCGGCAGCTGTAGGTTGGGTGGTTAGGAAGGGGTAGGGGGTATGGAGGAGGCCCAAGGTGCCACTTTCCATTAAACCCACCTCTTTTCTCAGCAACAACATGAAACATTTGCAAGTCAGCGGACAAGTTCCGGCCTGAACCACCACTTCCGCTTCCGCCACTATCTGCGCATGCGCCATATATAGGTCGCTTAAGTAAAAGCAATCTACCTAGTGTATTTTCCAAATGTTTTAAAAAGAGGGCACAATTTTTCTTCTCTGCTGTTTTTAAAATTGTTTTCCGAAAAGGCTTTATCATTCTAAAGTCTTAATTAAAGAGCCGGGTTAAAGAGTCATTTCGGTATGAATTTATACATCTTTACACGTAACATAATGGTTTAGTCATATAAATTCAGTCACAGCAGCAAAACAGCAATTATAACAATACGTAAAGCTAAGGATGCAAAACGTAGCATTAAACATAAGTTGAAAATAAAATAACGTGTTTTTAAAGACTTCCCTGCATTTATAGAAGTCTAATTTCCATTTAACTATACAACTTCAACTTCAACTATACATAATATGGAGACTCGGCTAATCAAGATGTAAAGGACGACATTGTCTGTTTAGTACCTCTTGGTATTTTGTTTGTACATTAAAGAGCAACACACACATATAAGTAGTATAATAAAAGTATGAATATACACAGGCATCACAAGGCAACTGGCTGTTACTCTTGTAGTACTAGTAGCACTGAGGTGCATGTTGGGCCGAATTGGCTACGTCCCCAATGTCCGCCAATGAGGGCAAATTTCATTACTATGGACCGTAATGAAATGGGAGGTGTTTGCCGCCGACCAACTCATGTAGGGCCCATATGGGAGCCGGTGGGGGCTGCTCGGAGCTGCTCTAGTCTGTTGAGTTTAGACCCGCTGTTTCCCAAACTGTGTTTGTACACCAGCAACCATTTTATTTGGGAATTCCTACCCAAATCCCAGCATGCTTTGCAGCTGCTGGTTTGTGGCAGGTAGGACCATAAACCAGCCAACACCCAAACAACCGTCAAATGGGTTCCCCATGGTATTTGTAGAGGGCCGCTACAAGAATTCCTTACATATTTTAAGTGACCAATAAAAGCCATGGAATCTTATGGGTGTACGGACCCATTACATGAGAAGTTATCTGGGTGCAGAAAGGACTCGGAGCTGCTCGGAGCTACTCTAATTCGCCCATAAATGCTTATGTTAGGTCAGACTAGAGGGTGTGTAACTATAGGCTTATTTGGTGATTATTAGGTAATTTTTTATAAGTGCATTGGGGTCAGGGTCATGACGTTTGGTCATTAAACATTAAATTAAACAAATTTTGTTGGAAGTTTACCGTAGATACAAAGGATTTACTCAGGGAAATAGACGGGTAAGCGTGTTTACCCAGTTAGCACATTGAGGTGATATCAATATCTGCATTCAGTTCTTTCAATTCAACTATAGCTAAATGGTGGCCGTTCGTTGATTGTACCACAACACTAAACAATAATACCAAGGTGCCGAGCACAATAACCAGTCATGAGCAAAACGAAAAAGTTTGCATATATAATTATATCCACATCTACGAATGAGCCTAAACCGAACCGATTGGCTATTAGAGAGAGGAACTCTGTACTCGAAATCTTTGCCCGATGATAACCTGAAAATGGAGGATCCAGCAATTATTTTCAAAATGGTTCATATCCATACTCCACATAAACCTACATTAAAATTTTCCAACCCTACAGGCTTTGTGGGTACCAAATAATAACTTGAACAGTTTACCATTTGATTAAGTGAGAGTATTTATAAGAACGAATCCCAAAGCGGGCACCACGTTTATAAAAGAATGCGAAATATATTTTGTTTATTTTTTTCATTACAGACACCCGTGGACTTAAGAAACACGTAACTTCTGATACACAGGTAAGTGACATTTTATACCATTAGTGATGTATAAGATATCGATGTTACTCACAAATATTTATTTATCTGATTTCTTTCCCCCCAACTCTCTGAAAGTGAGTCGGCAAATGACCGCATTCCTTTAATGGATAATTACCACTTACTATACACTGATTGAGGAGAAGTCTCTGGGCCGCCGTGTACAAGTCATAGGTTATCACTGTACCGCAAATAGGAACCAGTGGCAGAAAAAGTTCCCGGCGTGGTACACTGACTCATTGTAGCTGGTACCCAATGGCATCCCAGGAAACACTCAATGTTGATTCAAAATTGAAAATAGATCGAAACAGCAATGAATCATGTGTAAATGCTGATCTAATGATTATTTCCAAATATTGATTTAATATTTGCAACTGATTTTGATTCAATGTCAAGTTATCAACATTGAATGTTTCTATATATAGAAAAGAACTCATGGAGGTTGCTGCAGCACAATACAGCTGAAACATACAAGGGGGTATAATCATTCAGAATTTCGGAAAGAGGGATGCACATACAGTCTAAGTACTTTTTGTACACATGCACATGGCATTTCACCCTTTATGCAGTTTATGTGCACACAGAAAGTGTGTGCCTCCTCTGTATTTGTGGACCCTCTGGACGCCCCCATTCTCCCCTGGATCCATGTCTTGCGTGTGAAAACACACATAAGGTCCGATAGACCTATGCTTGGAACCCTATAGATAGATCTTCCAGGCAAGAAACAATCCAAAAGCTTAAAAATTCAGGCCCTCTGCATGTTTTTTGTATGCTAAATTATTACTTTTCATCTCATGTCATTGAACTTTATATCTCTAGATAATACACATCTTTTCCTCTCTATTGGTACAACAACATAGCCATATGTTATATTGATTTCAGAAACATTTTAATATAAAGTATGATAAAGTTACATAGGTTTTTTAAAAAAAAAGTGCATGTAAATTTGATAAAAAATATAGTAGGGAAGTTCCCACTGCACACCACAACACGCGCACATGACATTTTATCCCTATTGTGCAGTTTACGTGCACACAGAAAGATGTTTGCATCTCTGTGTTTGTGGATCCTCTGGACCTATGCTTGGGTCCCTAGTGGAGGTATAATAGCCAACCCCCTGGACACAGGACAGACTTCACAGACCCTAACACCCCTCCAGGGCCTCCTGATGACCTTCTGCAGCTGGGTATAGAGAAAGGGCCTGGGTTCCTCCAGGGTTAGAGCAGTATCTGGGCTGTGGGCCTCTCAGTCGTAGAGACAAGGTGAGACAATAGCGGTAGGATGGGAAAGGGGAAAAAAGAGAGATTGAAATGTGTTCTAGGCTCGAGATACCTCTATTCATATTCACGGGAATAATGCTTCTTTATATTTGAAACTGCTCTTTATCTTGCCTTTTCATATTTCTAGTTGTTTCTCTAGTTAAGCTATCTGTTTGACCTATCTGTATTTCTCCCATTAGTGGTATATATATATATATATATATATATATATATATAATATGAATGATCTATATATTTCAAATTGATAACACTTTGCTCTGCCGATCTCTAAATTAGTTGTTGCATCAACAGAGGTCAACTCCCTCCCCTCTCTCTACCCACAAGAAATGTGCTGACTACAGGGCTAGCGAAATTAAAGAATATGTACACTTTTATTCAATATTACTGGGATTAAATATGTCTGCTTCAGGCCATGTTGGTAAATTTAAAGGTTGGGCCCTTCGTATCAATTGTTTTACCACACGGTTAATGCATTAACGAGTTTTTGAAATATTCATTTGATTTAAAGCAGGTGGCCATGTATTCCATATTTTTTAAATTCCTTTTTCCAAAACCAGACTTATTCAGACTTACGTCAAATAGTCTTAAATAACATTAACATACATTGACGAGAATGTTAGCAGTAAATGCCAGCTGCCATCAGTTGATAATGCAGGATCCAATAATAGATATATGGACCGTTGGTGTTTCAGATAGATATATAGACCTCATTTGCATGTTTTATTCAATATATTTCCATATCCTTCAAAAACTAAGAAAATATCCTTCGGTCTTAGACCTCAGCATTTCTCCATTAACATGCCACAAAAATCCACCTCATACTCACTGATAGAAACTCCTCATTATGATACCCACAGAGGAAGCACATACTTCTTGCTGCACTGCACATAACCTCAAGCATCGTGTGTTCTATGTATCCATGCATACTAGAAACGATCCCACTTAGGGCAACTCAAAGAAAGAACAGCCACATCACAGGCAGTGGCAAACCATCCCATCCCTCCCCACCATCCCCAGCCCCCTACCATCAGCCTTTCATTTCCGACTCTGTCTCCTCTGGTTCTGCCGTCTGCCGTTGAGGTCGCTGCAGGGGAAGCCATAGAGAAGCCAGTCTCGAAGCCACATGGGCTCAGCAACTGTCAACATAAATCTGGGTCTTTTTTTGTGAATGGACCCTGCCCCCCCCCCCCACTCTCTCACAGCAAAGGCTTGATAAATGTTTTATTCTAAACAAAAGGTCTGCTGGTTTTAAGAAAGGACCGATTTTGGCCATGTGACTTTATTTTATAAAGAATCAAAGGGATCTGATTATAACACTATGAGTGCTTGAATATACCATGAGGACAAAACGTCATAGGGAAAATATGTTTGAAAGTTCTCAGATATAGATTAGATATTCACAGGAGCATATTATGACACTGCAATCAGCTTTTATTATAGGGCATAGCACATTTTAAGCTTTATGTTTTTTGGTCCTTTCTTGGTCAGCAGAGCATGTTTCCTTTACTTTTTATGTTGAAGGTAAAATTATGAAGGTAAAATGTTTGTTATAAATGCTTTTGATGTAATATATGGATAAGTGCTTTGTCCAAACAATTTTCAGTATCAATATTAATTAGGCCTCTAAATTTGACCTTTTGACAATGTTTCAGGTTTTATCAGTTTGCCCTCTTATCTGATGATTTAATTATCTCTTAATCAAGAGGACCTATTATTATGTTAAACTAGGGAAAATGCCACTTGTCTGGGCCAATATCATAAATAGTTCTTTAGGTCTACTTGTGGATTTCCATTTTCAAAATCTTGAGTCCGCCCCTGTTTACTTATATTATATGTAGACAATGATGTTTTTCAGCTGGTTAAATAAATCATTTGAAGTCCCGCTCCTTTGTTACACGATCTGATCTCTCTGAGTATGTCGAAGCTCAATATCTAAGAATGGTGTAAACATTATTGTGATTTGATAACGGTTTAATTTTACACGAAAACGAATCCCACCAGAATGGGAGGCCCAATGCTTTATCTCTTATCTAATGAATTTAGGCATGTCAAAGAGTCTATATCTTAACAGTGGTAAATTGGCTAAGAGCAGATGATTATGCTGACCTACATAATATCGAAAAAAAGATGTTTTCCGACTCATAGATAATGTTACCTGGTACGCCATACTTTTTTGCCACCCCTTCTAGGTACTATAACATCTTATCCTGCCACTTTTCCTAATCATCATAACTTGTCATGTTTTATTTGATATCTTAAGATTAATGGTAAATAAATGTGACAGGTGCTGACGCCTTCCAACATCCTACACATCTTAGATGCATTCAATTAGTTAGACATGCACCATTTCTAAACACTCTCCACCTTATAATGGAATGGTAATGGTCCACACTGTAAGGTTTTGTTGATATCTTATCAAATTAACTTATGATTATTGTGTGGAGTTTTGAATTATAATTTCACACTTCAAGTTATTTCACAAATTATATTTCCTTTCAATTATTATGACGTATAACATTGGTTGAGAAATTGAATCAGCCTCTAAACAATATAGCAGCTGCTGTTAGATGTTGAATACTCATCACAGTGTTTTCATTCAGTAAACGTGGAAGAATGATTTGAAAATGTCTGGTTTTCTCAGGTTTTGACCAGGTACGGCCAGAATGGGAAATTGAGCATGGGTGACTATGGTTTGATTGGGGACTATGTGGTTCAGAACATGAAGTATGGAGTAAATTTCCAGTTCCCCTTGTTGAGACAAACGCATGATAAAGAAGACAGTCATACATAATGGTGCATATGATATCAATAGCCTTGTTTAAAAATCACATTGGAAGCAGGTGTGTACGATCTGATATATAAGCGATCAAAACGGTCTTGAATAAGGGAATATAAATTTATAGGTTACATAGCCGCAACTCATGTTTAAAACATGGGATGCATGCAGCATCCTACCGACCCCTATATCTAAGGCGCCCCCATTCTCACTCTCACCTCGTAGACGTCTCAGCCACACTCTCCAAGCAGAACCACGACAGGTATGAATAAAACATTATGCCTCAGCTCGTCACGGGGTGGCGCCACCGTTCCTGGATGTCACGTGACGTGGGCAGATGCATTCTCCTGCAGAGCCTTCCACTTACTGCTGAAATAGTGATTGGTAGTAGTGAGTGAGCGGAGCTGGTGCCAATATGGCGGGATGATGGGGTAAACCGGAAGTTGGGATCCGATTTGGGAACGCTGGTTTCAGGTTTTATTTCGCTGGTTTTTAAGAATCAGAGGATGTCTGAGGTTATGTAAATATTATAAATGTAGACATTCTAAAAAGGGATGTTCTATAGGAGAGAAAATGTTATATTCTACCATAGGGTAGTTGCTTGCGGCACCCTGAAAAACTGAAAGCAAACAGACACTAACCTGGTTGCAGGGTGCCGCAAGCTGGTATAATGTATGTTTACAGCACCTGTTTGTAGCACTTGCTATTTTATATATGTCGGGGATACCAACATGTTCGTATCAAAATCACAAATTGCTTGCGGCACCTGTAGATAGAGGCCGCGAATGCTTCCTACCTCATAGTGGAATATAGCCTAAAGGCAAGGTTTTGACAGGTTGATTTCAAAGCGTATTCAAAGGAAGAGATTAAAAGAGAAAGTTGATACAATGGTTAGTTGACAAAGCATATACGAATTTTCAGTTCGCATCAAAAACATTAAATGAAATATACCTACCTCAAATGATTCATACTAAAAAAAGAGAAAAGGAATACAAAGTGATAGCATCTGAGGTTGATGGTGGGGGGAACCCAACTACCATTGGATGGTGAGAATGAAAACTAACCCATTATAACTTCACAACACACTGATGCTTCATAACAATTTGAGAGGGAATAAAAAAATCTCCGTTGCAAAGAAAACACAGGGAAACCCGTTGTTGAGTCAATAATATTATGACATTTTTTCTTCTTTTGGTTTGAGGTTGGTACAAAAGTTTTGATATCAGAGTGTGATAAATGGAAAAAAATACAAAAGCAGTGAAATAAAAACAGTATAGATATATGAAACAAGTAGATAAACTTCATACCTTTAGCCAGTGGAAAAAGCACTTCCATCCAAGGGCTGATAAAGAGTGTGAGGGTTGCAGAGAGCAGGGGGGAGGGGTGTTGAAAAGATGGTGAGGGGGTATCAAGTTTGGACAGGCAGATTAAATAACCTTATCAAAATACCAGATATCTGATGTCTCTCTGCGGCCACTCAGTGCGCATGCGTCATCGACTGCCTGCTTCTGCTGGTTGCCAGTGTGTAAAGAGTTGCCACAATATTTGATCAACAGAAACCAGCGAGCTTCGTTTGGATTGGTGCGCGTTGAAGGCCAGGTTTCTGTAACTTTCGTAAAAGGAAATGTATCTTTTCTCAGATAGCTCTCCTTTCGCAAGGTCAGGGCCAGGGGTAGTCCGTTGAGTTCAGACCCACTGTTTCCCAAAGTGAGTCTGTAAACCAGCAACCATTTTAGGTGGGAATTCCCTACTATATCCCAGCATGTTTTGCAGGCGCTGGTGTATGGCAAGGAGGACCATAAACCAGCCAGCACCCAAACAACCATCAAAGGGGTTTCCTACGTCATTTATAGAGGGCCAATGAAATAATTCCTTGCAAATTTTAAGTAGCCACTAGTAGCCATGGGCTCTTGTGGGTGTACTGACCTATTATGCAAGAGGTATCTAGGTCGTGAAAGGACTAGGTTTCTGTAACCTTCGTATAGGGAAATGTATCTTTTCTCTCCTTTCATAAGGTCAGGGCCAGGGGAGGTATTCAGGGGGTGTCTTCAAACCGCTCCTTTCCCAACCTCCCCCTATCGATGACGACTAATCTATATCTTTTACAGACTAACCACAAAATGCGCAGTATGCGTATTCGGAGCCTAGTCTGTAAAGGGCATTAAACCTTGTTACCTTATACCCTTTCTCCAGATGCGCATCAAAGTGCTTCAAACTTCGTCAGCTCGCTTACTGGGTAATAACCATTTTCATACTGGGTTATAGTCATTGTCACAGACAAGCGTTTAATGGGTATTATGTTACTTTATCAACATGTAGTTTTTTTTCTTTGATTTCCTCCTTTCTTTCCAGCAAAATGCTTTTAATGTCATTGGCTTGTTCTTAATTTCCGAGGGAATGGTAATGATAAAGACCTCAGCTGTTATACAATGAGGATACTTGGATAGATACAGATTCTATTTGTCTAGACCCTTAGAAATATCCTTATGTATGATATCTAAACGGTAGACAATCTTCTAGTACTCCTAATGACCAAGGTGAAGACTGTCTCTCTTAATTACATCGTTGAACTATCGAAAGTATTCAGATGGACAGAAATCCCTTTGTTCTCCACCTCACCTTTTTGCAGGCATTTGCCATGGGGTTTCTCTCCTATCCCTGTTTGGATCTTTCTGGCTAGTTTAGGTGAATCCTTGAAAAAAACTACTATGGAGATCATGTTACCGGTGATGTCAGAACCGCATAAAACACTGATCCATGTCCAACCCAGAAGTATTTATGTGCCTTAATTCTTTACTCCACAAACATTTAAAACTGCACTTTGTTATCAGGGATAACTCTACAAATGATATTTCTATGTGATTACCAATCAATGCATATTTCTATGTGATTACCAAAAAATTATATTCATGCGATTGCAAGCGATGGTACTACGTATACTAAATTACAATTACAATTCAACACTCATACCTCTTTCCGACATCTCATACAGTCCCAGTTAACAAAGCATCACAAAAGCAGTCACTATCCCCCTCTTTTTCCCTTTACTTCCCCCAAGTGGCCCCATTCTACGACAGCCATAATGAAGTCGAATTAATCCCCGTGAAATGATCATATTGTTTGTAAAGAAATAAAAGGCTGACTGAGTGGTTGTTTGCCACGTCTGTCGCTGCCAGGATTAGAGGGATAAAGATTATAAGCTTTAATCTGCTTTAATCTGCCTTTGATGTGAGTGCCGACTAATATGGGTCCCTATCTTTGGGACCCCTCAGGGGTTTTGTATGGGGGACTGGATGCATTCTCCAGGGCTTTAGGCTATGTCCAATGACTGCTGCTTTTCCCATTGCTGGCCTTGTATTGGAGTTTGAATCTGGGTTAAGCCTGTTTGGCATTGCAGGTACAATGCCACTTTCAAAGGTGCAAACCTTTGTAAAAATAATTATAATAATAAAAAAAGGACATTGTCATTTGTCTTTTTTCATTACAGTAAAGGAATACTGTTTTTAACTGTAATGTCATTTTACTGTTGACAAAGTTAATAATGCAGTTGGTTTTGGTATTTTTATACCAAAGTATAATCCAATGATTTGTTCTTAAAACTTTGTTATTTGTATTACTGAAAATGTGAATGCCGTGGTTTCAGTTGGTCCGCACTTTGACTAAATTTACAGATTGTTTAGTGTACCATTGGCATCATCAGATGATGGTTGAGTGATTCTAGAAAATTAATGATAAACCTCTTGAGCATGGAGTTTCAAAAAGTGAACTTAAAACAATAACATTGAATTTACTTCTCTATGGTCGAGTGTTCAAACAAAAACAGGCACTGTGTTCGGAGATGAAAGGTGTGACTGTTGAAAATTTAACTACACACTTTGCAAACAACCTTTCTCGTCATACAATGATACTCTATTGTGGGAGTGAGATAGAATCCATGCTTTTGATAACATCAAACTTTTGAAAACACTTTAAAACTATCAAAACGATGTGACTTTCTTCAGGCAAAAGAAATAATCATCCATGCAAGCATGCGACAACTCTATAAGAGAATTACACGCCCCTGTGTCCTTTGGCCCCTATAGTAATGTTGTCAGAGACTACACTAGGGCCACAAGCCTTAGAGGATTCATCATAGTCGAGAGGGCTTCTAGTAGGATTAGCATCGCTTTCCTGCTCGGATTCTGTGGTTGGAGACCTGAATTGATACAAGCAAAACACACCAGAGAGCCTAGCCCCTATTGTGATGTGAGGGGTTCTGCTTGTCCTTGTTATAGTTTGTCTTGTTTGGAGAGAAGGGAGGGGTTGGGTGGGGTTGGGTGTTCTGCCCCTGAATGAGTAGAAAACGCATCGATTGCTGCTACTATTGGCCAGTAGGGGTATTGACACAATCCTTGTGTTACCATGGGGCAACCGGAAGTGCTATTGTCCTGGCCTGCGCATGCGTACAGTAAGTGTCATACAATCTGAGCAAAAAGGAAGGTTGCCTCAATACCACCCTACCTCCCAGTCACATACAACTGTTCCCCCTTGTGCCCAGGTTTTCAATGGGAGAGTAGTGTGCACACATACCCTTGGAAGTGTAACAATATGAAAGATATTCCTATACCAAGGGCACCAAGAAGAAAAAGTAGTAGTACTCTGAAGGGACATAGGTCTACTGCGATTTTACATTTTTGTGTATTTTAGATATTGATAAGTCTGATATGGGATGGCTCTGGCATACGCCACTATTCTAATCCTGGCATACACCACTATTCTAATCCTTCTAGTATTCTTTAACTTTCTTTTGTTTTGGACATTACCTTCTAGATGGAATCTATAGTTGCAAAAACATGAAGATAAGTATAGTCAATAGGGTCCATTCAAATAGACCTCTCTCAAAGGGAAGTGTGGGTATGAGAAAATCACCCCAGACGCTTTACATCCACAGCCACCATGAACATTTCTTAAATTCGAAATACATCATGGGGCTTAAAAGGAGCCAAAACCAATAAATTCAATGAAATTTTCAAAACCCAAATAATCATGGCAATCCGTTCCTTGAGCATATTTCTGACCTTTTTTAAAATCTAAACCATGAAATATGGTAAAAAATAATTAAAAACACATTTTTCTTGCTCAAATCAATTAATGTGGATCCGCAAAAATAGGGTTTGTTTACAAACAAATGCAAATATTACCATCTCTTTTGGCATTCTCATTGGGTTCTATCTAGTTTTCACAGCTAATACTTTACACAGACCTTAACTGGACTCATCTAACATATTTCTATACTTATCTCAGTTTTGAAAATTTAGTCAATTATATTGGTTTTGCCTTTCTTTAAACGTCACAACAGGGACGGTTGAAATCACAGTGACATGCGCCATTTCCTTAATTCAACTTGTAAAACGACATAAATTAACAACAAGAACATGCGACAGGGTCATTTCTCAAATCCAACATGCGACACTGGAACACCAGCCTAGAGCCCCAATATAAATTCGCTCTGACCAGATGCTTAACAATGGAGACCATAGACAGTTTGTGCCACTCAAAGACCTCCCCAACCTCACTGTCAGACCACCCCTAGTGGTCAGACAATTCCTGTCTTTCACAGTAGCAGACAGCGATCAATTTAATTCTGTAGATCATACATCTAGGTCCATAGGGGTAATTCAACCAGCGAGAGGATAGTACAAGTGTTGGGTAAAGATTCCGATAGAGGTATGGAGAAGAGGAATTGGAGAAGTGAAAGTGAAAGGAAACTTGAATACAAAAGGAAGGACAAATGCAGGGACGCAGATATTGTAAGAAACTAATCGTGAACATGCACAAATTGAAAGAAACAGGATTGAATAGCAAACAGGAAATCCCATACAAAAACATTCATAACATTGTTATAGATATTTATGTGTCATACTTCCTTACCTATGTCAGAAGAACACTCAAATGTGATGAACGAGTTATTCATTGACATTATCATTTAACCACTTTAACATGAATGTGTTCTTCCAAGTAGGTACATTGCAACTGCAGATGTTATATTAACATAAACCTATGTACAACGCAAATGGTTTTCCCGAGACGTCGGCATTGGGCATTTGTTACTGGAGTTTGTAAAGAGAAAAGAAAGTTCATATGATTTTACTTTACATTCTTTTTCAATATCCCAAATTTTGGAATCCTGACCATTATGCTCATCAATTTTTTTTAGCTGGCAGCCCAGGTAGCATTGTCAAGCAGCAGGGTCTAATGGAAATGACAACACAAGCCTAGCGTTTGAAGCAGAGGGAGGTTTTGTTGTGGACTCCCCACCCGATCCATGCATCTCTCATTGTTATGGGTTGAGCAAGAGGAAGGATGCCTAGACTGTAGTTACTTCCAAGTCCGCTAGGTGCTCAAACTAGGACTGGTAACCAGCAACCATTTTGGGTAGGAGTCTCCACCTAAATCCCAGCATGCTTTGGGGCTGCTGGTTTATGGCAGGGAGGACGATAAACCAGCCAGCAGCCCAACAACCATCAAAGGGGTTACCCATGCTATAGATATTAGACAAATAAAATGTTTTTTTTACAAATTTTAAGTGACCAGTAGTAGCCATGGACTGTTGTGGGTGTAAGGACCTATTATGCAAGAGGTATCTAGGTCATGAAAGGACTAAAGGATGCCCAGCGTGGTGCTGTCTGATCATGACAAAGACTCTGCGGTGGAGATGGTGCTGGGCCTGTCAGAGGAGAAGAAGGGGTCTGAAGGGATCTCCCCCCACAACCCGCTGCCACCCGTGGTAAACTTTAATCAAGTTGGGTCACTGTATATGCTAACCCCCTCACTGCTCACAGGATGCTTTCACACAACACACCCATCCATCTACTCGCTTGTAACCTCCCTCTTATGGGGAGTCAAGTGTCAATGGAGTCCGTATGGAAACATACATGGATGTTTATTGGTACTATTGATGGACACAATCGTCCAGCAAATTAAGTGTCTGCTATAGGTCTACTTAAGAAGAATGATTTATTAGAAACTGTACCAATCATAAAAATATGATTTCGTTCTTATTATTTGTCTTATGCGGAGTACTTTGTTCATTCTTTGATTGTCCTAAAATCGTGAATCATCGCTCCATGTGGAATTGGATAGCCGTCAATAAGCCTACACTTTCAAAAGAGAAATAAGATATTTATGCTATGTTGATATATTTCAATAGCCCTTGATAGCTTACGGGTCTTTGAACCTGTAAGATACATGGCAACATGATAAACGTGTCCAGAAGAACATGTATCTTTAATTTGTAATACTAAATTTCCCAGAGAAAAATATGGAAATATCCAGGGAGACGGTATTCACCTCTAGGGGTCCTGAAAATGTCTTATAATATTATGTGAATTAGAATCCACCTCGGCTTTTTAGAAAAAAAGTTTATATAGGCCTACCAACAAACTCTAAATATTGACTTTCTGCGGCGGTTTCAAGGGTGCATACACTAGGATTTCCATAAGGGTCTGAATCTCCTACCATCTCTTACTACGCCCTCCTGTAGAGACAGCCCCTCCTGGGGGTGTCAAGCCTAGGCGCTGGTGGGCACCATCGTCCTTGTCATGAAACCACAATGCGCTGATATTTCTTTATATTGCCTTTTATTTATTGGAGATATTTATGTCAGAAAGGCAGTTGGTGAGTAGGATCTGGGTATTAATAGTTGTAGGCAGGTCATTTTATACCACAGTTCTTATTCTTATTGCACTAGAGGGGTTTTAGGGTTATTTTCTTTACACAAGCACTGAACATTGAGTACCTTCATAAAAGCAAAATGGATCATAATGCCAGCCAGCGCCTATCAATTTCCTTTTTGGACGAACCTTTGCTACTTCTTTTTTTCCACTTCCTTCCGTGGTCCTAAAGGGCAAGGTTTTCCCTCACACAGAAAACTGTCTATAACCTGACACTGACGACCAATAGACAACAATGCCCCACCTTGGGATAATAGGTCTTTTGTTGGTATGGATACTGTAACCAGATCCCTGTGGTGGCAACAATAGAGCCAACATCTTTGGGGACTGGAATTCAATAGGCAGTTATACAAAGTAGGTTCTGATCGATGGGGGTGGTTTGGACCTACAACAGATAAGGAAGAAAAGGGGCAGGTCAAAGATAATAATAGTGGGAAGGGGGTGGGGGTCCATTTGGGGCTGACGGGCTGCTCTGGGGTGGTTTTCAGCGACTGGCTTGCTACACTGTTTACGTCACTTATCTGTTCTGATAGGTATCTTGATAATATCTAGATAGCTGAAAATATCCTTCTTAAATGACAGCTTGATATGATATCGTTCAAAACGATACTTGTGAATGGATAAAAAATTATTTGATTTTTCTAATTGGATGCAATTTCCATCTTCAATGTGACATAATTATAGGCCATATCCTCTGTAATGTGAGGTATGTTGTTGTTACAATGACACATATATGTATCTATCATTTATTGGAATATGCAAGCCTATAGTTCTTGGTAGAAAAATATACACTTACCTGATGCATCTAGCAAACATAAGGAATCTGCTGTCAGATAGTGAGTCAAAAGATGGATTTACCGGTTACTACTTTCATTGAAGGTTATTGCGTTATTGAAAGCAGATGAAAGCAGATGTTTAACTAAGAAATAACATTCATCAGAAGAAGTCCATAATCCAACAAGTTTAGTTTTAATTTGTATAAAGTAAATCAAAAATCAATTAAAAGGTCACTTAGTCTTAAATACTTATGAATTATAAAACCCAAATCGGTTAACATCATGGCCAGTTTAGGATTTCTTATTCTTTTGTTATTTAAAGGTGAGCACAATACACAAGTTGTTTTTATAATGGACATATTTCTAATAAAATGCTCGTGCAATTCCAACAGAAGCATTCTATTGAGACTCATTGTATGATCTTCGTCAGCAGAATCGAGATGGGCCTTTTAATGCGAAGACTACTGGCCCTACACATCCCCAGCTTAAAGCTGAGAACAAAGCCTGAGGCTGTAATACCTACTGGTAAACATCTCAATCATGGCTCTAAATGCTTGCAGCTGCCAAGCGCGCAAAGTCTCTTAACCCAGAACAAATCCCACGTCCACGAGCGAATCACCTAACTGTCATACTAACAAATGTTCCCCCCATTCTGCCCCTGAGCTGCTTGGCCAGAAAATGAGAGTAAAGGGAAAGTAAAATCTTCATTTGGAATAATCACTAGGACTGTGCATTAGCAAGCCAAGGATCTGGCTGTCTTCCCAGAGAATGTGCCTTTCTGTTAAGAATGTGCCTTGCTAAGTACTAAGAATGTGCCCTTCAAGTAAGTGGATAGTGCTATGAATGGAGGTCCTTATAGAGAGCTTCCTATGCGGCGGCTTGCAATCTTTTGTCTTTGGAGAGAAAGTGAAGGGAGAAGGCAGGTGAAACGTGGCTGTATACACAGACTCAGGAAAGGCTAAATAAATGTCTCAGATCTTAGTGGATGGCTCAGGTTGAATGGCCTGATAACATTAACTACTTCTATTGCTGACTGTGTAAGCTGTTTGGTCCATACAAATCTCAGCTTTTCCCTACAAGGGTATCTTGTGATCTGATATTGGGTAATCTGTAGTTGACCTTAAACATGTAAAAACAAGGAAAGCAGACAGTACAAATTCTCTGTGTTGAGAAAGACTTCTTCATGTATGTTATTTCTCATGTCTCTCATTTAAGTTGTTTTGTTTTCATTGAAGAGTTTAGCCGTCTGGTAACTCCACTTCTTAACTTTTAAGCATGTTGGTGCAGTATTTCTTGAAAAATTTATTTAAGATATGCATATATATGTTTCCCTTGTTTAATTGATGCAAGACATAGGCTTAGTCTCTTTCAAACGTCCTATTTATAATTGCTGATAAATTATATCAAAGTAACATCTTTTACACATGATTTTCAAGTTTAGTGCTGTACTGGAAGATATGGTGGGATTATGTTAGATTGACTGTTAAGATGACAAAGAGAAGCTGTTCTCCCGGCTGAGTCCATATGGACTGCTGCAATGATTCTTGTCAGCTCGCTCGAGCTGGGAGAGAGTGCGTGCTTGGCAAGCGCAGTAATGAGATTTCACGAACAGTCAAGCAAGGCATCGCTCATACCTATAGCTAGAGGCTATATAGCCAGAAATACATGAGATCCTTTACTACCCCACATTCACTCAGGTTATGTCTCCTTCCTTGGCATCTGCTGCTTCTTGCCTCGGTTTCCGGTGACAGGTCAATTCGGCACGGGCGGCCATCTTGATTCCAAGGTTGTCAGATCTGTTCTTTGGGTGTCTACATGTGAGAGGTGAAAGCTTAGAGCTCTCGGGTGAATTGCCTCAAAAGAGACCTGCCAGATATCCATCTATCATTGCTGTCTATCTCGCGGCTCGCCGGAAGCGGCCTCAGTGGCTCAGAGCGACCGCAACCGAACACAGCCTGTGTCAAATGACTCGGGGTCACGTGCTAAAGCGTAGCCAATCAGAGGAGGTGACAGCAGGTCCCCTGTCCTGGCTTGGCCAATCAGCAGTCCCCGTCTCTGGTCACGTGGTCGCCACTGTCCTATCAGAGCTCAGATAAGAAGAGCCTTTGAAGGTGTGGCCTGACCAGCTTGATTCTTTGGGGGATCCCAATTTCTCACAATTACCAAACTTGATCTGAGCCTGAAATATATTTAGGCTCACCATGGCTTTAGGAGAACCTCTACGTTTGTGAAAACGGTGCTAGATTCAATATAAAGCACGCTGATATACGTATTCTTTCTGGAAAATAGCATGCATTATGTATTTCTAGGACGGATTTAGAATATTCAATAGGGAGAGATCTGCATAAAGGATATACGCACTAAAGCTTTGCGATAATATACATGTATGTACATATGAGGAACATTTCCCCTATTTTGTGTATTTTACATAAGAGGGGGGGGGGGAGGGCAAGACTCCCTGGACAAAATTTCCCTTAATCCTTACTTGTATATAAAGCTAGGTTTAGATTTGCTGAGACTTTTATTCTCAGGTACACCAATGATTTGTGTGCATTTGGCCAAATTGAATTCCTTGTGACTTTGAGGTTGCAGAAAACATGTTCATCCCTGATTGCTTTGTCTCCTGTCACTACTGACTGGTGACAGGTTAATTACCATAGTGACCAGAGGTCTAGGGTAGGATAAGGTGTCCTCTGACCTCCCAATCAGCTGTACTGATTGAGTGGGAATAGCCTTCGACCACAGAGACCAAAGGCCACATCCCACTAGTCAGTCTTTGTCTAGGGAACACTTGAACAAGTGGCATGCAACACAAGAACACCCCTCGATTCTATGACTTTTGTGAACTTGATCATCTGAAATGTTTCTCAGGGTGTTGATGATATTTTGGTAATGTTAGTAATACTTCATCTGTATGAACCCTCCGAAACCCCCTGTGGCCCGTTGCACAATGGATTTTGCACAACGAACTTTTGCTTAACAACGAAATGTTTCGTTGTAACGAAAATGCAATATCTCTGGTTCTAATGAAAAAAATTTAAATCTGTAAACTGTTACAAAAAGGGAAAAAAAATAGAAAAAATTCAGTAAAAGTGACAGCTCTTTGAGGGCATTCTAAATATATATATAAAAAAAGTGTCAAAACGTTCGTTGGTCAGATAAAAGTAACAACGAAATGTTTCTTTGATTTTTTATTTTCTTTGTTACGAAAATCATTGTGCAACGGGCCACTGGCTACGAGCCTGTGTGTTGTCAGGTATAAGCATTGCAAA
The DNA here is from genome assembly GCA_936440205.1 of Lepidonotus clava. Lineage (NCBI taxonomy): Eukaryota > Metazoa > Annelida > Polychaeta > Phyllodocida > Polynoidae > Lepidonotus > Lepidonotus clava. Next base: position 14,808,453 of record OW387144.1, read on the forward strand.
AGGAAACACATCCTTGTTATTCAACATGTCCTCTTTCATTCCCTGTTGGATTTCCTTATTTTCAAGTAAATTCACATTATGACACATGTTCCTCCAGTTGCAATAATAGGTAGTAGGAAATTAACAAATAAATTTAGAGACGGGCAACAGCAAATGTTATTTGCATGACAAAGGAAAAAGGTTCTCAGTGGCCGGTGCATAAACCAACCCTCGCAACAATGAGACCACAGCGAGGACTTCTATGCAGGTCTCGCTGTTGTATGTAAAAACCCTCGCTGTTGCAAAAATTTACCAGCAATTTTCACCCACTTATAATCGTTTCTAAGACTTGAGATTTTCAGGGATATTAGATCTAAATCTATATTTTTTCAGAACTTTTTACAGAATTCAAATCAGCCAGGTAGAACTGGCACAATTTAACATAACATACCCCTTGAAACAGCGACAATGCTGTTGCAGGGGTTCTCACTGTTGTGGACAACTCTCGCAACAGCGAGGAGATTATGCGACAGACCACAGCCTCGGTTTAAACAGGACTCCCGAACGCATGCGCAGTGTGTCAGACAGTGTGGGGTAAAGGACCAACACTAATTCACTCTCCCGTCCTAGGCTAATTCTCACCGCAAGCCACGCGTTGTCATAATTAGACAGATTGGGGCTTGATTAGCAAGCCAGTGCTTGGAGACTGAGGATGTCAAGTGGCCGACGTGACGACATGCGATGCTTGGAGAGTGATCTGTCAGCCACATGACATCCTTTCTTTCCCCAATGCCAGTGTGGGTTATTATTATCAATGTTGTTATGATTTCGTATTCCACATACCGATTTTGATGCTGCCGATTATGTATTTCTTTGATTTTCTCTGAGAATATAACATAAGACCTTACATCCTATATACCTTTCAAAGAACATTGTAAGACCTTTCTATTGATGTATAACACATCCATATATCACCTTTATTTCAACTGCCGATTTTTAAAATCTGTAGCAAAATCGGTATGTGGAATATGGGCGTAGGCTGATGAACGACCGAAAGCATCAAATTTCTATTTTCACATTGAATCACATTTTAGGATAAAGCGCTAATTTGGCAGCAACGTTCAATTATATTCGCCAAAGCATTGATGATATTTCACACATAATCCCCTTCCATATCAGAATTCAGCTGAAAATCATTATTGACTTGTCGGAAATAGTTAACCGAATTTAGAAAGGCATGAATTATCTATTTTTCATGATGGGGCTGTTGTTAAGCCGAAGGATATAGACTACATTCGTAAACTTAAAGTACAGTGAACTCTTGGAAATTCACTTCAATTTTCACTTATTTGATATAATGAGCATTATTTACTTGTTGCATGCTGGAAAGGGGTCTTTCGGTCTTCTGAAAAGTTTCAAATATTGTTAATAACCCTTGAAACGGCAAAAATACTATTTTTGCGTGACATGGTTACATGCTATCAAGAGGAGTTCAAATTGCTGTCAGAAGAGATTGACGGATTCCAATGTTTCAATCTGTGACTATTCACAATCAGACATCTCCAAATCAGAAATTGTTTTGCTTCAATGGAAAGCTATTTAAATACAAAACGGATCGCGCATGTTTCGAATTGTTAACAGCTCTGATTTTTAAAAATTGGGAGTTGATAGAAAAGGGAGAAAAGAACTTCTTATTCAAATATTGCAGAGCAAGTTAGTCTCGATCAAAAATGTTTCACAGTAACAGTTTTGGAGTCTTGAATCAACATTTACATGGTTTAAGGATAGACAACAGTGGTCAACGCCCAATTCAGGAAATCACCGATGAATTCTTTAATATTGCACTGATCCAAACAAATTATACACCATTTAAAAGGTCATATTTTCCTCTATCTACTTATACTAGCTAATATTATTATGAAGGAACTAAAAACTGGGATTTGATCAATTTTAAACTATTTTTTGTACTTTTAATTTTTGAACATCAATATCTCATTTAATACTTAACCTACATGAATACAATTTTACATACACCTTCATGACAATCATATGCAGGGAAGCGTGTCTCCGATTTTTTATTTAGGCCCTAAATTTTATTCTATGGCCAAAAACGTCCAAAAACGGGAAACTTTTTAGATTTTTATAAAATCTCATTTTCTACATTTCATAAAATCACAACTATGACTTATATCAAAAATCTGAGACACGCTTCCCTGCGTTTATATGTCAAGAATGTGTACTAGAAATTTCAAACATCTAGGTTGAATATTAAGTGAGATATTTATGTTCAAAAAATAAATTTAGATATTAAGATTTATAGATTTGTGATTCACCTACATAGCTGGTGTTACAGTTATTTCTATATAAGTTATATGAATAGATAGGGTTATCCATTTGCTATCTAATAGTGTCTTCTATAAAGCAAGAAGATAAGAAATCAATCTTATGGTTGTGATGAAAGGAAGCAGCGCCATTCACGCCCCCTCCACTGGTGTCTATCCTTAACTACAGCGAGACAGTTATCAGAAAGTACTTCCGACTCACTTTCAATTTCAAAACATTTACATCACTGATGAAAACGTCTCATGATTTTTTTTTTAAAGAACCAGTTTCCAGTTGTTGATATAAAAATAATAATCGTGACAGACAAAAATTAATGAAAAACGGATGAATAATCTCGAGGGTCATTTGATACTTCTCCGAGCTAAAATGAACACAGTCCAAGTTGTAAACATGTTTATTTCAATCTAAACCTTCATTTGCTTACCAATTCTCAGCTCCAATTACTTTATTAGAAATTTCCTTCACTTCGCGTGAGTATTGCTGCTTTTCTAATGAGGGTTTCACAAAATGCATGTTTAACTATAATGAATAGCTCGACAATGGGATCACACGAGGAAAGGAAATGCTTCTTGGTGCCACGACCAATGACATCATGATTGTAGTAGGAGTTATTTTTTTTATCCAATTGTGCTAATCGTACAACTCTGATGAAAAAAAATGAAAAAAAACTAACCTACATGCAACAGAAGTTAACTTTAAAATTAGTCCTGACGTTCGCGCCAATAACTTTAGTGGATTCGCTAAATTTCTGTAATCAGACATCTTACAATAACGTTGCATTTGACGTCACTATTACCTAGACCTTTATCTAATTGAACTCCCGACCCGAATCCTGGTTCGTATAATAGTTGTTTTACTCAGGTAAGCGGTTCTTGTTATCCCTTTAGTCCCTACCGACTGTGATCCTTCATTGCTAGATTTCCCAAGAATTTCAGTGGATTTCCCTCGGGAATTTCTTAGATTTCTTTTAATTGAGGAAATTAAAAGGTATACCCAGCCTAATAAATAAAAAAAGATAATTAAGATTTTGAGCATCGCTTATATGGTTAATTAATTCAGTTTTTAAACAATATAGGCCTATTGCCCACTTTTTATGGGAAAGACTCATCAGATTATTGAAAAATATAAAAGAATAATGAAAGATATTGTCGTTTTTTCCCCAGGCGATTATGGAAAGAGACTATGCATGGACTCATACAGCTAGGTTGAGTTCTAAAGGGTTACACAAGGAAAGTAGGGTAAACTCATTACACCAACATGTATATGCTCTTTGATTGCCCTAGTTGACGGTTCCAAGGCTTGCCTGTCTTTTGGGATTGGGTGTTGCTGTAGTGATTTTATAAATGAAGCCTACAGAATGCTATAAATGAAGCCTATTACATAGAGTGCAACTTTAGGAGTAGTACACCAAAGGTTGGGAACTGTGTCGATATCTTTGATTTACCTGCTGACAAGAAGTACAGGTCATGATCAGAAAATACAAAGGAGCAAGTTGAAACCTAACCATCCAAGAATGGGGCCTCTCAGATCGTTACTAGAACGTTGCAGAACATTACTGTTACGTCACTCCTTGCATGGGTATACTTTCTTTCAAATGATTGATGATGTTACCTATTTTGGTTAAAAGTTAAAGATAATGTACCTAAAAGTATACTTATTGATTGTATCCTGATCATAAAGACACTTAACACACATACAGGAATTGTGGTTCTATGTAAAAAATTAATCTTTTGGTGGATAAGACCTTGCATTTTTTATTTAGAACAGTTACTAGTTGTTTTCTTTATTATGTCTACATGTCCAGTGTGTAAAAAAATTGTTCGTATGCGATTTATTTCAATCAAGTGTATCAATTATTTTCAGAATTCATGACAAAAAGTAAACAGACTATATAAGCAAATACTAATGGGTTTTGTGAGTAACCAACACAAGAGTTAACAACACTATAGTCAGGATAACAAACCACCACATCATTAACCCTGAGGGATAGACTTAGGGGTCAAAGTTCAGGGCAAACAAAACAGAAGTAATGCTGACCATCCATCAATTTTGGCAGTTTGAGGGGGTTCACAAGGTTCATTTTAGTTCTTGTTTGTGCAGTGCTTAATCAATTTTTATGTCCATGGCTCTGCATGGTCTCTCAAGTAAAGGAAAATGGAAAATAAGGTTGAGTTATGTTCACTTAAATTACTTTGAAAGTAATTAACCGGAGATTTTTGAATGTCAAGAATTAGAATAAATCACTATTTACATGTCAAGACCAATACTCACTAGGCTGAACCAGCACACAAATTGGCTGATTATTACACAAATAATCGGACGACTTTTGTGTCATTTGGGATCACCAGTCAGTATGCAAGATTGAGATGTGTGTGTCTCATACAAATCAGCGATAAAATTTACCAATTCTACCAGAAAATCAGCTGATTTTAGCGCCGATCGGTTAGCCAACTTCACATAATATAGCGTCTATTTGACTGCATTTTCTCTATTCCCCCTATGGTTTAAGTCTGCTTCTTTCCATTTGCAAATGCATACACTTGTACCACAGTATTGATAGTGAAAGTCATCCCTAACATAAAGGTAACAACTATACCTAGATTTGTCAATTAATGTCTCAATCGACTTGAAGCCTGAAGCATATATTTTCATTAGATTTTTCTGAAGCCTTAGATATAAACTAAAACGTTATCAGGATAAATGAAGTTAAGAGACTTTACTTATTTGAGGCGACTTCCATTTAATTCGATTAGAAGCTACATATGAAAGGCCGGCTTTCCTCTTTTCTGTTATTAATATGGACAAAATCCTATTTACTATCACAATCTAGGACACATCCATTTCCAACGCTTGGGGCCTTTCAATACAAGCTATACGAAGGTTTTATAACTTGTGTCACTTGGGTTGAATGTAGTGTAATTTAATTATACAGACTTCTAAACCCTACCCCTAGCCCTACCTGTTTTTGATAACAATTAACTCCGAAATGCAATTTCCTCGTTTTGTAACCACCATTGTTAACCTATGCCGTATAGGCCTATCTCTCTATCGACATGACATAGGCTTACAAGGTTTATCCATAAAATCGTATGTTCCCGGTCATAGTTAACCTTTACATTTATTTCATTCAGATGAATCACAAGAAAATGTAGCTATGATTCAATAAAAAGTAGTCTACTTTTCTACTCAATATTAAATGTGCCGTGTCTGTTGTAATTAAAACTACAAAACATACTGACTAAGGGCAAATGATTTTATTAATTGCTTTGGCTTTCTTTCAACATGTCCTTTGATAATCACAGAAGGTAGGTTTAGTTCAGTGATTTTTATGAGGAAGTGAATGGCAATTGGCGAAGCATCTTAGTGTTAGCCAGAGTGTATACCTTTATGGAGAATAGAGGTTGCCCACCCCTCCCTACCTCACAGCCTATCTCGATGCTGCAGGTGGCATACAGGCTCCCCTTCTCAACCTGTGCATTAAAATTTATAGACACCCATGCAAAAGAAGGAAATTCAATTAAGATTATGTATCTGGCCCACTTTTCTACTCAATAATTACCATATTGGTTATAATTAAAACTATAAAGCACACTGGCTCTTATTAGATTGGATTTTCTTTTTTGATAAAGGCATGACTTTAATAATAGTTTGTCTTCTTTAACCAAACCTTTGATAATCACGTTGCACTCTATGTGCATATATAAGTCAGGGACTCTTATGAGGAAGCAAATGACAATATTTTGGTGCAGCACCTTAGTGTTAGCTAGAGTGAATGTACCTTTACAGAGATTGGAGGTTGCTCCCCCTTAAACACTCTGTTTACGGCCTATCTGGATGCTGCAGGTGGCACAAAGGCTCCCCTTCTCAACCTGTGCATTAAAATTTATAGACACCATTACAAAAGAAGGTATTTCAATTAATATGTAGCTAGCCGATTTTCTACTCAATAAAGTACCTTATAGGTCATAATTAAAACTACAAAACACATATATTTATATTAGATTGGATTTTTTTAGAAAGGAATAACGTTAGTAACAGTTTGGTCTTCTTTAACAAAACCTTAGATAATCAAAGTGGGTGTGTATAGGTAAGGAATTTTTATGAGGAAGTGAATTGCAATTAGCGCAGCACCTTAGTGTTAGCTGGAGTATATTAACCTTTATGGAGATTTGAGGTTGCCCACCTCTAAACACCCTGTTTACTTGCCCACCCTCCCCACCTCACGGCCTATATCCATGCTGTAGGTCTCACACAGGCTCCCCTTCTCAACCTGTGCATTAAGATTTGTAGACACCCATACAAAAGAAGGTAATTCAATTAAGAAGTAGCTAGCCCATTTTTCTACTCAATAAAGTACCTTACAGGTCATAATTAAAACTACAAAACACATAGATTCATATTAGATTGGATTTTCTTTTTCGAATAAGGCATAACTGTAACAGTCAAACCTTGGACAATCACAGTAGGTGCATATAAGTCAGAGATTTTTATGAGGAGCAGAATGGCAATTGGTGCAGCACATCAGTGTTAGCCAGAGTGTATGAACCTTTACGAGGTTGGAGGTTGCTCCCCTCTAAACACCCTGTTTACTTGCTTACCCTCCCCACAGCAACCCCACAGGCTGCATACCGGCTCCCATCCTCAACCTATGCTTTGAAATTTATAGACACCCATACAAAATAAGGTAATTTGATTAAGATGAGGCTGGCCCATTTTTCTACTCAATAATGTACCACATTGGTTATAATTAAACTATAAAGCACACTGACTCTTATTAGATTGGATTTTCTTTTTTGATAAAGGCAAAACTTTAATAACAGTTTGTCTTCTTTAAGGACAATGGCGCCATTATAGAACTACCATTGAAATTTGTTTAAAATTTCACACAGTGAAACTTACACCTATATAGGTATCAAAAATGAAAAAATAATGATAGGTCACTGTGGAAACTTTTCAGCTACAGCAGTTTATTTATATGATAATTATTCAAAAAATTCTTCAGAAAAGGAATTTTGAAATCTTATTTTATTTGCTTACTATTTTGATAGAACTGGCATGACAATCAGTCTAATGTTTTTATCAAATGTGTTCATGTGTACTCAAGTGAGAAAGAACAACTTTTGTAAAATTTGATGATACAATATATAGATTTAACAGGAGAATATGCCAAATAAACCATTTCAAAAATAGAGAAATTATGAAATAAAGTGTCATACAAAAAAACTGAACATTGAAAATTGCTCTTAACAGTAATATGACATGCATTTAGATGTAGGCTATCATATCCAGCCAAAAAAAACAGGGGGTCACCGTACTAATTTGGCCAGCAGAGATGAATATCCATTAAAAAAACTAAAAATGGCATAAAATAGCTATTTATTTGTTTTTCTATAAATTCACTGAAATGTTTGTTTTAAAAATATTTTGACAATTCTATGTTATTCCTGAGACCCTTACAATACTTTGGATGTATAATATGCCTTTGTACACCCTATATTAAAAGAGTGACAGAAGAAAATAAAATTTTTTTACAAATTTTATTTTTCAGTATTTGCAAAGTTTTCTTAAAATTGGTCATGCTTCCCCATTTCTCCCTTGAAAACTATAAATTTTAGCAAATTTTCTATATCATTTATGAATTCTACATATATTTTTGAGTCTTTCTCCAAAATATAAATTAGATTGATGAACTTTCATTTTTTGGATTTTTGGAAAATGGCGCCATTGTCCTTAACCAAACCTTTGATAATCAAAGTAGATGTGTATAGGTAAGGGATTTTTATGAGGAAGTGAATTGCAATTCACACAGCACCTTAGTATTAGCCAGAGTGTATATACCTTTACAGAGATTTGAGGTGGCCAACCTCTAAACACCCTGTTTGCTTGCCCACCGTCCCCACCTCATGGCCTATCTCAACTCCACAGGCGGTGCACAAGCTCCCCTCCTCAACCTGTGCATTAAAATTTATAGACGCTCTCTATAGCAGGTTGGGGAATCTCTCCTTGGAGACGCCCCACCTCGCTAAGACCCCAGGATTAATGGCAGTGAGACCTTTAGCGTCCGCACCAGAGGGCGCCACCGTGGGCGCCGCCATCTTGCAATTCGGCACTGAATAAAGACCGTCCCGCAGCGAATGGGGACAGCCCCGCGGTGAATAAAGACGCGGACGCTGATTCGCAGGTGCGGGGGAAGATACACTATTGATGGGCAGGTGAAATAGTAAAGCAGCAGTAAATGTAGATTTAGGGAGGGCCTGAGTGGTGCCTTGGGTCCCTCTTGCCCATGATTAGCTGCCTGAGGCCGCCGATATTGGTGCCACTTAAGTAGTCGCCATGCGTCGACTCTGAAATCAGACTGAAAGACTAAAATTTAAACCTTCAGAGCTCAAACAGTTCACTTAATTCTTAAACTTACTACATTGATTTGGCCCCATGTTTTAGGTGAGATCCAATTTCAAAAAGCATATATTATAAATGTATTAATTCACTCGTTTGAGCATAGCAACAATAATATTGTTGCTATGCTCAAACGAGTGAATTAATACATTTATAATAATTTTAGTAATTGAATTATATTATAATTCAATTACTAAAATAAAATCCAGAACTTTCATCTATACTAAATCTAATCTCCTCATTGTCAATTTTCTCAATACTTACATCCATATCTAGAAAATATTGATATTAAACACATCTTTTACATTAAGATTTAGGGAGGGCCTGAGTGGTGCCCTGGGTCCCTCTTGCCGATGATTAGCTGTCTGAGGCCGCCGATATTGGTGCCACTTAAGTAGTTGCCATGCGTCGACTGTGAAATCAGACTGAAAGACTAAAATTTAAACCTTCAGAGCTCAAACAGTTCACTTAATACTTAAAACTCCCATATAACTTACTACATTGATTTGGTCTCATGTTTTAGGCAAGATCCAATTTCAAAAGCATACATTATAAATGTACCAATTCACTCGTTTGAGCATAGCAACAATAGAATTCAATTACTAAAATAGAATCCAGAACTTTCATCTATACTAATCTAATCTCCACATTGTCAATTTTCTCAATAGTTCCATCCACATCTAGAAAATATTGATAAGAGACACATCTTTTGCATTAAGCTTTGCATTAATAAATCATTGAATACAATTCAAAAGACAGAATATTTTCTCCAACCTATAGAATTTTCCCAACAGTTACACCTCCTATAGTAGACTCTCTGACGACGTTGGCCTTTGGCCTTAGGGTGCCGTGGCTGGACTCGTTAAGGGGCGGTGTATAGAGGCTGGGGAGAGCGGTCGTCGTAACAAGCTGCCATTGGTCTGATTAAATCCACAGGTCTTCCTGACCACCGACCCCAGGTTATGACAGCCTCCCGCGCACATCTTCACGGCAGCTTATGGAGCGCTGACTGTTAACTAAAAGAACAAAATGTGTGTGAAAGCAGTGGCGGGTCTAGGATTTTGAAAAGGGATGGGGACTTTTCTACTCTAAATCCCCTACATAGGAAAGGGGCCGTCCATAAATGATGTCGCACACAAGGGGGTGGATGGGTTGACTAGTGTGACACTGCCTGAGAACGGGCCTTATTTTCATGTTTAGATTAGAGAATTTAGTGTGACAGGGGGGTAGGTGGGCCCTAAGAATACACTGAAAAGGTGTGATATCATTTATGGCGTACCAAACACTATGTAGTTATCTCAATCATTGTATCAAAGATTGTCTGTTATATTCAAAGTGTTTTGTTAATTTTTAGAAGTAGTTCAAGTAGTAATTATATCTTTTTCACTTTTTGTTTATATTAAATTTAGTTGAAAAATCTAACTCCCTTGGCTGTGTGTGTGTTATCTAAAGAGACTCTTGCATTTACAGTCTGTTTAATCAACAGGATTTGTTTCAGGTTTTAAATCTTGTAACTGCTTTATTGTTGAAGATTGAGTATCATTCCATTCATTCAGAGCCATTGATAAAAGCTGCTTTCATGTTTGGTCCGATCAGTCCATTCTTTTTACATTTGCGTCTACAAGTCTCTCAGAAATCCCATATGTGGTAGACATGGATTATCCTCAACTTCATCATAATGCCTTCACAACACAACACAACATGACACAACTTGAAAGGTTTTCCTATCCTATACTTGGTTGCCCATAGCCTCTAGACCCCCCGATTCTGATTTAGGTCCTGGGTTAGGTGCCTAACGAGGGAACAGACTCAGCCATAAAGTGTGGCCTAATAGGGGGAACCGTCACTGACTGGGACTGTAGTCTAAAGCTGGTCAGTGTCATTGGCTCCTGAGTGAAGGGGACATCTCTAAGACTTTGACATTGGGTTCTCCACCAAGTGTCCGGTTTACGTTTTGAAGGGCCTGTTACCAAATCTTTTACCAGCCACATAAAGTTCAGATCATTCTTCTACATATTGCTTAGGTAGTGTACTACCATCTTTTGAAGAGACAATTAAGAGAAAGACAGATATCCCATGGCCAGTCGACACATGCTTTCCAACGAAAAGGGAATCTGGGATATATTTGTGTATAGGGAATAGAATCCTACATACTCATGAACTTTGGTATGTTGTGTAAAACCCCAGGAGTTAGATGCATGTAATATTCTATGAAGTAATCAACGGCACCTATACAAAACAGGGTAACAAAGGCTTTACCACTGAGCTAACTCTCCTCTTAAGAATCTTAGTAAGAAGCTTGTCATGATGCCCTTGTGATTACTTTACTAAACGTTTTATCTTATCAATTAACGGCATTTGATGTTGACACATTCTTTTGGGAGGCTAGGGAGCTAATGTATAATTGAATGTATAATTAAAAAAAAGAGTGACTCTGCTTACCCTCTTTATCCGCTTACATTTTACATTTCGGATGTTTACAAAATTAATGAAATTGTCTATTAACTCGCTAAATGATAAATGGCTTATTCTATCTTCTCTTCTTTTCAGGTGAGGTAACTTTCCCTCTCAGAATATTCCAGCTCGTGAGTTATTTTCATTCTATTTCCATGAAGGAAAGTTTTATATTGTCATCTTTCTCCTATCTGCCATTTTCGTTTTACAAAACCAAGGACACAATCGAGAATTAGTTCAACAGTTTGACTAGTAGAATGATTTATGAATATTTTGGAAATCGAAAGTTTACAAATTGGAGGGGACCCAGTCAACATTCCTAGATTGTTGCACCTAAACGACGATTGATAAAACATTATTTTTTCTTTTGCTGGTGCCGGCAGAACACTATGACTAATAACATATACATGCATTCAGATGTCCCTCGTACATATGTTAGTATAATCAAAAGCAATCAATCGGTTGAATTATAAAAACAAAATATATGAAAGCAGAGCTAGGCGACTTGTTTGTGAAATACATTCAATCTATTCAACTCATAAAGAATATGCAAAGACAGGAAACGTATTGGCTATTGTCAGAATTAAGAGAAAACTTTTGTTTTAATTCTGTTTTTTCACAACTTATAGGTTACTGAACAATGAACATAAACATGTTAAAAAGGTGCAGACAGAATATAAAAAAAGATTTAGTTTTCCATCCGCGGGAGGTGAACCTCTGTTTTGTAAACGTTGGAATTATCTTGCTTTTTGTGACGAGGTCTCAACTTTCTGTTTTGTTGCGAGTTCTACATCAACATTTTTTTCTCAACCATATCCTACATCCTGGGCAAGCTTTTAAATGTGCATATTAAAGGGACATTTCCTAACATCTAACGATCAAATCCGTTTGTGATAAAAGTAAATTATTGTTCATTTTTCTTCACAAATCGTTGAATGTTTGCTTAATTCTTATTTAGTGATATGGCTGTATGATTGTGGAAGACTTCGATAACAATTCAGAAAACCATTTCTGCTTTGATAAATATTGTTATCGTACTATATTATCTCCAGATACTTATGTCTCACACTGTTTTTGTATAGACCAATGGGCTTTAATGCGTGTCAGAAAGAGAGTGTTTGATTAAAGAGTTTCTAGAAATCCAAGGCATGGTGTAATGAAAATGTAGCGTTTTATTGTACTCGTCTTATATGATTCATTATGGAAAGTTTTTTCTTGTGGATATACCCCAATATGTATAATTTGCCAAAGAAATAAGTTTCACAGTTTGTTTTTGTAACTCAAATCTGCCGGATAAGATGCTCTGACATAAAGACATGTGTTATGGTTTCTGAAACTCCCAATTATCACTCAAAATCTCAAAAACTCTAGTTTCTCAGTAGGTTGGTATGTCATGGAGGGTGTTTCATATGGGTTTTAAACATTCCTAGCTCTGATTTCTACTTTTTTTCATTGGTGTACTGGATTGCGTGGAATTCAATATATTTCACTACTGAGGTTTAAGGGGACAACCATCTTATAATTGCAATTGAAGATAATTATTCAACGGACACTGGCCAATAACATTATGTATTTCAAACAGTAATTACATATTACACCTTCTTGAAAGGTAAAAGCAATGCTGTTGCTGTTTCATCTCGGCTTCTTCGCATTGTCTAACACGTTAATGCATTTATTATATTGAAAACAGAGAAAAACCCTGCATAAATTGATCAACAATTTTCGTCTCGGTAGATGGCGTTCACGGTCTGTGAGCCCATAACCAAATCTGACAGCTCATCTGAGATGTCAAAGAAAGGCGATTTATAATACTGCCTTCTGCCTTTTCCCTAAAAACTCCAATGGAATGGAAACAAATGTAATCTCAATGACAAAGACAAAAATCATTTCCCCATCAAAGAAATTGGGTAATCTCTCCTGCGGGAGTTTTGTTTATCCCAGCACCAACAGAGCGTTATGCTTCAATGCATCGGGTATGTGATCGCGTTAGGGCACCATTTTCCGCCCTTTCCATCAGCAACCAAAATCCCCCCGATGCAGCCAGATCTAAAGCCTCCTGATTCGTGCAGGCGATAATGATCTTTTTTTACCGCCTGGCCAAGTCCCTGTTTTAATTGCGGCTGATTGCAGCATTGTTTGGCAAGCCATGAAATTAGGCCCTGTGTGGTTTTTCCCGCCAAATTCGCCATTTTCTCCCACTGCGCATGACCGGAATAGGACTCTGCGCATGCGGACAGTAGACAGGAAGTCGACTTGTTGGCACGCGCGGCGTGGGGCTAGATGAATAGGAGCAAAATGGTGAGAAGAAAAGCGCGGGAAGCGAAAAGCGCTCTGTGAAAAAGTCGTCTGCTCGACCAATACCCATTTACGAGCAGATAAAGCAATACTGAATGGCGGGGAAATTGACTAAAAAGGCACTATCGTGATCAGATTGTAGCGTTCAGCAAAGTAGCCGTGTTCCATCAGATTTACAGCTCTTTAGAGATGTCTTATATCGTTTAACTTTCTGACATTGTGGCAGTTGCAGGCCCCATAGGGATAATTTGAACTGAAACGTTTGAATTATGAATTATTATCAAACAGTTAGATCCAATAGTTCATGATTTACCCAATACTTCATTTGCTTTGCATTATTCCGAATAATGGATTAAACAGACATCCAGAAGCACCTGAGATTTACAGCCTTTTAAGATGGGAGTATTTTAACTTTTAGTATATGTCCATTAAGTACTCGTTCCCCCTCATAGGATTTGTATAAAATCTCTATTAGATTTATAAGGTTTTGCCAACAATATAAATCCCAATATAGATTTGCATAGGTGTGCAATTATAAACCACCAGAAAATATTGGAGTGTTTCCCAGAGAAGATAAACCTATAATCCGTACTCTTAGGCTTTTGCAATAACTTACAGAGCTATAGCGATTTCATGCATTCAATTTGTTCTTCTCTATATATATCTATATATTTGTGCCTTTAAAACTTCCGTAAGGTCCAGCTTAAGCTCTCTAAGGGCCACTTAGCCCCATACAAGAAAACAACGAATTTTCGACACCATACGCTTTCTAAATGTGGATGACTTGGGCTTTCCCACACTGTTTTCAGATTGCCTTTACCCCTCAAAAAAGACCTAATCCATTTTTCTAACACAAGGCACACCACTACTCCGTAATCTAACCAATCTTTGCACCGTATTTTACAGGAAGGAAAAAGGTCACTGCAAGCATCTGAACTACAGACGGTCATAACGTTTTGAACACCGAAGAATGGCTCTAGAAAATTACAAATGTACCAATAAACTCTTCGTCACAACCTGGTACCCCGTCACGCTCCAGTGAAGGCTGGACAAGCAAACCCACGAGATTTGGGTAGCGCGACACCTGATTGGTGGAGGGTTATCACATAATGCTGATAAGGCCTCTGGGGCCCCTGCCCATTGGCAAAAGAATTAATCAAAACTTGTAATGATCAATATTGTTTATAATATACAAGACAAACATCCACAAACATATTTCACACACCAATAAAAAGATCAGATCCTGCACTATAAGACCTTTGTGATAAGATGCCTGGAACTTTCATAGCTAAAGAGTTATAGTCAGTTGAATATGCCCAATTTACATTTGGTTCAAAGAAAGAAAAAAACTTTGCTTGTCTGGGTGGCAGTTCTTGTATTACTTAAAACCCCATACCCACTAGACGACTTGACTGGCGATAGGCGATGGGCAACTGGGAGAATCGGCTGACTCCTATGATTGCCTGTAAGTATACCATATTGAAATGTGTGTGTTTGATATGAGTTGGCACTAAAATCGGCCGACTCTCCCAGTAGATCTAGAGTTGGCCGATTTTAGTGCCGATCCGTCGACCGACTCTGTAAAAATCTCCTAGTGGGTATGGCGCTTAACACACTAGGTGGCGTGGTCTGGAAATACGTTTATTGCTGACCAAGAAGGGTGATTCTATTCTACTGCTGCTGACCACGCATGTCTTTGTGACCCTGGTCTTGGCCTGCTGGTTGGTCAGCGTGTCGCCTGCTCCGTCGTCCAGTGCTATAAACCATTAAAAGGTGTAACAATACATCAGGCTTCTGGTTAGAACCGGCTAGCCACTCCAGGAAGGGACGGGGCTTAGTCTATCTATTTTGAGGTATAGCAAACTCCGGTTTGCCAATAACTTTCTATAATTCCTACTTATACATTCGGGAGAAAAAAACAACATGTTGGTTCATGTATAAGCAGGAAAAAAACTGATCCATTAAAGTGTACGTGACCAGACCATACTGGTTATTTAAAAGAACGTGCAACCAATAAGAAAAACGTGCAACCAAAAAGAAAACCTATTACATTTGTCCCACATGCATTGAATAACTGATGTACACCTCATTTGTTCTCCAAGAATGCTACTTGATGATTCGATGCTTTCAGTAGTATATAATGATGAATAGTGGTATCGGACTATGTGAAACTGGCATTCATTCACTTCACCTATTTGGTAAAAACAAGTAGTTAAAGGGAGCCAAAACCAATAAATTCAATGAATTTTTCCAAACTCAATTAATCATGGAAATTGATTCTTTGAGCCTATTTCTGGCCCATGTTAAAATCTAAACCATGATATATGGTAAAAAAAATCATTAAAACACATTTTCCTTGCTCAAATCAATTAATGTGGATCCGCAAAAATAGGGTTTGTTTACAAACAAATGCAAATGTTTTCATCGCGCGCGCATTCTACTTCAGTTTGAGCTAGTTTTCACAGCTAATACTTTACCACTGACCTTAACTCGACTCATCTAACATATTTCTATACTTATCTGAGTTTTGAAGATGTTGTCAATTATATTGGTTTTGGCTCCCTTTAAGCTAAATCTAAAGTTCAGTAAAATTATTCCTCAAGGAAAGTATATCTATCTCTTATAACCAGCACCCTTTCATTAGTATTCATTGTAAATATCATGATTATTAAAATGATGATGTGGTGTGATGATGCTTTCTGGACACCCACCTTTACCTTAGATATAACTTTCCACTGGTTCTCTGCACACCCTATAGCTATTACTCTCCATTGGTTCCCTGGACACCCACCTTACCTTAGGTGTTACTCTCCATTGGTTCTCTAGACACCCACCTTACCTTAGGTGTTACTCTCCATTGGTTCTCTAGACACCCACCTTACCTTAGGTATTACTCTCCATTGGTTCTCTAAATACCAACCTTACCTTAGGTATTACTCTCCATTGGTTCCCTGGACACCCACCTTACCTTGAGAACTACCCATTATTTGTTCTCTAAACACCCACCTTACTTCATGTATCACCCAATATTAGTTCTACAGGCACCCACTTTACTTTAGGTATCCCATAACCTAAGTTCCCTAGACACCCACCTTACCTTAGGCTTCACCTAATACAATATTGCCCAATACCAACTGCACCTCCACCCTACCCCACTCCATCCCCTCCACCTCCTACCCCCTTCCAGGAGAAGCCCCACCCACTATTAGTTTTACAGGCACCAAACTTACCCTGGGTATCCCATAACCTAAGTTCTCTAGACGCCCACCTTACCTTAGGCTTCACCTAATATACTACCCAATACCAACTACACCTCAGCCCCACCCCACCCCATTCCCTCCACCTCCTACCCCCTTCCAGGAGAAGCCCCACCCACTATTAGTTTTACAGGCACCAACCTTACCCTGGGTATCCCATAACCTAAGTTCTCTAGACACCCACCTTACCTTAGGCTTCACCTAATATATTGTCCAATACCAACTGCACCTCAGCCCTACCCCACCCCATTCCCTCCACCCCCCATCCCCCCTCTATGAGGAGCCCCACCCACTATTAGGTTTACAGGCACCCACCTTACTTTGGGTATCCCATAACCTTGGTTCTCTAGACACCCACCCAACCTTAGGCTTCACCTGATATATTACCCAATACCAACTGCACCTCCACCCAACCCCATCCCCTACCACCCAAATCCCACCCCCTTCCCAGAGGAGCCCCACCCACTACTAGTTTTAAAGGCACCCACCTTACCGTTGGTATGCCATAACCTATAAGTTCTCTAGACACCCACCTTACCTTAGGCTTTACCTAATATATTGCCCAATACCAACTGCACCTCAGCCCCACCCCATCCCCTACCACCCACCTCCTTCCCCCACCCTGGAGGAGCCCCACCCACTATTAGTTTTACAGGCACGCACCTTACCCTGGGTATCCCATAACCTAAGTTCTCTAGACACCCACCTTACCTTAGGCTTCACCTAATATATTGCCCAATACCAACTGCACCTCAGCCCCACCCCACCCCACCCCCTCGCACCCACCTCCTACCCCACCCCATTCCCTCCACCTCCCACCCCCACCCTGGAGGAGCCCTGACCGGTCCAGATAAATCCTCCAGGGGGCCCAGACACCCTGGGCGATACTCCAGTACCTGAGTTATGGGCTGATCAGCCTACTCTATATTCCCAACGTGTGAGCTGCTCCGAGCAGCACCTCCCTAATGGCTCAGGCCGTGGGGGTCCATGTCCAGTTGAGGTATGTTTCAACATGGTCTTAGAATCCATCAACCTAGTGCTTAAAAGATAACCTTGAAATTGTTTCCTTTTTTATCGTTCATCATAGTGTGGCAACTTATGAACTTTAGCACTGCTTGTTTAAACAACTGCCCATTATTTGCTTTCTAAAATGTTTCTATAGAGTTTTACTGAACTGTACCTAGCACATTGAACGATTAACTTAGCTGATTCTATAGATATTTGGCGCCATTCATTATCAGACAGGGGTTTTAAGTCTTGATCAAAACCGATGACATGGAAAATGATCATTGCAGACGGTCTTTCTAATGATGTAGTTTCTACGGAGAATATACAAAATTGCCACACATATGAGCCACAATTCAGCTAGATTTTAAAAAACTCCTTACTTTTTCGTATCTTAAAATTTAAGGGTGACATTATTTTTATCAGATTTACTTATGAATATCTGATGATATAGTACAGTGAAATCTTGTATTTAGGTTAGATTCAGAAATAACCGACTGCCATATGAAAAATAATATGGGAAAAGTGTTTTAGAATTTTAGAATGAAATTTGGTAGCCATCAAACTTTGATGGCTACTGTTCACTGGCTGCGGCCTCCATCCCGACCACCTGTTAAAAGAATGTCCAAAGTTTTTGAAGACAAGTAAAACGTTTTAAAGTTGTACAATCTTGCTGGTATCAAAAGGGACTTGAACACAACTGTTGGACTGAAACTAACATAAACGCTGGGTTCACATCATGAAAAACAGCTCTGTTATTGCTGTTTCTTAGTCAAGACTCGCTTCCTCACAAACAACTTTTCTGAAAAGACTTGTTAAAGACTGTTAAAAACTGTTCTGCTCATTAAAGGGGGCCTAACGAGGTGTGAGTGACAAACTGGTGGGTTATAAACAAACCTGTTTGTGAAGTCAGGATGACGCTGAAAAGAAACTGACTTTCTTATGCTACTACTCCCTTAAGCACCTAGCTCGCCTTGCGGATTAGTTGATTAGTTACAGGTAGGAATAAACCGTGTTGTAAAGCCAGGGAGCCCACACTGTAACATTTTCAACATTTTCTTTGTGAAAATTGCGGGTTATTTTTATGCTATATCATATCATAGTTATGATTTTTTGGGGGACTGAGTTCTGGAATCAGGGGTTCTTTACACCAGTGCTAACTCTAACATCAGGTCTTGTTCAAATGCTATTGGTCTGAAAATCTGGAAATCGTATTTTGCTATTTCTTCATTTCTGTACGATTTGCCTCTGTATCTGCGACTTCACACATCAACAAGCGTTCTGTTCATAGTGCCTCAGTTGCAGGCAGGTGCCTGTCAGTAACATTTAGACAGACATTTGACAAAAATAAACTATGATAAAGAAATTGGCATGAAAAATATTTAAAAGGACCTGTAAATACTGTTCTGCTCATTAAAGGGGGCTAACGAGGTGTGAGTGACAAACTGGTGGGTTATAAACAAACCTGTTTGTGAAGTCAGGATGACGCCCAAAAGAAACTGACTTTCTTATCCTACTACTACCTTAAGTGCCTAGCTCAGCTTGTGGATTAGTTGATTAGTTACAGGTATGAATTGAACGTGTTGTGTAGTTAGGGATCCACAATGCAATATTACAACACTTTCTTTGTAAAATGATTGGGTTATTCTTGATGCTATACTCTATTATAGTTGTGAATTTTCTTGCGACCGGTTTCTGGAATCAGAGGGTCTTTACATCAGTGCTAACTGTAACATCAGGTCTTGTTCAAATGCGATTGGTCGGGAAATCTGAAAATCGTATTTTGCTATTTCTTCATTTCTGCACGTTTAGCCTCTGTATTTGCGACATCACACATCAACAAGCGATTTTTTCATAGTGCCTCAGTTGCAGGCAGGTGCCTGTCAGTAACATTTAGACAGACATTTGACAAAAATAAACTATGATAAAGAAATTGGCATGAAAAATACTTAAAAGGACTGTTAATACTGTTCTACTCATTAAAGGGGGCCTAACGAGGTGTGAGTGACAAACTGGTGGGTTATAAACAAACCTGTTTGTGAAGTCAGGATGATGCTGAAAAGAAACTAGGCTTCTTATGCTACTACTACCTTAAGCGCCTAGCTCGCCTGGGAATTAGTTGATTAGTTACAGGTATGAATGAACAGTGCTGTAGAGTCGGGGAACCCACACTGAAACATTTTCAACATTTTCTTTGTAAAGTGATTGGGTTATTCTTGATGCTATAATTAATATGCTTTCATAGTTATGAATTTTCGTTCGACTTCTTTCTCTCGACCGGTTTCTAGATAGGGCGTTTCACACTAGTCTCTTAACTATAATATCAGATATTTGCCCTTAACATGGTTATGTTTCACGAACATTTCTGACAATTAAGTTTTTATGCAATTGCGATTGTTCTTAGGTCTTTCAAACATGGGGAGGGGGGGGGGGCTTAGCACTTGCTTCATCATATAAAACATATGCACCAGTAAATAGATGGTAAACGGAGTGTCCTTGTCCTTTAGAGCTTATAACTACTAATCAGAGGCTCAAAAGACAGTTGACAGTCTGCTATAAAGGTAGGGAAACTGCTCAACTGATGAGTTGAATGGGTCGCCACAAACTGTGTCCAGACATATGTTTTAGCATTAACTTTAGAATTCAGCTGCTAAATTTCACCCTGGAACTAAACTCCATTCTAAATCAGTTAATTTGAATTATGTGGCTGAATGGGACATCTAATTTTGAAACAGACCTTCATATTCCCATCGGCCTTACGATGGAACAGAGGCGGAAATAGTTTATTTTTCTGTATACGGCTTTGATAAGGTGTTTCAAATAATTAAGCTGTGATGAAGCAAGTCTTCTGTAAGTACATTCTCTTATTTTAGAAAGCCTCTCATCTTAGAAAGTAGGCTTTCTCATTAGTATGACAGCCCTTAATCGTATGAAGAAAGCTAATTGTAAACTTTGAGCAGAAATCGTAGGAAATAGGGATGGTTTTTAGGAAAGAACATTCTGTCGACATAGGCCTGTATCTCACTTTATTATTGTAAATCAGCATGAAAGGCATAACAAAGCAACAATTAAAACTAAATAGAAATAGAAGAACATCCTTACAAATAAGGTTCTATGCAAGGCAACCTCAAGCAAAACCTTAATGGCAATGCAACCAGTGTTACACATTTCCGAATGCAGCGCTAGCCTCTTCCTTATGTGAATTTCCGAACACAGCCTCTCTCGTCAACACCACCCAGTGGGCGGACGACAAGCCGGCAGGTGGTCACGTGATAGCATCAATAGCTCTAGATAACCGGAACTAGGGGGCCACGTGAGGTGTATCAATACGCCCAATTCACTCAGTGGCGGAAGAATTAGATCTCCATGGCGGTAAAAGAGCGGAATATTCCGACCTTTTTCTTCATGAATTTATACTTTAAAGGGAGCCAAAAGCAACGTTGGGTCAAAAAATTGCAAAGTTTGTTAAATATATTCTATGGCCATAGCCTAGGCCTGTGGTAAAATATGAATTGTGAATACAGACTTGAACTACATCAAAATACATTAAAACTCATTCCCGGTCAATTTTACTAGGAAAGCAAACAGCGAATATTGTTTTAAAATACCAGATTGCTATCAACTTCCTCTACATTTACTTCTGAAGGGATGACGGTTCAAATTTTGATTCTTAGATTAAAAGTCAGATTAAGATTAGCATTTTCATCACCCACGTCCTTAACTATCATTTGCCGCGGCTTAGTTTAGTTTCAGTTCACACACACACACACACACACACACACACACACACACACACACACACACACACACACACACACACGTATACATTTAATATGTAGGCCCCTATAATGCGTTGATATACCCATAATATTATAATATGCTTGCATATCCCTGGGTTATTTTAGAGATTGGCCCTATATTTCATGTAACTTTTCCGGAATAACTCTGGAGCCTTTGTTACAAAACAGCTGCCGCAATCTGATTCTTTAAGAAAGACATCGCACACATTATTCATTGCCTGGGATATCATGACAGCTTTTGTAGACTGACAAAAGTTTCACCAATGAGTCATCACCACAAATGATTGCAACGTTTAGTCCTTTGACAAGTAACACCCCAGAACCCAAGCCAATCAGACTCCATAAACAGTACAGGCAGATGTTTCAATGTGATATCAATTGTCAATCTGCCAATTAAGAAGTAAGAAAACAAGACGTCAGCAGGGGAAAGAGCCCATAAAGAATGTTACCATTGGTGGTGTTTTCTATCATTGCCCCAGTTTCGTTATCAAAGATCTGCTTCCAGATGTATCGCTTCAATCATTTTATCCTCCTGATCTCAGAAATAAGGTTATCTGGATTGATGTCTTTTTATTATTTTTGTAATTTGGGTTGAACTTGTAGGGAAATGTTCCTCATTATAATACTGTAGAGAAACCACGCCCCAAGTTGTGTATTTTCACAATCACGTTATGAGCAAATGATATAAATAAAAACTTGATTATGTTAAGTTAAGTGTTCCTCACTTTCTGAGGTAATTTTTGATTGATATCAAATGGATATCGGTGACTTGACCCCATCAACCTTATATTTTCAAGCTAAAGTGAATGTAAACTCACATCTACTCTTGTTTTGTTTGCATTTGTTTTTACAAATGATTATAATTATTGAAAGATTATTGATACAATATAGGAAGAACTCAACTAATGAAAAGGTATAAGTTTTGGAAGCAAATTGTGACATTCCTCGGTAGTTCGGGGTTTCCGGTTTCTACAGCAGAGGGACGTGGGGGTTATTTTGGGTTCTCAGCTGGGCACGGAGTCCGAGCAAGAAGCCGAGATGTGAGATCTAGGGTTGTGCCTCACGCACGAGGGGGACTGAGTGGGTCGGTCAGGAAATCAGTATTCGTCGAAGGGGGGAGGGTGTATTGGTCGGATGGGACCTAGGGGTTTCAGCCATCGGGCGCGGAGGATGGTGGATAGAAAAAGTGTGGGGTAGGGGTCCGGGTCGCCTCTTCGTCTTCGTGCTCTTTCGGGCCAGTCTACCCTATTCTATCTCAGCCTGGAGGTTCCGGGCCGACAGTCGCCTACTGTTTGGTAGCGTGGGGCCGAGCCGGTCGTGCCTTGTTACCTCCGATCAGGGGGTTACCGCTCACTATTTCGGGCTTTCGTACCTGTCCGGTCTTCTGTTCCCGTGTCACCAATCAGGCTATTTCGGGCCTTTGGGCCATGTTTTGGTCCTTCAGGTCTTCAGACCCCCGTACTATTTTCTGTCTAATTTCCTATAACTATACCAATATTACTTGTATTTACTGGTTACTTAGTCCATATTCAATCATCTTATTGACTGGAATCCCTCCTAAGGGGTTGCCAGAGGAAGAAGACACGTGTGAACACCAGGAGTACTACGAAGGAACTCTTTATTTTCCGGCCTCGCCGCCCCTTTTATACCCTATCGGTCAACTCTGATTGGCTATCTCTCGTCACGTGGTCATAGTGATGTCACGTGGTCATACTGACGTCATTTCCGGTTTACATTGTTTCTCGGGTTTCGGGTTTCGGGCCCGTTACAAAGTACACTTTAAATCTACCGTATCGATTCATCTTCCATATTTTAGCTTTGACACCTGATGAATAGACATTCATCACAAAATCATAGAATATGCATGCCAGGAATACAGTAATATTTGCGAATTTGATATCCCTTCAGAGTCCATTTAGATATGATACACTTTGGTTTAATCACCGTTTATTCATTTTATAACTTATTTATCCGAATTCATTGAAAAACAACTGTTCTATTTAGACAAAGATTATCACATTATATCTCAAATGCTACATAAATTGGCGCATATGCATTTGTTTCCAATGGCAACCCAGTACAGAATCGATCTCCATGTCATATTATTCAACTAGATATGTTTGCGAGCAATATGTCAGCATGCAAATAGTAGTCATGCCTGTGGTTATTTCGCATACAAACCCTATACAACACTGATGTAATGCCCATGCCCGACCTATGTCAGCCAATATAGACCACCTCTATCCCACTTATGTCCAATTAATTGGGCAAATAAATGGTAATTTTCAGATCACAGTTGACTATGTAATATAATTCTGGGCACATGAACGGGCCAAAGAAATCAATCATTGATCACTGGTCATGTTTGCCTGGTCACAGTAGCATTAATTACTTCACAGTATTTTACTCTTTATTACTTAATATTCCTTTTATTCTTAGTTCTAAAAATTAATGCATGACGTGTTGACCCATGCAGTTTGGGGGTAATGGGTAAAACGTTGCCCTATGAATTGCTCCTCGTTTTCATAATTTCCACAAATTTTAGACAATATTTTGGCATTGAAGTATGGAAAAATGTTTTGGTGTACAGATTAACCATCGAAAACCATAGGGAGCTTGAGCTTTGCTCATAGTCTATAATAAGCTCCCCAGAGTGATTTTGACAGACAACCTCTGGCATCTCCCAGGGTTCTTCTTACAATAATTATCTAGACGTTTAAGAAGAATTGAGAAAAATCCGAAACTTAAGACACCCAAACCGTGCACCTGATCTTTTGAAAAGCCATGCAATCTCATCGAAAAATATCGTTGTCGAAGACAACTGATCAGCATCTGGCGGGCCCACTCAACCAATCCCATACCTGACGAAATCATACTTTCTCCTACCCCAAACTCTATCACAGGGATGAAGTAAGGTCCCCTCTAACTCAAGAAAAGAACAGGGAATTGGGCGTAATAGAACCTGGACGTCGGAAGTCGTTGAGACTGCGCACGCATTCATCTGGCCGGAAGTGAGTGTCGGAGAGATCACCATCACCAAGAAGAAGGGTGGGGTCCCAGCTGTCTATTAGAGGTCCAAAGTCTGAGTAACCATCTGTCATATACTCAGGGGCGGATCCAGGGGAAGAGGGGTCCAGGAGGTCATGTGACACCCCCCCTTTTTTTTGTGGAACTTAGCCTTAAAATAAAGAGAGACTAATTCATACTAATTTTAGCTTCAGAGATACTCTTCATACATAGGCCTACGTGACAGTGGATCATTGGAAGACCATGAACTGTATGGAGTCATCATCATTCATTTGAATTCGTATAAATCTTTCTGTTGGAACCAATATTGTGGTCACTGCTAGCCATCGCATCCATGTTTTTTGGATCTTACTAAGTATGACCGTGCTGTGACATAGCACTGTCTCATGCTACCTAGCTATGATAATATCGAGGTTCGATGATTGGATACAAACTTACATGATGCGTCAAACATAAAAAGAGGAAAACAACCATAAAAGGCACTGGTCAGCCTACCCCCTATGGCGCCTACTTCAGACACCTTTATTCTTCTCTCATAAGTCTCTGGCCATGGCAGCAGCTCCAGGAGAGGCCATGGAGGGGAGGGTAGTGATCACACAACTCCAGGGTGCCTGCTGATGTACGGTGGACCCAGCCTGGCCAGCCAAAGAACCCCCATCTATTCCCCCACCCAGGGCCCGCGAGGTTTTCGTCGGACTTAGCACTAGGCAAAAGGGGCCTGCCACATGGGGTCATAGACCAAAAAGGGAAAAAGCACTGGTGGAAAAAAGACCCCAAAGAAAATGCTCCCTCACATGGACATGGCGTTTGAAAGGGGAGTCTGCATAAGGGTGGAGGGGGAAAAAGAAGAAGAAAAAATGCCCCTTGATGTTGCGGACTCGGGAGGGCCCTTGGAGTGGGGCCTTGCCCCTTGTGACGTCACAGCTCTGACCATACTGGTTAAGGGGCTGTGGTTGATGTGGTGGGAACCAGCCTGGTGAGTGGAAAATCGATGGCATTGGTTTGCAGAAGCCCTCCCTGCCCTTTGCCCAAACTGCTCCAATTGCCTGTGTCCATAGGCTCTGCTGGTATTGCAGCCTCACGCCGTATATATACCTTACATGGCTATGGTCTTCTGTGTAAAGCTGGTATTCAACTATCCGATTTTACTCAGGATTTGAGAAATCGTCAGTTGCAATAAAATGTTAATCATAGACATGTTATGTATCATTAAAAAGGGTATTCAATTCTCTTTCAGGTGATATGTAGGATGTATGGTCTTTTGTCTGATAACCGGTTAAAAGCTCTAAATTACCCAATCACACTGGCAGTGAGAACCGTCTAGTGGCATACAGCCTAAAGCCTGTGAAAGGCCACATATGTGGGTAGCTTGCATAAGACCAACTGGCATTCGGGGAATAGCTGCAAACTGGACCGTGGGTATGTGTATAATAGGGATTGACAGGTCCAGAGGATTTGTCTTATAACGGCCCAAACACAGGCTTACCCATACCCACAGATAGGCCTCCAGAGAATCGATACCTATTGAGGCCTATGGATTTTGACCTAGGCTAAGGGCCTGCGTATCAATGCCTAAGCAGCAGGCCTATTGGCTTAGGCTTATCGCTTGGCCAGCAGCCTGAAGCAAGCCAAGGTTTCAATGATGAATTGATTGATTTAGTATTACATTAACCTATTCCTGATAGGCCCAATAGGGTAAAGTGTCAATTAAAATTCTGCACCAGGGGCGGATCCAGAAACTTTGGAAAGGGGGGGGGGGCTCACATATTAAAAGGGGTCCCGGCGTCCCCTCAGGGGGCGCCAATTTTACATTAAGAAATCTAAATTTGGTCAAAAAAGCCCCCCCCCCCCTAATTCCATCCCTGTGCACCCAACCTGATTAGTAACCAACAGCACATATCTCTCATTTCGCAACATTTTCAAACAGCGAAAGCGCTCCTATCGCTTTTTTTCGAAGCATATCGCTGCTCTAATTGGCAGGCTCCTCACTACTACTTCTCCAGCACCTACTGCTTGCATACACTTCCTCCTCCAGTGCACCCAGAGGCTCAGTTGGCCTTGGGTTGCCTGCTCACTCAGTTGGGTTGTTGGGACGGCCCACCCTTAGATGCAGAGTGCAGCAGCTGCTCTGGCTTCACGGTAGGTGGGAACACAACGTGCACACTAACAGGTCCAATGGTGGAGATGGTGAGCATACTCAGGGGGAGAGTGTTCAATGTGTAATGTATGGATATAGGTACAGTTGGATAACCACAGCTTGTATTGTTTTACAATAGATACATGGATATCATATGCAGGCACCAGGAGGTGTATAACTATACCTTGGCATAACTGTATATTGTCAGCCTTCCCAAACCTACAGAATCATAATTTTTTCAACATCTTCTTCTTCCATGACATCTGAGAAAGTAACTGAGGAAGTAGGATCTGCCTTGGATAAATATTGCTCAGACAGTCTTTATTTCACATAGGATTAGTAAAAACTTTTTAAAAACTAGTGCTTTGAGCACGCCACTTAGTAAGGCATAGAGGTCTTAATACACATAATATTATAACATAGGTGAAGTTGATATAGGAGTTCAACCTGTAATATGGTAACACAGGAGTTGTTGCTACTTTCCATCCCCAAGCCAGCCACCTGCTTTGTCTGGATTAACCTCACTCTGCCACCTGGAGAAGCAGACTCCTCCAGGGTGGGTGATACCTTCATTAAGGCCGACAGACCTGCAGGGAGGTGGTGAGTGGGTAAAGTGTACTGGAGGACAGCCCAGGAGGAATGACTCATGTTACCAGTACACAGAAACCCCCTACCATTGAGGGTGACCAATAAGGAACTGGTTGCTGCGTTTGGTCTGTGTCCATGATGTTGGATATTGGAACTAATGATGCAGGACATTTATAACGAGTTGGGAATATATGTATGAAACAAACAATAAGTTGGACGTATCTACATGATAAAGCTAACAAGCTGGTAGTATCTGCAGGACATATAATTATAATGAGTTGGGAATACATGTATGATACCACCAAGACGTTGGATGTATCTGCAGGACAATGTTAACGAGTTGGTAGTATCTGTAGGACATATATAACGACTTGGGAATATATGTATGATACAACCAATAAGTTGGACGGATCTGCAGGACACAGTTAACCAGCTGGTAATATCTGCAGGACATAAACAACCAGTTGGGAATACATAAATGATACAACCAATACGTTGGATGTATCTGCAGGACAAAGTTAACGAGTTGGAAGGATCTGCCAGACATTGATAGCTGACTTTCAGCACATGCATGGTGTAGTTAAAGGGTTCTACCCCTCTGCAGGGCATACTTTACAGGTCTGGTGCATCTGCAGACAACGCGTAAGGGATTTGAACTACATACATTATACACTTAAGGGATACAATTAAAGGATTATGACTATATGCAGCTCGTGGTTTTAATTGATGGTTATTTCCATCGGACATCAACAAGTTGAAGTCAGTTTCAGATGTCTTTCACAACTTGGAATTACTTACACAAACTACAATTGCGCGACTGCAAGAAATGTTATATACAGAGGAAAAATAAAAAGCAACACTGGATAAAAAGGCAATCGGATTACTATCGATATCAAGTCCGGCTGTTTGAATCAAGAGTATGCTCTATAGACAAACACATACTATAACGGCTAAAGGATTCATTGGGTTCTAGCTCAAAATGAGGTATCAGAAGATTATGAGATTATGAGCAGGACGTGATATGGTCGTTTTCTCCTTTGTCACTTTCAGGGAATATCACTCCCACAAGGGGAACCCATTTGAGGGGATGTATTGCTTAGTTTAAATTGGAGATTGACTTCTAGCCAATACAAACCAATAGGGAATGTGTTAGGTAAGGAAGGCGTCTTTCATGTTTTATGGATCATTGATTGGCTGGAGATTACTTCAACACTGTAACACAGAGGGTGTTTGTGTTACTGTGCAAACTGACTTTTCTATGTATAGACAGGCTCAAGAAATCCTATTAGAACCAGCTATTGATTCGTCAAAGCCTATGGACAAGGAACCCACATTTTGAAAGGCTGTTTACAGATAAAACCTTTTTGCAAACAGGTAAAGTATTCTTTTTATTGTTAGTATATGTCTGAAAGGCACATTATCATTATGTCATTTGACTAGGAAAATGGGCTTTAGTTTAGTTTATAATTTTTAAACATGAGGATAGGGTTTAATTTCTGAACTATTTGAACTATTTCTGACCCGCCCACATCTAAGTCCAGCATTTGCAGATGGCAATGAATTTATATTGACGTTGCAATTGATGTTGGCACAGCCATACCATCATACCACCGTAATTCCTCTCGCCTGTGCAAAGATTGGAATTAAAATTTGATCGACTCGACTTTGACGTGATAAAGCTGTAAACATCAGGCAAATACTTGAGCCCGAACGGAGGGAACAAAAGAGCCAGCCTGTGTTGACAACCGTGGGAAAATGTCACCATGACAACGTGGTTTTCTTCCTGCATCCTACTCGATCGCTACTCCTCTCTACCTCCTCCACCCCTCTCTCTTCCTCCCACCGCCTGGCTTTGCTTTTTTTCTATTTCTTTATTTGGAGATGAAAAGTCAGGCTTAGCGCTCTGCAGAGTTTTCTAGCAGACCACCAATTGGGAATTGAGCAGATTCAGTGTGTTCATAATGCTCATATGATTCAGTATTTGAGAAATAAGTAGTTTCAACGCGTACGTAGGCCATTAATCTAGAGGTGAGAAGATTCAAAGTGCTCATAGTAAACACAAACCACGAATTGAGATCAAACATATGCAATGTTATTTCACTGTGAAGAGGCCACGAAATGAAATATGAGTAGATTCAATGACTTATAGTAAACACAGACCCTAGATAAAAAGTGAGCAAGCTAAATTAATATTGCAATTTCAGTCAAAAAATGTATTAGGTCTGTATATCATATTATCATAATAAAATGAGCCGAGTAATATTGGTCAGAAATAAGGTTCACAAAAAGCTAATTTTGTAATGGCCTGTTTCTTATAGAAAACTACTATACTAATTTATACTACTATAGCCTGCCAGCTCATCTTACTAGATCATACCTTTTAATGTTGAAATACAACATTTTGAATTGTAAACTAGTCGGTTGCTTAAATAGACCCTAAATGAGTTAAGTTAATGATTCAGTAGAATGTTTGAGACTCTGTATATTAACAAATTACAGAGTGTTAGAGTTTAGCCCTACAAGTTCGATAATAGTTCTCACGCAGGGTTAGTAACTACGACTTAACATCCAAATGAACCTCTTGAGTTGAGTATAGTGTTCCAAAAGCATCGCTGCAGGTATTGCTTTCACAAGCAACGTCTGATTTCTACGCGCGGAGTTTCGTCTGACAATTTCCCATAAGTTTGGCATTCTCACGGTTATTCTATACATCTGCAAACTCAAGAGCAATTACCGCATGCTCCTGTTACTATAGTGAACATCTTGTTTTTGCTCATTTTAGGTCAGTGAGAAATTCAAACTGAGGAACTTCCGTCACCACATCTCTCTTTGAAATAGAGAACTATGACAACATTTTTCAACTACAACAACAGAAACAACAACCAAAAAACAACACCAAAAATGTTGTCCCATTAATTAACAAGGATGATGACAACCCACAAATGTTGACCTTTTGTCTTTCTCACCGCTTCCCTCAGATACACCTGACGCCCTGGAGGTGCTGAAAAGCGCCCCTGGAGCAGGTGTAAAAACTCACTAATTGTTCAGTGATCACACTCAAGGCTCTGGGAGGGAAGTGTGAAGAGGTGTGAAGGTCCAAGGAGGAGTGGGAAGAAGGTGTGACTCAAAGAACCGTGGTCGTCTCAGGCATGGCTCTTAAAAGTGATTGACTTTATCTGAGGAGTTTTTTTCTTATCATCCCTGAATCAGACTGGATTCTCTGATCGCCTTTTAGTGCACTGCTTCTGGATTAAAAGGTTACACTGGTCTCCAGGGGATCTTTAAAGGATTTTCTTGCCACTGGTACCTTTTTTGGACCAGTTTGTGTAATGTGTATTCTTGCTCGTGTATGGATATAACGGCAAAAGGAATGCACAGGGAAATATTGTGATAACTTATGAGCATTAAAACGGAGGATGTTTTGCACTCATACAGCGAGAGATTAACTAATCAATATCAAAAGTTCTAAAAAAAGGATAATCCATGTTTAAAAACAAACACATATGCACAATATGCAACTGGTGGATTTTAAAAAACAATAGCCAGTGCACATAATTCAGGATAACAGATGCAAATCTATAATAGGAACATACTAGCTTGT
The DNA here is from genome assembly GCA_936440205.1 of Lepidonotus clava. Taxonomy (NCBI): domain Eukaryota; kingdom Metazoa; phylum Annelida; class Polychaeta; order Phyllodocida; family Polynoidae; genus Lepidonotus; species Lepidonotus clava. The sequence continues at coordinate 14,839,335 of OW387144.1, forward strand.
ACAATTCACTAAAGGATAACTCTAAACGTTAGCGTAGGGGAATACTAGGCCCTATGCGACTGAGATATACGTACTATAGTTCAGTGTATTGACTCAAACGGTATCGGAGCTTAAGGATACATTGTAGGCCTATATTGGTATCAGGACTACTTTCACTAGCGGAGGAGGTGGAGGAGAGGAGAACCAGTCAGTCTTTACCACAGGACATGGAGACTGTGTCTCTCATCTACGTAGACAGGTAGGGCAAACTTAATGCTTTAATTGAATTTCTTATTATTGATAATTCATCTAATTGTATGTATTGCATGTAGAGGCTATAGAGTCCATTCCGTACCTCATGCCACCGTCATGCTCCAGTGGAGGTAGGACAAACAAATCCACGTGGTGGGGGTAGCGCGACCCCTGATTGGTGAGGGGCTGTTACATAATGCTGAGAAGGTGCTGAGAAGTGCTCCCATTGGCCAAAATTAAAATAAAAACTTTTAATATTGAAAAATGTTTATGAAATACAAGGCTTACATCCTCAGTTATGATTCACATGTCAATGAACAGAGAAAGTTCTGCACTGTACAGCCAATGTTAAGGCATTATTTTACCTTGTATGGACACAAAGTCGAAGGTGGTTTAAAGTCGCCAATTTACATTGGCTCAAAGAAAGAAAAACTCCAGCCTGGTCTGGCCTACACCTATGGAGCTGAGTTCCACACTAGGTAGCATGTTCTGGAATCTTATTTATTCACTATGCACAAAATGATCACAGATTCCTATCCAGATGACTTACAGGAGGAGACAATCCTAGGATTACTGGTCTCTCCTTTCAGCAAGAGATTGAGTTATACTGTCCCAGGATAATGTGGGCGAGCAGCTGAAGCAGCTGAACATTAATGCATGCGTAAATGTTTCAATGACGAAAATAGAATTTTAACCTTGAATGAGCAGAGAAGCACCTGGCTGTTATAATTCATATTGCAAAAATAGCAACCTCACAAAGTGGAATACCCATATACATTTGTAAAGTTTTGTGTCGGACACAAGGTACTTAATTCGCAGCATTTTGCTGTGATACGTAGTACTTGCTATTGAGGTTGCCTATTATGAGTCTAGCTATAGGTTATAGCTATGACCAATCAGCATTGTAAGGGGATTAGACGATTGATTTCACCTAAGCAGCTGTTGGTTTCTGCTAGTGACTTTTCTTCTGAATAAATATAAGTGTTTTCTAAACTATAAACTCAATAAGATATTATAGAAATGTGCCGAATTGAGTTGTCTTGCTTCAATTGATATTCCCAATATAAAACTAGAATTATATCAAGAAATATAAGTTCAACCCATCTCGAAATACCGTCAACTATCCAACACTAGAAGTGCAGGGCTATACTATTACATCCTGATTTTTCCACAAGCCCAAAGTCATTGAAGAAACATTACAGGCCTGCTACTAGCACATTTTGTGGTAATTGGATGACTCTAAATAGGAGTCATGGGAATAATCGGTCTGATTATAATTAGAAGTCACTCCCACAAGGCCTCTAATCGGTAGACAGCTGATTAGCCTAGACTGGGCTCTACACCTAGAAACTATTTTTAACAGGTATCACCTTTTAGCAGTTTAGCAAGGCTTCATGATAAATTATGTGGGGAGTTTGCATACTATAGTATATTGGTTGGGTGGAATGATAGGTACAAGGCCGTATTTTTTAAAATCTTTTTTTGTTTGTTTAACCACAATCATCACAAGGGTGTTCTTCCATGTAGGTGATACAAACAGAGTAACCATAACGTTGTGTTACAGAGAAAGGATACATTAGTATAATAGTACGAATAGCTCATTATACTAATGTATCTTTCTATTGAAACATTATGCGTAGTACTTAACGGAGTTTATATTTTGGGACGTAGATTATAGTAGGAAAGCCTAGTGCTGACTTGTATGAAGAGTTCTGTGGTGGGACGGCAATTAAGTATGGCATTAGACAGCAATAACTCAGAAGTTAGGAATTTCATTGTATCATCATGTGGTACAATATATCAGATTCTGTCAATTAGTATTACATATTGTAGGAGAGGATATGTAGCTTTCTTTAGTTTGAGAACGTGTTTTTCTCGAATTAATTTATATGCATTTTATTGAATAGACTGTGCTAAATATTTACTATCAAAGTTATTAAAAATGTTAGCTTTCCTTCCCTGCTACCTTTAACCTATGCCCCAAAAGTATCTGTTAGCTCACGGATGAGAAATATCTCGAGCTCTTTGCTATCGTACTAATATTAGAACCGCGGGGGGTATCAGAGAGTGCCTGTACGACCCATGGGTCCTCTATATGGGTTGACCCCTAAGGTTCTTCTATATTTTATCACCCAAACAAAATCTGAAATAATGTTGTAAACTTTTTGAATGAGGAGCGGTACGTACAGCCAGTCAATACGCACCGACTCTTATATGCACCGCTCGTCGGCCATGCGGGTGATAAATGCTTCCACGCAAACTCTAAAAGGAGTTTCACCAGTTACTCCTTCTTCCCTATTCAGCAAGAGGGACTCGGCGTCAGTTTGATTTTACAGAATTGTTTTCTTTACCGTTCCTCCACTCAATATGCCAGATTGAATTCCGTTTCACACTCTTCCCGTAATCCAGTAAGAAGATCTATTGAATCTATTCTAATTGGTTTTCATGCGGCTGTAAAGGTGATGTTGGTTTAGTTTTCGTTCGGCTTAGGCCGATGAAACCTGACGCCATTCAAATGGTTTAAGGTGCGATTCCACTAGCTGATTTTACTACCGATTTCTTAAAATCGCCAGTGGGTAGGCGATTTAAGTATAGGCATGTTATATATCATTAGAAATGTTTTTCAATTCTCTTTCAAATGATAGGTAGGAGGCAGGGTCTTTTCCATGTAACTGGAGAAAATTAATTAATTACTCAATTTCTCTGAGTCAGAATCGGCTAGTGCAATACGTGCTTTAAGCCCCATACCCACTAGGCGACTTTTACACAATCGGCCGACTGATCGGCACTAGAATCTGCCGACTCTACTAGCAGAGTCGGCCGATTATAGTGCCGACTCATATCAAACATACACATTTCAATATACCATACTAACTGACAATCCTTAGAGTCGGCTGATTCTAGCCAGTTGGCAGTTGCCTGTTGCCAGTAAAATCGCTCAGTGGGTAGGTGCCTTTAGTACGCTTCGCTCCATTGTGTTTTACACAATCCACGTTGTTTCCATTGAAGTCAGCCCAGTTCAATAACATTTAGTGGTAACACTTCTTTGCAGTGTGGCGCACACACAAAACCTGGAGCAATGCCTTAAGCATCTGTTAAGGAGATTTTCTATTTTGTTGATAGGATTTTCTTTAGCACGAGAAGTTTATACTTTGTTTGGAGCTGTGTGGTGCTAGATTACGGCATGCTTTTTCTTTGCAAGTGTAAGGTTCTCTGTTGCATATTGGTGCATGTACTATGCTTCCTTATCCATTATTTATACAGGGAAAGTTTTATAACAGAATTAAAAAAGAGAGCTAAGATATGCCACATGCTGTAGTCTAAAGACTGTCTTCCACTACTAAGCGTTTCTGAGAAGCGGGAATTTGCATTGGTAATTTCCAAGTTGTCAGTATACATATATAATAAAGGGAATTTATGCATCATACATAACAATTAACATTTCAAAGACAAGTTAGAATATGGTTCCCCCCTCCTTCTCTTCTAGGCATTTAAAACTTTAGACATTTTACCATTCACTTTACAATAATAATTATATTGACCAACACATTCTGAAATTCTAAAAGATTCTTGGATCTGTCCTTGGAATATACCCATCTGCATCAAAACCGCTGAAGCTTATTCGATATCACCATTTGCAAACCAATAGTTGTATCCCTTGAAAAAGTCTCAGTTGTACAGAGTATCATGGAAAGATACGGATACTAATTTGAGAAACCTTTTAGAACGATTAAAAGCTATTTCTCATGAATCTCGGTATTGTAATTTCACATTAATGATACATGAGAATCCTTACAGAAAACTATATTACTGTCCTGAAAAGCTTCCCTTAGAATTGTATTATTTATATTTCATGATCAGATCAAACTTAAAACGATTACTCCTTAGGCATATTACCCTTATCTTATCTGATGTAATGTTCTCTTGTGTTTTAAGCCTCTCATGTTGCCATTAGCAGAACTCGGCTCCTTTCTGGGGGTCTTCAGGTGGAACACTTGGAAAACCTTTCGAAAGGACAAAGCTTCTGGAAGTCCATTTAAATAAAGCCCCTTTTAAAAGTCCATGTTTCCCCTCCTGACTACATTTTAGGAACCTCCTGTTTTGCCGTTGCACCTCAAGCTGTGACATCTATCTCAACTAAATCACAAACAAAAGATTTATAAAACATCTTTTGTACCAATTAAAATCGATTTTGGGGTACAAATCACGTTTGTATTGTGTCATAACATTCTCCGAACATGAAGAATTAATTCAAAGAAATACATTTCCCGGAAACATTACCATACATTATTGCCGGAACAAGCTTGGCAAAAACATACTGGTTGAGACACAAATTTGTCATTTTTCAATTAACTGTAATATAACTATAATTACAATTGTAAATCAATAGTTATTTAGCTGGAAATTCCTAAAGACCAACATTCAAGTTAGCCTATGAGGTCAGTGGTAAGCGCTTGTGTTGATTTATATCAACAAAGCAAAGAGAAAAATACACTAACCCCTTTTTGAAGCTCTCTTTTTAACTGCATTTAAAATAGCATTGTGTTAAGGCAGGCATCTTGCAGTGCAATAGCTGTCTCACCTGTAAATTTCACTTTCATTAAGGCAGCGACCCCTGGTGAAAATGGCTGCATAATCAATCAGCCTTGTCTCATTACTGTCTGCTTATATTATCGCCCACTTTTAATAATTCCTCATTTGCTTTTTAAGCTTCCCTTGAGGAGAGGGGCTTTTCTTCTCCCGGTGGAGGGAGAGGGAAATTCCTGGCTGTGCTATCTTGAAAGCTAATCTACTAATCCTTTGAAGAGGGATAACAAGCTGTATGTAGTGCTTTAAAGTTTGACAGGCTGTTTCATTCTAAGGATGGATTGCTCTATACAAGTCTCTTTGCGCGATAATAGATTTTATTTGTCACTGTAAGTGGCAGTGCTACATTGTTTTCCCATTGATAACATTCATTACTTTACTGGCTATTCATTCTTAAGTGGCATTGTCAGGAATGCAGTGTGTATCATTTTCTCTATTTAATCTTATTTTTTTCATTTTCAAATCACTAAGCTGTGACCTGTAAGGACGGATAAAACTCAAAGATACAGGGAAGATGTGTTCTTCTATTCTATATAATATTTCTATATTCTTGTTGATTTTTATCATCAATTCATAGAAAAAGTGATAAAGGAAAATACATTGTACATAATTTCCTTCTATTTCAGTGACAGTTCCTATTTTCCACTTTATCATCTTTAGGAAATTGTTAAAAAAAAAACCACCCCCACTCTGCTTCCTCTCTCAGTCAGTGGTAGGGTATTGGACACCTCACAAATAAAGAATCAGGACCCAAAGCTGGTATAGATCTCCAGGGCTTCAGCTGGAGTCTCGGTGAATAAGACCGAGCAATGGTTCAGTGGGCGCATCGACTTCTCCTCCAGGGCATCCCTGAAAACCAGGCTCTGCCAAGAAATAACTATTCCAACCAAGCATCCCCTGCCTGAGTGCCTGACTGCTGGTTCTCCCCTCAGCGGCAATACTTCTCTAATCAATATTTAATTGGTCCTAATGCCGTCGTGGATTTTTACTGAGAGGAACACTCAAGTGGGTGGGGGGAGGGCTCTGGTGGGGGGTTTCTGGGAGTAGGGGCTATGTCTGTGGTGATTAGGTTGCCATTAGTGGAGTTCTCTCTGTAGATTGTTCGTCTTTTTTCTTCATCTTTTCTTTTCAATTCATACAATCTTCACTTTTTTCCAATGCATGTAATCAGCTTTATTCAGGAAAATAGATCCCATCGCTTATTGCCCCTGTAGAAATGAAAGAAAGATTAGAAGGAAGCTAAGTGTTAGAATTAAATCCCTGTAGTTGCAAGGGAGGTAGGCATTTAGAGCTAGTGCATTAAGAATAATCTTAAGTTTTATATTATGTCAGTAATTATTGATATGACATTAATGACCAATGGATTTGATATTGTTTTATTTTCGCATTGTCTAAAGCACTTAACTTTTATGTAATTCCTGGAACATTTATATCATTTTAATTTATCAAGCTATTGACCTATATAAACAACAGTTTAAATAGTAGTGCTAGTTTGATCATTGCCAGATTTGTCTGGCTGTGCACATCATTTTTCACTCACGTGAATCGGGACAGCAAGACAAAAAGCAAACCGCAGCATAGATTACCATGTATCGAACATAAGCTGATTAATTATACATACAGTCTAACCACAAAAAGCAAACTCAGTATAGCCTATTAAATGAATCCGAAAAGCATTACCATATTGCTCATTCGAGGATATCGATGATCACAAAAAACATTGAAAAGATTCACATTCCCCTAATGCAATAGTAAGATTAAAACATCAAGCTGAAATTTAATCTGAAAAGCAGAGAGAGACACGACCATTTGAATATCCTATTCAGGAGAATGTGAAACGGAATGTATTTTTACATTTAAAAAGGAGTAATATTTCATGCAAATAAACTGAAGCCTGTGGTGTTTAATTCAACGTCCGTATTCAGCATTATCAATAGTTAATACGGAGAGTTCAACGTCCTGAATAGTGGGACGGTTCGTTCTTTGTGCCAGTGGCGAGCATTTTCATCCATTTGTGAATTTTGTTGGGGAGCGTCCAACTTTTTGTGTTCGCGCTCCTATCTCTGTCAGGTATCAGTCTCAGCGTCCACTTTGTCAATAGCGCGCGTGCGCCGATTAGGAGGTAATTGGCGCATGCGCAGTCAATGGAGGCTTCAATAACTCTTCCCCTGATGTTCTATACCCTGCCCGCGGCTACCGAAATGGTCTAATGTTACACTCGAAATCAGCAAAAGAGCATCCCAGCGTGAATTACAGGCTTCCGACTGGCGGTTAGGGTTTCCATGGTTACCAGTAAAACTTGCCTCGACAAAAGTTCTGTGTGCGCATGCATACTTTTTCCACAAGCCAACCAGCGCCCTGCTTGCTTTCGATACGGATGTGTTAACATTAATTGCGTCGTTTCAAAATTAGCATCCTGTTTTGTTAGTTTGTGGATTTTGGTTTGGTTAGCGGACATTGTCCTGTGTTACATTGTCCTTCTGTCCGGTATTTTTCGTTTTGGTTCTAAGCGTCTTACACTCGCTTATTAGGTTGGAGTGATATTTGATCATTGAAGTCAAAGTCAAATTAGTGTGGGGGATTTGCTAATTGAACTAGATGTGATGACAGAGAGGGAATCTAATGGACTATCTGACTTCATCATTTAACCTTGATAAATCAGGCTTTAGTAAACAGAACTTAATGTGTTTGGCATCTCTGAAATCTTACCCTTTGCTTTTTATTAATGCAGTCTCATGTTTTGTAGTAGGCCTACATAGCATAATACCAATATTTCATAAGTACATCTTCACACTAAAATAAATTTTTTGATAAGTTAAGGATACCTCCAACCCAAATTACATGCAATTCCAACATCAGGATGCCAAACTTTCAAGGGGAATACATAGGCCTGTCCCTATAACATGTAATCCTACCTTTGACATGTAGGCCTATAAACAGACATCCATTAACCAGTTATGTGAATCGAGGCCATGTACCCTAACTTATGAGGCAATCGTAAAACACCTCTTGAGGTGCTATAACTTCAGAGGATATGTTTGAGAACGTCATAATGTTTAGCAAATATGAAATTGTGCATGTTGTGTGACAGTAGACATAATGAGCTATCTATAGGTGTCTGGGACGCTATTTGATCTAAATCAGTTGATTAATTTTCCCTACTGAACAGAACGATTGTCATTGCAAAATCATTAATGAAGCGTTTAAGGTCAATCATTTACTCAGGTAACTGAGAGTCTGTCTCAAGCTTCAGACACTATCTTTCAGTTTTCCAGTCAGTGCTTTTGTTTTTATCGCAAACTGCAAACTGATCTAAGAGCCTTACCAAAGTAGATTTATATGGCTCAGCCCAATAAGAGAATTCTCAACTACTACTTCCTTTGAAGCTCAGAGCCCCTAGGCCTGCTTCCTTTGAAACTCAGTCAAAAGGAATGACACTTGTTTTATTACTCTACAAGGTGCAACAGAATATTAGAAATGAGTACAATTGTCACTTCTGTATGCCTTCATTAAAAAATCATTTAAGTTGAATTGGCCTTGGAGCAGCAAGTGATTATGACACTCAAGGGTACCATAGCAGAAGGTGGTGTTCTCTATTATATCAGTCCTTTTTGAGTGCCTGATGAAAGTTTGATTTGAGAACCGCCACCTGATAGAAGAATCCACAAGGACCTTATATACACAATGTATTGGTTGGTGGTGTATTGGTGTCCAAACCAAATGTTATAGAAAATGTAGACTCAGATGAGCAATGTTAAAAAGTGGGGCCCTTGATTTGGGGTCCCGGTGTTGCATGTTGAGTTTAAAAAACGGCAATGTCACATGCCTCTATCGCTTATGTTTCTCAATATCTCATGTCGAATTTAAGAAATGTCCATGTCCCATGTCACTAAGGTTTTAAAGCCCCCTGGCATGTTGTTAAGGCCCATGTTGCATGTCGATTTTAAGAAAAGGTCCTGTTGCCTTGTCGAATTTAGTGGTCAAGACCCATAAAAATAAATACAGAGCAATGATATCAGAAAACAAGGATTAATTGAGTGTCACAATTTGCAAAGGGCAAGCTGTAGACAAAATTAAGTTTTTTATTTTCATAGAACCACCTCCAGTATTGTCAATATAAACATAGATGTAGTGGCTAAGTCATGAAAATTTAAAGTTCTTGTCCGCCCCTGAATTCCCAATAGTCTGGCGTTTTGTTGATCCAGGAGATAAAAGCAAAGGTCATGACAATCCACCGTTTCAAATGTTGAATAAATGATAACCTTTGGGAAAGAGCAACAATTCCTGTAGACATTCTGCTTTGAACTTGTATTTCACTACCCTTAATATTCATTGGGTTAGGTTTTATAGTAGATGCCTTTCATTATGATTTAACCACTTTATCTTAAACCTGAATGTCATTTGGCAAATGCAATCAAAGGCATGATTAAAACATAAGGCAGGGGATTCTAAAGCATGCCAGTATTGTTCATTGGTAATATTAGAATATTTTGCTATCATTATCATGCCACTTTCACAATATTCCCGGAACAATTTGCGACACCTCACAGCAGAAATGCTCTGAGAATGTCGCGAATGTGTCCTGAAATTGGAGGTCACCAATCCATCAGTGTAATATCAATAGTATTTATAAATAATCACAACTTTAACCAACACGTTAGTGAATTTTGAAAATGAAATTGGCTATCACAGTCTGTCAATTGTGATAATTATTATATTGGCAGCCAAATAACAAGAACATCTCTACTTAGCGGAAATATCCTTTAAGGCCATATTGCATAAACCAAAAGTACAGGCTACCGATATTGACCCTCTCCATGGTCACATTCCATACCAGCAGCCACTACTTCCAGTGCAATTTCGGCAGCCGAAATTAGATAATCGGTGGTGGAAATTGCATAATCGGCGTCCGAAAGTGTGATATCGGTGGCCAGTACAAAATCGGCAGGACAAATTTACCAACATGTTTGTGAATTTTATCGGGTATGCCGCCGATTATGTATCGGCAGTGGCGAAAATGTATCGGCGTGAAATTGGCAGTGTACTTTCGGTGTGTGGAATACGGCCTTTATTCTTTGGCTGTCCCTTATGACCTGAATAACACAGGAGCAGGATGAGTTACTTAGTTCTGGAGGAGAGCAGGTGCTGGTAACACCAGTTGCAATTTACTTCCTAGCGTCTGGCAATGTTCTTCGTTTTTGTCCCAGCCTCATATCACGTATGTCTCACTTTCAAGACTACACCTGCTTGGAATATGGTCACTCTAGGGAGTATTGTCTAAAACTGAGAGCAACAAGACTTGGTACTATGGGTGCTATGATACCTTTATATAGCAGTGCTGCGGTCGGCAAATCTCGTAGAATTAGATAATTATCTAAAGTATATTCTTGAATAAGTATATTTTACCATATCAACAGCATTTTGTACCTATATTTTTACAATTTCCAATAGGGTGGTTGTCATGTCTATATAGTGTTGAAAATGTATGAATTGGATTCAGAAACAGTGATTTGTTTTAAACTAAGGCCAACCGTGTATGATTTGTGAACAACACTTTGAACAAAAGAAACCAGAGTAAGAGAGTTTTATTCCAAGACAAATTTTGCATTAGAAATTAGCTCAGCCTCAGGTTGATTACAGTAGTACATCTAATGGCAGTTCCAGGTGGTCAAAATTTCCTATGTCTGGTAGCAGGCTTCCCCTCTTTAACTTTAATCAGATTCCATTAACAAAATTTCCAGACTTTCAGTCATTAATCAGGATATTTACAAACATGCCTTATCCTTCCTATGCCCCCAACCAGTCATTGCAGCTGCTCTTCTATATGTGACCCCCACCACATAATGAGGCATAAGTTGCAGTTATCAGTTTTTGACCTTTTGGTTGATCCTTAGAGACGGTGACATAATCTTTACAATGGTGAAAAAATTATTTTTCTATCATTTTTAGAACTGGAGTTATGATTGTTTGAAGTTTAAGGCATCAGACAAGGCTAATTAGAGAAAAATGGCCTCAAAAACTACACTTAACTACATGCCAATGCAAATCTCTATATGCCACATTTTTGACAATCAGGAAAGCCTGTGTAATATGCATGTAAAATCAATTATTCCTTTAAATTTAATAGAAAAGTGTATTGCTGAGGTGTTTTTCAAGTGATTTTTGCAGAAAACTCATTTTTTGACTTTTTGACATTTTTCTCTTATTAGATCTATGCTTTTTTCTCATAAACTTACACAGCAACTTAGGCCTCATTTAGTGGTCTGGGGTCACATATAATATTAGTGGTCCTTTTGTGGTCCTTAATTACTATCCCCAGCCCTAAAAACTCATTAACCCCTGGATACAGGATAGTGATCCATCAAACACTATGGGGCCCTCTATTTGCAATCAGTCTTCATAGGGATAAATCAGCATGTATTAATCTGATTTCATTGTGAACCAGGGATGCAGATAAGTGCTCTTGTTTTTCCCATGTTTATTGAGTTTATTGAAATATATGTTTCTGTTTTAAATGGTGATGTATTGATAGGAATTATAGTACAGTGTTGATTCGGTTTAGGGTTCAGCCCTTATGAATCAATCTTCATTGGGACAAATTAGCCTGATTGTATTAATATTATTTCATTCTGAACCAGGGAGGCAGATAAGTGCTCTTGTCTTTGCCATCTTTATTGGAGTTTATTAAAACATATCTTTGAGACCTGTGATAAAAAAGCAGTCAAAAAACTCTAGGTTGAAAAATCGATATATGATTTTCATCTGATGGTAACAATTATTATGTTAAATATATGAAATAGAATGGAGAAATTTAATGCCATGTGATTATAGGAATATACTACTATGGTCTAGAGGGAAATTACACAAGAGAACCTGGAATTTGATATTTCTGACATTGCCTGACCTTTGAGCTATCCACCTTTTCTTCGGTCAAGATTATGATGTTCTTATATCTGTACAGCTAGAGCTTATTCCTAACAAATACTTACTGTCTATGTATCAATTTGTCGAGGAAGAATACTTTCGTTTCTTTCTTCTCTTGGCCAAATATCAGTTTTTGAAAAGTCAGGTACTGTCACAAATCTGAGTGAATGAGTTAGTACTTGTGTTTTCTAAGTCAATAAGGTGTTGATAAATGAGGATGAATCAATATTTTCTCTCAAATAGGTAATTACCTCCATTTTAGGTGAACCAAAATAAGGTATGTTTGTGTGATTTTAGGGTTGGACATTGTAAGCAAGGCTGAAGGACTTTAACACTGTTCCCTATGGGAAAATACCATTTTTGTTTTCCAGTCCTACAGCTACATATATACATATTTAACATCATATTGAAAGTATAAAAGCTTATAAAGTTGCGTTTTGGGTAATAGTACTAGGAAAATTACTGTGAATCAAGTATGATGAACATTTTTCTAAAATTGTTGATATCATAGAAATAAGGGGTGGGCTAGCTGGCAAAGTGGACAGGTCTATTGCTGCAATATTACATGATATATCTTAATTGCTACACCACCAAAGTCATGGAGTATGGTGTTCCATAATCACAATTCCAGCTTTTATCTTAAACTTAGGGGCCAATTCAAAATAGCTCAATCTAAATTCAGACATCAGCATTGAATATTATTTAGCTCTAATGCCTGATAGTGCTGCAAACATCTATGGACTTCACTGTAGGTAAGGCTCATATATGGCTCTGTTCATGCTTACTTCTCATTTATAAATGATAACCTCATAAGTGGAGGCCCTATAGGGTCATCCATAATACATTCCCTCCCTTTGTGAAGCTGACACCATATGGGTATTAGTGCAATCAATCCTCTATTTACTGGGAATCATAAAACCGATGGACACAATGCTGATATTGTAAACAGGTGTCAACACCCCAAGCTATAAAGCCTATACCTATCTGCATTGGATATTTTTATTCAGCGTTTTTGTTATATTGTGCATATCGTTGCATTTCCTGGTGGATCGTTGGCATTTATACATTATCGACTGATACTCGAGCAAATCTATATCAAATGGATACAGTTGATGTCTGCATTTGTATGGCTGAATATATAACTAGATTAGGGAGCAAAACTTTAGAATAGGCATTTTAGAATTGCTTTCCAGAAAGGTATACCTGCTAGTTAATTTATTATCATTACTAGTTGGGCCAGGAGGGTTGCGCATCACTCTTTCATTTGCTTCACCAACCTGGCCATGTGCACTTCTATGATATACATATAATCATATTAAAGCTCGAAGTCTAAAGCTGGATTACTAAAAAAACACTTCATGATAGTAAACACATCTATCGGTGAAAATCTTTACAGTTTATCAGTGCACTGTATTTAATGATATATTGAATATTTTAACATTTAGAGCAGCTGGTTTTGGCTCTTATATAGCCATTATATCTTTACAAAATTTCTATTTCCATGGTGACAAGGTCAAAAACCACCCTCTTTGATCATTTTCTGTGATATTGTTAAACTGCAGGAGGTAGCAGTGACCATAAAATGTGTGTTCTGGCTAGTTCTAAACAGTCACCTGCTGATAAATAGATACATAAAATACTTAAGTAGGTCGCACAGCTGGCTCCTCCCGTATTGCCTCAGTTTGTGGTATACAGGCAGTTTAACTTGTGTATGAATAAAGCCCCATACCCACTAGGCGATTTTACTGGCAACGAGCAACGGGTAACTGGGAGAATCGGCCGATTCCTATGATTGCCTGTAAGTATCCCATATTGGAATGATAGTGTTTAATATGAATCGGCCATAAAGTTGGCCGATTCTACGCCCAGATCAGCCGACTTTAGTGCCAATTGGTCGGCCGATTGTGTAAAAATGTCCTAGTGAGTATGGGGCTTTAGGCACCTGTGATGGTACAGTGCACATAGTCCATAGTTGCAATGAAGGAACAACTATATCCTAAGATTAGGAGCATAGATTGATGGTATATAAAGGATATGACTGCTTGAAATAGAAACATACATGACTAACCAGCAGTATCAATAATTATCTCAGCAACATTTTTTATGATACAATAAAGGAAGGTTTTAAGTGTGTACAAACCTTATCATGACTAATGATATTGGTAAGTTTAATAAGGACTTTTATTGCATGAAATGAGACTTCATTCCAGATGTCTTTTGCAGATATTTTCCTTACATCATAAACTTTATACTACATACCTATCAGGCTGGAAGATCTCGATGTCATATTGAGAAGCAAAAAAGAATATTCTATTTCCTAAACACATAATAGAGAAATGTTGAAGTAGATATTCTTATACATTTTCTGGCCAATGCCAGTAAATAGTTCAACCGAGGCCGTGTTTCTATTTCATCAAACTGTAAGGGGTAGCAGTGATATGATATCAAATTTGTCCCTCAGAAACATCAGTAAAAAGAAATCGCTACACCTAGTTGTATCTGGTAAGAAGTAAAACATTGAACCATATTTGATGTGGATAAATTTCTTCATGAGTTTATATCCTCAACTTATTCCAAATTTATTACAATTAGGAATAGTAAAAGAAACCTTCATTACAACCTTTTTTTAATCTATATTTTTTCTAATTGGAGTTACTAAGCAGTGTAATTTTTATAAAAGGGCAAAGCAGGATTAGCAAGTCAGGGGTGGATGAGGTGGTTGGTTGCACAAAGACTATTAGTGCAGTCCATTCTTTGGATGTTCACCTGAGAGATTGGTCTGGTGCTGGTGAGCAGTTGTTTATGGCAGGTTATTAAGGTTGAGCAGCTCGCGTGCTGGGTCCCAATATGGTGAGCAGCTCACAGCCACAGGCTGTGATTAATGTAACACCGCTCACCCCGCTCGGCCGGATAAATGACATGACTCTCCGCTCTTACCAAGAACCCATCTGGGTCAGCAGGTTTATCACAAGCTGTCAATGGGTGGGTTATCTATGGGTGTGGGTATGATTGTGGGTTTGAAATTGAATGTAAGGATATGGGAATTAGTTAGGAATCTTGTGAGTAAAGTCTAACCTGTAGATAAAAGGATATAACATAAGAAGTACATCATAGTGGCTTAATGGACTGTGCAAGGTGTCAATGGCTTGATTATCCATGTTGGTTAGTGGGTGTGGGTGTGGATTTGAGTTTGAAATTGAATGTTGGAATGTGAAAATTGTATGAGGGGTCTTGTGTGTACAGTCTTACCTGTTGGGAATGGCCTATCACATAAGTAGAACACTACTGGCCATCCTACTAAGTTATCTATGTAGGTGTGGGTGTGGGTCTGGTTGTTGGGGTTTGAAATTAAATGTAAGGATGTGGGAATTTGTGGGGGGTCTTGTGTGTATAGTCTAACCTGTTGGTAAAAGGATATAACATAAGCAGTACATTATAGTGGCTTAATGGACTGTGCCAGGTGTCTAGGTTGGTTATGTTATCTATGTTTGTGTGGGTGTGGGTTTGAGTTTGAAATTGAATGTTGGGTTATTGTGAATTGGTCAGGGATCTTGTGATTAAAGTCTAACCTGTAGGTAAAAGGATCTAAGATAAGCAGTACATCATAGTGGCGTAATGGGCTGTATAAGGTGTCATTGGCTAGGTTATCTATGTTGATGAGGGTGTGGGTTTGAGTTTGAAATTGAATGTTGGGATGTGGAAATTGTATGAGGGGTCTTGTGTGTATAGTCTAACCTGTTGGGAAAGGGCTATCACATAAGTAGAACACTACTGGCCATCCTACTAGGTTATCTATGTAGGTGTGGGTGTGGTTGTTGGGGTTTGAAATTAAATGTAAAGATGTGGGAATTGGTGAGGGGTCTTGTGTTGTTTATATAGTCTAACCTGTTGGTAAAGAGATATAACATACCAAGCACCATACTAATAGCAAAAATAGCCAGTGCTTATTAAAATGCAGCATGAAAATGCTATGAAAAATAATAACCTTTATGTGCCTTAAAATGACCTATTCAGCATTTTTGTCATTATTATTATTATGCCATGGTTGCATATGCTAGTGGGTTTGTTACATAGTTGGTTTGAAATTGAATGCAAGGATGTTAATACTCGTTTGGGATATTGCGTGTATAGACTAACCTGCTGGGTGAGGGATATGACATGGGTAGTGCATTAGAAGCCAGAATGGCCTGTGCATAGATGTTTTTTGAAAGTTGTGAGGAAAACAATAAAGCTTATGTGGCTTACGAAACCTATTCATTTTTATGTCAATGCACTTTTGAATAAATCATCTTTCTCCATTTTCTTTGCAACGTCAGTCTTCCAGAAATTGAAATTACCTAAAATAAACTGTTATAGTGATACAAGTTTTGATAATGTTCATGCATCTTGAAACAATAGAATAATGAAGAAAGGTATGCAACTCATTGTAAAACACAAAATGATGACTTGACAGAAATACCGGCGTAAACACCTTGGCACTCAGTTTACCAGATATAAACATAATAATGTACGCCTACACCTTATCAAAACATAATCTGAACAACAAACATGATCCTATGTCAACCACACAAACCCATGTCCTATTCATGGACTATATGAAACAGAATTACTGTTTACAATAACTTGTCTGTACATCAACTGTCACTGCCACCACAGGCAGACCTACACAACCATATTTACATAATATGCTTCTACTTAACTAGTGATTAAATCCATATGCTATAATACCTTCAATGACAATAATCACACACACTCACACGCACCAGGGCGGATCCAGAGTCAGTCACCTACCCCCCTATAAATTATGTCAGATTTGTACAAATCAACGTGCTTAGATTATTTGAAAAAAATTCCACTTGGTTTAGGGGGGGGGGGCAATTGCCCCTTTGCCCCCCCCCCCCTTGGATCCACCACTGCGCACACACACACACACACACACACACACACACACACACACACACACACACACACACGCACGCACGCACGCACACACACACACACTTGAAGAGTATTCATCACACCACCCGTGTCTTATAAATTTCTTCCTTTGCCTTACAGTCATGTTCCAATATTATCACAGCTACTAGAACATTCTCAAAAAGGGTCTAGCATGGGCCAAAAATTCTACATTAAACAAAAGGTCAAAAATAAGAGAGAGGGGTCTCTTGGTTCACTCCTCTTGCTAAAACCACCAGTCATCCACACCTCTCTCTGCCATAATATCCTCCCTCAGGCATCCCCTGCATTGACCAACCTACCCTTGGTGTTACCTTGGTAAGGCCTCAGTCTATTGACTCTACCACATCCACCTGTCTCCATACCTAGTGGTATCATTGACAATGCCCTCTTAGTGATCGTTACACCCGTACTCCACATGTCCATGACCCTTCAGGTAGTCCAACTTCTATGATTCTGGTCTCTTGCAGGCCAGTAACTGGAGGGGGGGGGGGTTGTCGCCCCTTCCCCCCCCCCCCCCACTACAAAGGAAATTTGTCCAAAGGTTCCACCTTCCCTTTCAGAGATTTAATGTAGAAACCCCTAAAATTAGTTTAAAATATTGAAAAGTTCAATGTTTTACTGCTTGCTAACCCTCCCTTTTCAAGTTCATATATAGGCAAAATGTCCCCTTAGAGAACCTCGCCTGCCCCCCCCCCCCCCCCCCAACACACGTGCAGCAGACCCTGGGTACGGGCATGTCTTGTGATGATTAATTTTATTATTGTGTAGAATATTGTATCCGTGACAACTAGTGCATGTTTAGTCTTGGTCGCCATTGGTGGAAAGGCTAGTTGCCCAGCGACTACAGTCTTCATTGTCAAAGTGGGGACGCGGGAGTTAACAAGTGTGACAGTTTTCAAGTCAATTTATTTAATAACATATCTTACAATTGGTATTAATTTTTTTTATTTTTATATCATTTATTTCTAAAATTTAATATTGGCAACTATCCCATCGATTTACTCCAAATATTTCTACGTACATGTAACATAATAGTTATATAGTCCTACAATGGCTTTCACTTTAACCAATATTTCTAAAAATCTTGGAATTCCTCCGTCTCTAGAACTCTTTTCTGTAATGCTTCAGTAACTGGGAATTGATCATGTAACTATTAAACCTGTGTAAAATCTTTCAAATGTCCTTGGTGAACTTCATCTTTGATCTTGGAAACACGCACTTGTCGACTGGAGCTAATTTAGACCCACAAATTACCAGTGATAAAAACTTGATTTGTTTGTTGTAAAAATCCATTACCATGCCCCTATAGAGGTGCAGTCATTAAAGCTGCAATTAGCCTTTGATCTAAAGCCTACCAGTGACTCAGGGCAACATAAATTACCTTGCCCTGTTTTCATTATTAACGAAGGAAAGAGCGCGGTTATCTCACTGCGGAGGCTCTAATTAAATTCACTGATTTACGACTAGAAAGGACCAGGGGTAGACAGGGGAAAACATAGATTACTGATTTGCAATAGCTGCTAGCATCTCTAATGGCGGAGGTGAATGTACATTTTGGATGTTAGAATGAAAACGGATATTATATCTCCAACGATTATATTTCACCAGAAGGTCTTAAATTATGGTTTTGTAAATCAATTGTTATAACAATTGTCAGGCATAGTTCAAGGCATACCTTAAATGCTGATTCAAATATAATTGGAAAACATATGATGAATGCCATTCAAATGTATAGATGATGAAAGGTTGAGCAACAAAAAATAGTCAGAACTAACTCTTAATTGAATCAAGTATCCTACAAAGTTTAATAATTTTCATTATTTAGTGACTGTATAGGTGCCCTGTGCACTTAGGGGTGGGAGTCAGCAATTTTTGAAAATGTGCAAATGACATTCCTGTACAAATCCAATGCGTACGGGACTCCAAAAGTTGGAAAGGATGAGGTCTGAAATATTTAACATTTATCCATAAATCATTTTAAATCCAAATGTTATCAAATTCACCTCAGATAATGACTGATACCAGACTATGTGTTGGGACCGCCCCCTTTGAGTTTATCGATATCCGATATGGGTGTTAACCTCTATTATCGCCCACACCTATTCTTTTCCCTCCCGCCCCTTACAGGAGGGTTGTCGTGCTGAGCTGGACGTGCATGCGAGCTGCTCCATGCCTGATTGCTCCTGAATGAGCTGCTCACACGAACTCAGGGGCTGTGGGGTGAGCAAATGAACTGCTCACCCAAATACTGACTGCACTCTGCACGTGCTTGGTCCTATAGGTCGAGCTAGAATGGGCGTTTCTTACAAGGGACCTGTGGTTTGTGAGAATAATATTATGTCTGTATGTATCTGGTTTGTAATGAAAGACTTAGTATAGGCAGGGGTGGATCCAGAATTTCGGAAAGGGGGGGGGGGGCCCACACGTATTAAAAAGGGTCCCGGCCAACCCTCCAACGTCTTGAGTTTTACATTAAATAGATAAAGAAATTTGATAAAAAAAAAAAAAAAGGCTGGGGGGGGGGGGGGGGGGGGGGGTGCGCCCCCCTCTAAATCCGTCTCTGATAAATACAATACCTGATTGAAGTCTGCTATATGGCTGTTGACTCGTCTAATTAAAATAAATAAGGCCCTGTGATTAGAAAGGATTTTCAATTATCTTTCCATCGGTTAGTAACATGCATGGGACCTTGTAATATTTCTAATGAAAGCTTAAAAATGAGCATTGTGGTCAAAATCACCTAGTCGTTCAAAGGCTTAGGTCTTTTTATCATGCCCACGATATCGATCTTTGGTCGCTTTTTCCCAACTTCCAACTTGGATAAACATCTAAAATATAATGATTCAGCCTATCAACCACTAAATAAAAGTCAACTTTTCAATTTATACTGTCGTCGAGTTGGATGTTCATCAACACTGTACATCTAAGATATAAGAGTAATCCATCCTATATAGCATGTCTGAAAATAATAAGGTATGTTTAAACCAATCAGATGTTGGCCATTGGAGATCCCCAAAATCATTATTTTCTTTGTTATTCTATAAATGTTAGTTACAACCCCAAAGAAGTTATTTGAAAGTTACTTAATACACATTTTAATATCGGTGCGTTTCTGTATTTCACAGCGTTGATTTGAGCAATTTTGAATAAAACTCCAGTCATCCTACCACAACTTCTTATTTAAGATACACATAAATATTTATACAGACACCTATGACACAGTAAAGGTTTAAATACTTAACTACTTTAAGTAATAGAATACAGTCGAGACCCGCTTAAAGACCACTTCACTAAGAAGACCACCTCATTTAAAGACTACTTTTTTGTCAGACCGGAATATTTTCCTCTATTTCATGTTTGATTTAGCTTCAATAATAAGACCGGTCTCTAAGTGAGGGCCTCACAAAAAGACCAACCAAAATTCAGTCCCAAATGACACTTTTCCCCCTGTAATGCGACCAGTTTACTACAATGTCCTATATTAAGCCCCCCAAAAATGAAAATTGTTGTGTTCAGGATCCACACCTCCAAAAAAGAATAGGGTTGATAGGTCGTATTTTCTTTAACTAATTTTTTTTAACTGTAATAATAGAATCAGGCAGTCTTAAAAATTAAAAACCTTCATGATTTCCAAGTCGCCTCTACCCATCTCCTGCTCCCTCAGAAGCTCAGGGTGGCCTAGCCGCTCATCAGGTTTCATGATGTCACGCCTAAGTCACCCCCTCCACTCCCCTATCCCCTCAGAAACTCAGGGCGGCCTAGTCGCTCACCAGGTGTCATGATGTCACACCTAAGAAGCGCAGGGCAGCCCAGGAGCTCACCAGGTGTTGTCTCACCTTAGTCACCCCTATACACCTTCCTCAGAACGGCCTAGGCATTCCCCAGTTAACCGTTGCATAACAATATTGTGAAACAATATATTTATGTTGTGATGGGTCCCTGTTTAGATTAGTCCCACTTTTGAATTATGGCTGCTTGCTCGCCGATTTTAGTCCCATAAACACTTCTAAAAATACATGTATATTCATCCAAAATCCTGAGATTTTCAGGCCAGAAGAATCATTATTAGACAGTAAAATTTGATGCTGGATTTATGCACAGCAGTGTGTGATTTGGCAAGGACATTGTTTCTGGTACATGTGCCTTGATTATGCAGCGGGTCACAAGTGACATGATGTCACACCTAAGTTGTCCCTTCACTCAGGCGACCACCTCAGTTAAAGACCACTTTTGCTTCAGACCCTTAGGTGGTCGCATTAGAGAGTTTCTACTGTATATATCTAGGAAATTTACAGTTAAAAGATGCATTCAAATCTTAAATCAATTATGCCCAAGAAACAGTGTAATTCCCTTGGCCTCAGCCGAACGTGGGAACAAGTGGATGGGTGGTCAAAGGGCCAGCTGTCCATAGCAGACAGGGACGTGTATTCCCCTTTTATACTCCACCCTTTAATACCACTCCCCTTTACATCCCACTCTTACCATACCATTCCCCTTTTCATCAGGCACGGCCCAACAAACAGACCGTCCTTATTCATTGATGGCTGTCTTGTTTTTCTTTGGAATTATGAATGAGGATATAGTAAACAAGGAGGCGTGACACATGGTCAATACTGTCTCCCTCTGTCACTTGTGAGTGTTTGTAGCATTGTAGATGCACTTTAGATAGTGACAGGGTGGTTGGTACAGTTTTTAGTAATGTTTCAATGAGCGATGGAGGAGTTCAGTATTTCTTTTATATTTCCATGTTTTTTTCAAACTATTATTGAATGTGCTGTCCTCAATCTTACTGGTCTTTATATCTTTGCTATTACAGTTTGATTTAGAATGCTTTTTGTATGATCTTAAAATGGTTGTATAGAAGGAGGATCTATTTTTATAACTCGTCTGGTTGGTTTGTTTAGTTCTTTGAAGCACTCTGAACAAAATGTTTATTGACAACTAGCTTATAAATAGTTCCCCACTTGAAATATAGGCCCTAATACAAATAATATATGGAATAAAAGTGAAATGAACTGCATCAAACACAACTCCGGTAGATGGTCTTAAGGCTGTTTTTATTGTTTAAAATAATATATGGATATTCACCAATACAGGAGATAAAATGATATTTTATAATTATGTTATCGTTAAAAGTTCCATAAGAATTGTACACAATTATCAGGATGCAAACTTAGCGCGTATCTTAAGTATTCTTTTATGCTTTGGTTAATTCAATGTTGTGAAAAATCTTAAATCAAGGGGTGTTCTAGGACCCAAATTTAAATGTTCTTCAAAAGCACACACAGATATATAAGTCAATAATGTTTAGAGTTAAATACACTATTCTTCCCCTCAGAAGACCTTCTTCTCATCTTGGCATGGTGTGCTTCAGAGAGCAGCTCATTTCTATAGATAGACCTGCTCATGTGGTGTGGAGGAGAGCCCCACTTAGCTCCCACCTACCTGTTCCCTTTGACAGCCAAGCCTCCAGCTGTGCCTCAGGTAGTATGCTCAGTCAGCGGGCCAAATCATACGCCTGTTCACAGCAAGACGTGGACCCATTGAATGCTGTGAGCCGAAGCCGGTCGACCGAGCGAACATCACGGAGGCCGATATTGAGCGCCGACAAAGACGAACATTTTAAGACCTTGTGGCAGTAATATAAGAGTATTGTGTGCGGCAGGATGTCTTTCATCAGTGCCCAGTGATTTGTGTGTAGCCTCCAGTCTATGTGAGTTTCAACACCCTATTCACAGTTGTTGTACCTGTGCCTGCCTGCCTGCCTAAGCGCCCCATAACTATATACTGCTCACAAACAACTGTTGGCTCTCCAGTTGCTCACATATTTTGCCTGTAGTCAGAGATGAGAAGACATCTCAGGTTACTTTGCAGGCGGTTCATGGTCTCCTGTTTCAAATAGTACATATTGTAGAAAGCCTTCGCAGAAAAAAGTCTACCTTGGGCTTTCTAATAATTATGCACAACCTTATCAAATTTCGTGCTGACAAAGAGCTGTGGATAAGACTACAACAATTCTTTTACAACTGTGGGAGTGTTTGAAACACAACACCAAAGCCCTACAACTAAGGCAAACCTTAAAATACTACGACAGATTTTTTTACAGCCAAAGGTATGCTCTCTTAAGCTCATTCTGTGGGATGTTCTGTTGTCAGTAAGCCCACCCAAATCTACGGCGAAGTTTACTGTGAAATACAATCACAAATGTTTCATTAGATGTATTCAACAAATCAAACAGCCTGAAACAAAATCTATGAAGGTATGTTTTTGGAGAGATTTCGCAAAGACCTACAAATATTTTTGTTCATTTCCCAAGTTGAGAAATATAAAAGGTTGTAGATTTGCCTAAAAATGCGTTTCCTTTGATTGCTTTGAAAGGCATTTTTGGCTGGCTGGCTGACATAGCTTTGGGCAAAATGTTTTAATGAAATGTCAAAGTTCACTTTTTAAAAAGCATTTCTTTTATCAGAAAAGTATTGGTCTTACAAGAGTTGAGTTTAAGGGACTGTGACAGGGTGTGTTTTTTCCAAGCTTAAAGGCTTTCTTCTCTGTAAAGACGTGATGATTTGATACGTTGTAACTCCCATAGTGCGGCGCCAAATTCACGACGTGACCAATAACGTCACTGGATTATGTTAAAAAAGTGAAAAACATGTCGCCGGCCGTCGTGTAATTAGGTTAACGTCAGCGTATGTAAGCTTAACAAGTGCAGGACGAGAACATCCCTTTAATGGAGCACCCACTATGGGAAGGGTTTATGGCAATGCAATTTGCAGACATTCATGAAACAGAAGCTACCCCCTAGCGTGACTCACACAAGCAATTAGTCCTCATTTGTCATGTCCCGACTAACAGGAACATAAATACTCATGTCATGTACAAGTAATGAAGGACCTTTGGGCCTGGACCAAAGGGCATTGACCTTCCAACCCCAAGGGCACGACCACCCATGACGTTGACCCCTTAAGTGCCCCCTTGCTGATTAAAACTTCACATCCTGACCCTCTGGCTCCCATGACAAATTCACTCCTCAAGTTCCAAGTAGAAGCCTGGAGCTGTGGCATTAATATTTGTGCCTACCTTAAAACCGTAAAGTTGGTCATTCGGAAAGTTTATGGGAGTTTGGGATCGTCAGTTTAGGTGGCAAAGGCCTCGTTGGTTGGTTTGATTAGGAGTGGAAGGAGGAGGATTGGGTGTGGTGGTCAAGGGATAGTGCAGAGTTAGATTGGATTGGAAATAGAAGTGTGTTGAAAGTACAGGGTCGTTCGTACAAGTATCTTGTGGGTAAATTTAACAGCGAGGATCATGGTAAAACTGACAGTTTTGACTAACTTTATTTAACCTACTAGAACTCCTAAAATTGTATTCTAAATGGATGATTAACTTTAGGGAAGGATGGATTGCCAAGAACCTGGAATTCGGACCACACCCATGCATATTGTTTGGAAAAGGTCGTTAGCCCAGGTGAAGGTGATTCAGCATGACTAGCGGGATTACTTAAATTTAAGCACATTTTAATACTCTTTGTAAAATACCTGTTCACTAAAACCTGAAAGGCATTTTTGGCTGGCTGGCTGACATAGAAACTGATTGAAACTAGCAGCTGCAATTTTCTAAACGATTCATGACAGAAAACTATAGTTTATCTGAATATCACATGTTTCCTCTGCCAATTTGTGATTTCCCTTTCATCTACGCATCCAAGTTTCATCTTGATTTTCAAATAGTATTAGATGGAAATAGAAAACGAAGTGCTATAGCCAAGATACGAGAAAATAATGGGGTTTGCCTTTGTTAAAGTAACTGAAGCACAAGAGAAGCACAAGACTTTTTCCTGCAAAATACAGTTTCATTAATTTTTATTCTGTAATTTGGAAAACTTCACTGGATAACTCTAAAGTACAAAGAAATACTTGATACACAAAAAACCCTCTCAAGATACAAAGAGTTCTGATGGAATGGGTCAGCATGTGGGTTAGTAGGCCAATACCTGAGTCTGTTGGGTGTGGCTCAGTGACAGAGAGTAGGAGTTAGCCCTGTCAGTCTTCCCTGTTACCAATCCCCCTCAACATGCCTGCCTTATTAAAGATCAACCACAGTTGACCTCTGAGTGGGGGCTCAGGGGCCCTGGAGGCCTAACGCTGACCTCTCAACCAATCAGAAGCCCCCATTCCCTTGATGACTACCCTAGCTCTCACAGGGAAATGGGAAACACCCACAAGTTGTCGTTCGCAGGTCATTTCGGTTGCCTGATTACCTTGCGGGTCATTTTGGTTGCCTGATTCCTGATTGATTTTTTGGACAAGCACACATGTCCGCCAAGGCAACCATCAATGTTACAGGCACAGTTTGCAACCATGCATGCTTTTTGGTCACTTTTTTACTTGCTAAATTAGTATATATACAGTGGAATTATTTTACATTACATTGAGACTGACCAAAAAGAGAGTGTTGTAATAACATCACATTTTAGTTAAGTTGGGACCTTCCCAGCTAACAATTTTACGTTGCTACAACGTTGCTACAACGTTACACTTTGGTTGTAACAACGTTGCAAAGTTACGTTTTTACAACGTAAATTTGTGGACTCCCAGAAAGGTTGTAGCAACATTATTTCCAACGTTGTGTTATAACCAATTCACAACCTTTCTACAACTTTTTTTTTTTAATTTTTATAAATAGCATATTCAATATTTATCAATATTGTTTGGATTTTTAATAATGTTGGGTTGACATATTTCTGTTGCCTCAAGAAGGCATTAGACATTTTTTGTTTTTAAGTTCCCCTCAACCATTATCATGAAAAATGCGTGAATAAGATGAAAGTATGGAAAGTATAAGCCATCTTTATTTATGATCCCATAATTTTGATTTCAGAAAGCATTTTTGCATCTAGAAACCAACATGACTATCACATGTATTAGATCATGGCAGGTTAATGACCTGTTGCATTTACAATTAAAAGATGTTATAGCTGGGAAAGCTGTATCATGTTGAAAAGCAACAATAAAGGTGTTTAACTTAAACTGTTATTTCAATACCCAGCTCCTTATATCAAATATACCGTTGTGTTTAGACATTATGTATGTAAAGAATTCTCCCTGGTTTATGTAACCTTATGTATGCATTTTATTTGATAACAGATATTGAATTATTCCTTTAAGTTGATTAAACTAAAAACGTTTTTCCAATTGTGTACCTTTTAGATGGTGGTGCCACCTGTTTGTTGCTTTTATGTTGTCCTACAACGTTGTTACAACGTTGTGATAATGTGGTGAATGTAATGTTGTCACAAAGTTGTGAAAATGACGTTGTGAGAATGTTGTGAAAGTAATGTTGTCAAAACGTTGTGAAAATGACGTTGTCACAACGTGATCTTGAAACATTGCATGGAGGTTGGAAAGATATGTTGTAAAGTACGTTGTGGCAACGTTGCAACAACGTTTTTTCCTCAAAGTTGTAAAAAGGTTATGTTCAACAACGTTGTCTTAACGTTGTGTGTTTGCTGGGTTACCAGTACAACATGTTATAATAGCATTATCATTCAGTGAAAGAACGTAACAAGATTATTACAATAATATAACAGAGCAACATGGCAATGTAAGGATCTACAGACATTATTGAGTGCATTAAAATAATGTAGCAAGAAGCAAAACAGAATGTACCAGAAAGTAACTGCAATGTTATGATAGCATTGCACGCCTGCATTGACAGTGTTACTTGTAAATATTGAAAAGGGGCAGAACCAGGGGGGAATCAAGGGTTGCTGGGCCATCCTCCTCCTTCCTTTTACTGAAGGATTTGATATTAAACTCCACAAACAGATTCAAATATCTTATGTGTGCATGCGAATGCGTGACATCTAGTTTCAAAGCCTGTATCCCGATCTTCGAATTCATTCTGAAATCCTGAATCTGCCATTTAAGAATTACAGAAAAAAGAAAGTCTGTTGAAAAATGGCTTCGTTAGTTCTTGATGGACTTTTCTGGGAGGTTCTTGAATTAAGAGCTTTAACCTCTTTGTCCCTTCAAATGCCTGCAAATTGTTACTTCTCATTTTAACCGTTAATCGCTCTCTGGAGAATTGTCACTTGAAGATTTAAGAAGTTTGAGAGCCTTTACTTTTATCAGTTTTTTTCTATAGACGTCAAATTTTATCAATGGATGTTCTTAATAACAGCCTGGTGCTCCAATTGTCCCAGGTAAGGGTGTTTTTGGTAACCCAACACAAGTCACGTCTTTTATCAAATCAACTGTGTATTGGGTTGTGTGGTTTGCCTATAGTTATGTGACATTTTATAGTTGATATACATGTGCAAATTTATGGACTGTGTCCTCTGAAGACTTGAATAAATCCAGCTTGTTCCACTAATCCTCCCTTCATGTCTGGATGACGTCATCACCACCGGAAGTCCGTCCGTCGCCATCTTGGCAAGGTTGACAGCAAGGTCAAAATGTCACGGCCGAAGTTGGCCACTGCGCATGACGAAATGATCGTCATTTCCGGCAGGCCCCGCATTAGTAGGGGCGGTACCCGGCGTGCTGTTGATCATAGAGTTTGGGCAATGTAAGCAGGCCGAGGAACCAGCGAAAATACCCCAAATGTCGTCTGCGGCGTGTGTTTATGTCCCTAATGGTGATCTCCCCCATGACCCTTTTGACCTTGGCGATCTAAACCTTTCTCGTGCTTTTATTAGAAGATGGGTTGGTGGGGACCCCTGTCATATGACCATCAGGACACATTTGTTGCATTATTTGTTCCAGGTAAGGGTGTTTTTTGTTGCATTTGTTGCATTATTTACTCGATTATTAGTCATCGTGGGTTTACAACATGGCTAAAATAGTCCATCACATACCAGCCCGGACTTTAAAAAGAAAACTATAGGCCTATGTATGCGACAATACCGGGAAAATTCCCAATTCCATATGCTACTGACATCCCAATTCCATATACTACTGACATCCTGATAAGCAATAAGATATTTCTGTCGAATAACGCTTATGGGCCCTTATGGAAAGAGAAACGGAATTTATGTATACAAACAGATATATACCTGCTGATGCCGAATACAGGGAAACACACATCAAATATCGTCAAATCTCGTGCAGTATGGTTCACCCCGAGAATTCACGAGAGGTGTGAGGAACTCAAGGGTGCAAGAATGGCTCACGGGTCATTACACTCAGAAACGGACTGGCTTGAAACGGAAGGGGGCAGAGAGGATTAGTTAAGCTTGTCTGGGCTTCGACTCGTCGTTGGGAGGGGATCATCGTAGCAAATACCCCTAGATCCTACCCTGGATTAATTCTTCGCACCTCTTCTGGCTCTTTATAGAAGGGATCATTATTAGTGAGTTGGGAACTTTTGCCTGTCAACAACGTATTATATCTGTTGACAGGTTGAGAATAGCCATAAGCCATAGATATTTGGTTAAAAAGTTGTCTAAATGATCCTATTATGTCTTCCAATTGTTTAAATAGTGATTGATTTGGAAACTTAATAGATTTCATTAAACATGTTATACGAAAGTGACCGTACCTGTATCTGTAGAGGCCAATAGTCATTAAATAAGTGCATGGGATATTCAGAGGGGCAGGTCGAGGGGGGGGGGGTGTCTTGACCCCTCCCTCCCGTTTTAGGGGGGGACCTATACTTCATAGAGAGAAAAACACGTCGTATATATGCGTGTGTGATTGCACTGCGTTTTAGTACTACACCTATAATTATGCAAACCCCTTTTTCAACATGAATTCACCTCTGATTTAGACATCTGAGACAGACAACCCTTCCATTTCTGAATTACTTGTCTCTGCCCTTAATTCAAAGAAAACGAAGTTACTTTCGCTGATTTTACAAAATACCATTGTAACAAAAGTCAAGTTTTTGTTGCATTGTTCCAAGATTTATGAGTCAGGATCGATCATCTTGTTCCTAGAACTCCATGCCCGCCTCAGGCAGTGGTAGATATGGGCCACACTGCATCAAATGCTCATGTTGAATTAAGCTCCGGGCGACAGCAAGGGCTTTGTTAGCCAATGAGGAATAATTGAAAATGAGAGAGGCCCCGACACCCCCACTAGCGCTGGCGATTTGATCGTCGCCACGGGCAACTGTCGCCATGGATTCCAGCCGCCATGTTTGACACGTCATCCATTACTCCGGAAAGGGGCTCTGGATTTGGGTTGGGGGGGTCCCAATTTTTCTTGTTCAGTTCCAATTTTTCTTTTTGGGATTTAAGAAATGGGCATTTTGCCCGTCGTTGTCCTTGAAAAAATTGATATTTCACATGTCCATTTAAAGAATTTCCTAATTAACTGCCAGGGTCATATCAAGGGTGGTACCTATTTGTAGCTTTATTTATATATAGTGATTTCAACTGTCGCTGTTCCTTAAAAATGTTGAATTTAAGAAACGGCCATGTCGCCTGTAGTTGTCCCTTATAAATGGCCATGTCACCTGTCGATTTTTAAAAATGTCCATGTAACCCCGTTGATTTAAGAAATGGCCATGTCGCGTGTCAAGTTTAAGAAGCACTCAAGTCGCGTGTCAAATTTAGACTCCAGACCATTCGGAAACTGAAAGTGGCCGGCCAGTCACGTGACGTCGTCACAATTAGCCAGACAACCAATGAGGAACGGCGAAATGTTTGCCTCGCTTGTGGCTGAGTGAGTTTGAATTGCAGCACGAACCGTGTTGCAAGCCCCTCGCCTGACTGGTTCGCGAAATTCCCTGTACATGGCGCGGCGGTGTGAGCACGGGTTTTCTGAAGTTGTTAGAGCATGACATGCAGTTTGGGGACAGATGGGGACGTGCGTGACGTCACTTCCGGAGACGCTGATTTCACGGCGTCTACCCCTGCTGCCTCGCTTTGAAGATTGATGCTTCTCGGTTGACCTTTAAAAGTGACAAGACTTGGGTTTGAGACCCTAGCTCCTGCAGTGTCGCACGCCTGAGCAATAACATGTGGGTTTGCATCCAAGTTATCACTTTGTATTTATGATTTGTGGAGAATGTGTACGCTTGATAGGTAAGGGGCCGTCCATAAATGATGTCACACACAAGGTGTGGGTAGGTGGGTTAAACAGTATGACGCTGCCTGAAAATGGGCCTAATTTTCATGTTTAAATCAGAAAAGTTAGCGTGACAAGGCGGGGAGGGGGGGTCCTAAAAATACCCTGAAAAATTAATGCACAGCTCCTAACTAATGTGACATTGCATGCTTCATTTCAAATCTTTATAACCACTCTTAAGCTTATTCTGATATGACATGTCATTAACCTCCAATAGTGTCCCAGCTAAAATTACAGCAACACGCCATCATTCTTTTCTTTTCTATGCCACAACTATTTACTATTTACAATAAGATGTTGGAAGCTACACCGAACCCGACACAGGAGTGTTGATGACTTGGTTTAATCAATCAGACGTGTTATAATTGGCGAATTACTATTTACAAGTATGCGTTAGATTAGGATACGATGACAAAGGCAACATGTGTTTCATATAAGGCATATCTATATGTACTAGAATACAATACACCGTCTTGTGTAACTATAGTTATAAGCAAAGGCACATTCGTCACTTACATAGTGCTGTAAATTCACCCTCTGAATCTGAAAAACAACGATGAAGTAAATCTAGACAGTACCATTAACTCATCATAGACACTAGATATCTCAGAACACTAACACAATTTATACACCCTCAAAAACACACACACAAAGAAAATCCCAATCTAATTCTGAGCCAGCAACGTTTTAGTAGCTAACAAGAGCAACTCCCCTTCTGAAGCGTTTTGACAAGTTAACGTCAGCGCTCTATAATGACTTAAATCATTCCAGCCGACTAGTTCCACGGAGGCTCTATTTTTCCCTTGACGTATTGACTAATTTCACTGCTCATTGAAGTAGATACTCTAGCGCTGCTGGGGGAAATACATGGAGCAAGCTGTCAAGCCAGCCGGGAGAGAGAGCTGTATGGGAGATTGACTCCCACTGATGTACGTTTGATGTAGGCCCAGGGCTAAATAGCACTATTGTCTCTGGGAACGTGGGAAGGGTGGCTTCTTAGGGGTAGAGATATACCTATTTCAGATAAGAGCCAATACTTTATTTTGCATGGGATCGATGTAATCAATTTTATTTTCCAATTAAGGTTTGAAAAGACAGTCAGTAACTTTTATATAATTCCAAACAAAAGATTCAAAAAGCTTTTAGTGTTGTATTATTCCTTTGGTAACAAAAATGATATTTACTTCGTGGCTGAATTAAATAGGGAAAATTAACAACAGGATAACAACAAGGTAATTTGATTTTGACATTAATAAATAACATTTATTCTAATCCTTCCTGCATACATCAACTCTAAAGTTTAAAATTCTGCTGCGATGTGGTCAGTGTGGTGGATGGAATGCGAATGACCAACGGCTTTGGCCTGGCGATTTATATAGTGAGCATACAACAAATCGCTGTAACAATAGCAACGGGGGCGATGACGTCACTTACACGTTACAGACACACTACTATATAATATTATGTAGTCTTTTCTAGTTTGGGGTGTCCGCTATACCTAGAATCTTACAGTATGCATACAGTAAAGGGTCGTCCTTTTAAATGCGTACGTAGTTGACATGCATTTGGAACCCCACCCCATTTGGCATGTAATACACCTTAGAAATGTACGAAAGCCCTCTACCTTCCTGTGTGTATGTAATTAACAAACGACTTTCAATGTAAAAGGTCTGGGGACTTATTCCTCCTTTAATACCCCCATTTGTACGTCCTATAGAGTGTCATCCTTTTTGATGGGTCTCCTCGTAATCCATTACCTTAGTGGGTGCAGCCTCTTCGTCAAATTAAAGCCCTTTACCCACTAGACGATTTTTACACTGTTGACCAACGAATCGGCGATAAAATCAACTGACTCTTATTATCCCTGTAAGTATACTGCACTGAAGTATAATATTCATACATGATATGAATTGGTGCTAATCGGCCTATTATTGGAGTACATATTTGACCGATTTTAGCACCGATTAGTCGGCAGATTCTGTGAAAATCGCCTAGTGGGTATGGAGCTTAAGACAGCCAGGACAAAGCACTGGTGACAGTCGAATGAGGAGATTGGAAGTAGGAGAATGACGTCCTACCATTTAGAGAAAGGGAGTTGGAGAGGTTAATGATGGTGGGGATGTGACATTGAAGTTTAATTGCTTACTTTTAGTGCAATTTGTATAATTATGGAACAGTGTGTAGCTTTATCTGAAGGCCAGACCACTGCAGCATAATTTGTTAAAAAGATAATAGGTTATTACTAGGTTCTAATACGCCTATACCATAATCTTACCTTTTGGAGAAAAGAAACACTATCTTCCCCGGTGAAACAGTCATTTCGAAACATAAAACAACAGGAAATTCATGTTTGCAATCAGTAGATTAAATTATGTGTGTGTTTTTTTTCAAATTGTTGTTTCACTTGGTTCACTGTGTATTTGCTGCTCATAATCCTCCAAAACATAAACAGTATTCTTCAAATTATAATCGAGTTATACCTCGCTCCAGCCATCTGCGCATGCTTTAGTAGAAATTTTAAACTTCGGAATTAATCTCCAATATCAAAAACCACAATTTGTCAATTGTGAATGCAATTGAAATATCGAGACGGTTTGCAAACATAGCTGTGCCATAACTATGTTTGCTGGATGTTTTCCCTATCCCCCATAAAGCTATAAAACTCAAAATTAATGTCTAAATGAGTTGACTGCCATATTCCCAATTGCCCCGTATAGCTTTCCAAATGGCATATTTGTTCCGCTATGACATTTCCATTTGTCATTTTGGTTTTTATGCTGTGCTTATATTGCATTTTGATGAGCTATACGGAGAATATATAGAGGCTGCGTCCTCGCAAGATGTCTATATGAATGATTTAAAGCTAGTAGAAAAGTCTGAGGCAAATACATATTTTTATGACAGATAGAATGTGCAGGCGAAAACATATTGTCGTATGTAGAAGGCATTATATCAAATTTGAAAAGTCTAGCAGGGAGAGTGCTTTAGCCGGGTGAAAGTATAGTATGAAGTGTACAGCAACCCGTTTTATCAAACCGTGGCTATGGATGTTGTTGCATAGCACTTACATAAAACATACAGAGGTTTTAAAATTATTGTATTTACGCCCTGACTAGATAAATATAGAGTTAATTAAATAACAAGGAAATAACTGGTGATTGGTTTGGACATTGATAAATAGGAATATTTATTTTTATCCCTCCTAATTACTTCAACTCTAAAACTTAAAATCTGCCACAATGTGAAGTGTGTGGTGGTTGGAATTCGAACGAATGACCGTTACACATCTCTTATTTATATAGTGAGGGTACAACAAATCACTGTAGCGATCGAAATGGGAGTGATGACGTCACGCCTCTCCGAAATAAATAATTTGATATAGGTATTGCTATACAAATTAAATACTTTTTTATTATAAACCTTTCAGACCAGGGTCCAGCAGAAAGCTTTACCATAAGGTGCCCTATATTCTGCCCAAAACCTCCGTAACTTATCTTGAAAGCTTTGTAACTCGCCCCAAAACTCCATGTTTACGCTAGGTGAGCTAGGCGTGAAAAGGATACTGAATACAGACACTTGCTCGTCCTTTTCCTCTCATTCCTTACGTAGTTTAGTGTGAAAGTTGGGCAAAGAAAAACACCAAGGAATACGTTTACATATGAGATCATCAGTTTCACCATCAGCGATAATTATGACAGGTTGCCCTTTCTCCAATGCCCACTCATCGAAAACCAAACCAGCAGGAGTATGTTACATTCCACCTTTAAGGCAGGTTTGCACATGCTGACTAAACACATATGACTATATATGTATAGTGCTTGTGGGTGGCTGACACATGTTAACCCTTTCCAAACAGCTGTTTCATCACTGCCATCAAATCGGTCTGTCTTCCAAGAAAGGGACTAAAATCTTTTGAAGAGTTATTGGAGTAGAGGAGAGGTAATTTCCATTTCCTAACACATTTCTTTTAATATCTATTTTGGGAATTCATTATCATATTTTCCTAGTAATAACTTACCTCATTATACATTTAAGCAATCATGGTGTTAAGAGTCAATTCCTTTGATTATATATGTGAATAAGGCAACAATCACAAAATTGGTCCTTTTTAACCCAGAGACCTATGCCTACATGGTTAAAACTTGTCAGGTGCTGCCAAGCAATCGATAGGGATTAGTCATGATGTTAAACTATACACCAAATAGGCCTAGTCCATGCAGAATTTAAATTCATCATCAAAGAAGCTTGGGATGTCTGTGGCAGATTCTATCAGTATTTCTAAAATTTCCCAAAGGATGCAAACTATTTTTTCTCTCTAAAAACTATTTTTGAATGGATCCAATGCATTTGGGTCATACCATGACAAACCACAAAACGTAATTCTGCAGGCGTGCATAGGAATATGTATGGTAATATATACAATCCACCCCTTAAACCAGCAAGTATAACCAAGCAGACCAACCACTAACTGACCAGTACTGACCACACAAGAGGACCATGTTGGTGGTGGGAGTTTTCATTAGACCCCTACTTTATGACTGTAGTAAAGCACACCTCCGTCCAGCCCACTGAGCATGAAATAGGATTAATACTGTAGTCCAGCCCCCAGCACAGCCTGCTTTTTACTGATACCTACCCTCATTTTTGAAGAAGTGTAAGACAAATAGGACTAGCCTTGCTTAGGTCTTGTGTTTATTTATTTATTCTTTTCCCCTTTTATCTGGAGTTTGGGTGCCACCAGGAGCTAGTTCCTAAATGGATAGATGGGAAATAATATTCCTTTCAATTTTTGTTTATTCATTGTTAGTTTGGTAGAGTTTATCTCATAAAAACATGTCATTTTGATTCACTGAGTGAACTTTAGTGTATATTATGATAGTGTGCTGCTTCATTTCGATCTTAATCTTTCATAAAAAAGACCAGCATGGTATGTAGATACATGCGACAGATGTAGGCTGTTAGAGAAATATAGATCCCTTGGAAAAATGGCTGCCAGGTGATTTTTCAAAGATATTCAAAACAGGGCACACCATTGAAGTAACTTGAATGTCCCATGGGATTCAATCAATGGGAGAAAACTGGAACAAACAGAGAGTGATCTATCATACAATGGTCTTCAGTTCAAACATAAAGGTCGTATTCCACATACGGAAAGTGCGGGCCGCCGATATTGACCCTCGCCATGGTAATGTTCTCTACCAGCGGCCTGTACCTTAGGGCCACTTGCGGCCACCGAAAGTGCAAAATTGGCCGACAAAAGTGCAAAATCGGCCGCCGAAAGTGCAATATCAGTGGCCAGTCCAAAATCAGCAGGAAATGATAAACAACATGTTGGTAAATTTCATCGGCAAAACTGCCGATTATACATCGCACTGCTGAAAGTATATCGGCAGTGCAACGGCAGTGCACTTTTGGTATGTGGAATACAGCCTTTACTATAACCATTCAAGAGTCTCGGTTGCTGTGACCAAAGTATCATATTTCCTTGCTCCCACAGAATACTTCATTGAATCACACTACACTACTTCTTTTTCACTAGTGCCTCTTAAAGAAATAATTAATGAGGAAACGACCGTGGAATGAGGTATTTGCAAGGGAACAATGACAACTCTACCTTCATACTTATATGTTTTTACCCCACTAGCACGCTACTAGTGTACTGATTGGTTTGCTAATTGCAAGGCTCCTTGTCTTTTAGGGCTGATTTAGTGCTATCACGTACCACGCCAATGTAGGACTAATTATACTGATTATGTTTAATGAGTAGCAACTTTATATCCTTAATTAACATGCGATATTGGCATAGCTAGATCCTATGCAAATTCTGGCGTGAGGGGAATGAGGTTTAGAATGGAGGGATGTGATGGGATATGATACCTGTCTGGAAAGGCTGGGACTCTGCATCAATTAAATCTAAAGCATGCCCTGGGCGGTGTCAGTCTCCAGGGGTGGATCTTGGGGGTGGGGTGTGTGCGTTTCCCCCTTACAATTTTGATTGGGGCTGAAACTATTATGCAGTTAAAGAAGGAAATATCAACCCTTGAACTATCCAAGATTCATATGTATATATGCACATCAGATGCCTGAAGGTATCATCAACATAATAATTATTCATCAGAAGCTTTGGGGATGTTTTGAATATATCTTGACTTTGTGAATTTAAAGCTAAATGTTCAAGTCGATGCAACAGTTACTGTTTTATGACACTGCAACGATGAATATTGTGACATATCTAAAAGTGCACATTCTGAAAAATGATAAAAATGACTCTCCCCCCTTTTATTTTCGCTGGACCCCTACATTACAAAAAGAGGGGTAAATGTCGCACGTGTATGTGCGAATGCACACCGTTTTAGTACTTAACCTTAATGCCGACCCCCCCCCCCCCCCACCCCCCCTTTCGAAAATCCTGTATCCGCCACTGGACATTATGCCATTAATATTTTCAAGCCCCTATATTGCAAGATTGTGCTACCATACTATATTCTGCATTCAAAAACTGGGTCTAGTCTGCCTAGAGTATATCAGTATATTGACCTACCAGAGCCATTTGGTTCGCCTTTGAGACGGGAAACATATTCGAAAACCTCGTTTGGAGATTAGGTCTCGTCTCGTGAGAGTGATTGAGTACCCCTGGCTTTTTCTGAGACAGTATCTGTCTTGACATCGTGACCTAGTTTCGCCAGCAAAGGAAATGGCGCCAAAACATCCCAATGTCGTCTGCCTGCAGAGAACCAAATGGCAGATTGTATGAGTAGCATGCGGGTCTTAAAATGTAATATCAGCAATTAGATAAGGATGATATGAAAACATACTTTGGATTATAAATGGCAATGGTTTTCTTATAAATAGAAAGTTGAAATTTTTAATGACTTTTTTCGGGAATATTAACTGATCGAGACAGAATCATAACTATAATACAAAGGTTTATTTCTATCACGGGTGCATGACAGTCTTATGTATAATATGTGTCATATATAACAGCAAGTCGTAATAATGCAATGTTCCATTTCACCGTGTCTATTTTGCAAAAAGTCCGAAGGTGGGGTGGGTGGGTCCACATATGCACTAAAGTACCCAAACATAATGCATTGCGTGCATCTGTTTTCATCTTTTTCTAGTTCAGGTCGCAAACATGCTAAGACAGTTTTTTGTACACTGACTCATATGTCTTACTCCAGATCTAGAGCATCAAGAAGTTCAAGTTCTAGAACGTTGTTGGTGAAGCCATGGAAATAGTACATTTCTCGTCCCAAGTATTTCAATGAGCAACGAGGTTATAAAAAATAAAGATTGGGCGTTTATATGCATAAAGTTTTTTCCCTTTGCTCTTCAGTTGGCAAGACGTTTATCTAAAGAGCTTCCATTATAGATACATCCTACCAAGTGATAAAAGAAAAAAGTTGAAGGATTCTACTTATTCATCCTGATACCTACATGTATGCATTTTGTCATGACTAAACTGTCTCATTTTGTTTTAGTTGCTAAAAAGTCTCAGGGTCTCAGGGGTTAGCATATAGAAAATCGGGGGCAAAATACAACGGCGGCCTGTTCCATAAGAAACATCTGTATGGCTACATGAGTTTCGAGTTTCATACAGTTACAATCACTTTTTGGAGTGCTGTAGCTATGTGAGTTTCATTTTCTCTAATATGAGTTTTGGGTGGATTTACGTGAGTTTTAGGTGAATTCATGTGAGTTTTGTTATGAAACAGGAGTTTCAATCTCCCGTACAGATTTCGTAAGTGCACATAAAACCTCCGTAGCTACGGAGGTTATTATGAAACAACCCAAAGGTTTAGGCGAAGTTCCCTGAGTGTATTAAGGCATCTGAGGATCAGTTCAACTTCTCTCCTGTAATCGGGTTTAACTTGGAATTGTACTTGAGTTGAGCTGTTATTTGTCAAGGCTTGCAAAGTATATTAGGGCTTTGTTACGTCAATGAAAACATTATTTTCAACTTACGCGCTCTGCATCTTTTTACCATAAGGACAAACAGATGTGTTAAAAAGACCAAGTGAGTGACTGACTGAGTAAATACTGAGTGAGTTACTAAATGAGTAATGACTAAGTGAGTGACAGAGTGAGTGACAGAGTGAGTGACTGAATGAGCAGTGACCAATTGAGTGACTGAATGAGTAATAACCGAGTGAGTGACAGAGTGAGTGACTGAATGAGTGAGTGAGTGAGTGACTGAGTGACTGAATGAGTAGTGACCAAGTGAGTGACTGTATAAGTGAATGACAAAGTGAGTGACTGAATGAGTACTGAGTGAGTGAGTGAGTGAGTGACTGAATGAGTGAGTAGTGATCGAGTGAGTGACCGAGTGACTGAGTGAGTGACAGAGTGAGTGGTGGAGTATATATCACTGTGAGAGTGAAATGTGAGTGACTGAGTGACCCTGTTGTCAGACCCAGGAGGAGGGAAGCTGCTCCTGATTGGAGTGTCTCCTCCACTGACCAACAGATGGCCTGCGTCTCTACCCACCAATTGCTTAATACCAGGAGGTTACCCAGGAAATTGTTCTGATCTGAGGTGTCGTGCCTATCGTGGATTCTGTGGAATATGTCTTCAGAGCTGGGCAAAGTAAAGTCCAGGGAATGTTCTTAACTTACTTCACACTGATTCTGAAGTTAGACAAAAGGATGTAACATATTAGGGTAGGGACGGATTGCACGAAAAAGTGTTTTGATAATAGAATTTTGATGATATATTCTCTGTTCCTTTTCAAGCATATATCACCTGAAGGCTCACGTTTGTCCCCTTTGTATTTATGTGAGATCTCTGACATCATAGGCAGTTCCAATTTTACAGGTAGAGTTCACTATTAATTTTGTGTAACCATGATTACAATATCCCTCTTCCAGTAAGTTTCTGTATATAATTCTGAGATCTAAAAGGGATGATCCCCAACAACATAAAATTATTGCAACTTTCAAATGTTTTTTTCTTTAGAAGTGTTCGACAAATGTGCAATAATCCACTGGCGTGGACAAACAGTGGAAAGGTCACTCTTTGTTTAAATGTAACAGTAGATACAGCCTATACTGGAGAAGAGCTATCAAACTAAGCTACCTGATGACACTTCTGAGAACAACTCCCAAAGACAGTCGTAGGAAATAGCTCGTAAAGCACGGAAACACACTCAGCAGACGACATTTAATCACATGCCTGCACCGACAGGCTATTGCCTTCACTGACTCAGACATTAGCCTAACAGAGTGCGCATGTTAGGGCTGATGGCATGTCTGGGCTGGCATAAGGTTGTTAATGCCTCTTACTGCCAAGCAAAATTGCCAGACGGAAGATTCCCGCCAAAAGAGAGGAATGTCGTCTGCTTTGGCTATGTGCATCTCGCAGACGACTTTACCTGTTTTCTGTTCACCATAAAGGGGACTTTACCGTAAGTCTCCTTATATGTAGCGTGTTATTTTACCTTCTAAACGATAATCTTGGAGTGGAGAATTACACGGAGTATTATTATATGTATAATACGTCCCTTTTAAACGATGGAATTTTAGATTTCAACAAGAATTTGTAAATATAAAGTTACAGAGCAGATATAACGATGTTATCATGTATAGTTTATACTGTTTATATTATAAACGTTGGGGTGTAGAATCGACATCTGGAAATAGCTTTTGTTATAAGTTTGCAATGATGTATGGCACATACAATACATATTGTGAGCACAACCATTGAACCCGGTTGCAAAGGTTATAGATCACTTAGCTCACGTGTTCTTAGATATCACCTTTTCCCTATTGATATCTCCATATGATACAGAAATGTAAACTGAATATGAAAAGACAGAATATTAAGAGAGAAGGATCCACTTTCATATCCCAAAATGAAAATGAAAAACAGGAACCTTCAGTAATTCATTATGCACTACATCCCCTCCATTCAAATGATCTTTCTGTTTATCTTCTTATTTTCTGTCACTGTAACATTCTTAGTACCCAGCCATATTGGCCTGTTGGGAATTTTCGGCGGCAAACCAGCGCTCCTTCAAAGGACCTCATAAAGCGAGCTATTTGTCGTCTGCTTGTATCATAACCATTCCAGAACGCCAGTGTCAGCACTTTTCCCCTCATCCCCTTCTCCCTCCCCACCCCTCCTCCTCTCAATAATCCCAGTAGGAGACCCTGCTGCAAAGATCAGGGCTTTTCTCCTCAATATTCTGACCAAAAAAGTGGCAAAAAAAGTGGCACAATGGGAAGCACCGCATCCTAAAAAAGTGGTGTCCTACTGGTTTAAAGTGTTAGGCAGGATGAATCCGCTGCTGTCAGGAGACCGGCCTCTGAAGTCTGTATTAAAATATGGAAATAGGCGTATTCATGGCTGAGAGGAAGGCAGGGGGTGGGATGGCAGAAAGGGGATGATGGCTGGTCTGGTGGCGCATACAATAGGCTGAATATATATGTAAGCCTGCCTGCCGGGGTGCCATGGCTGAGATTCAGAAATGGGGGAGGAGGTGAAGGGTGGGGACATGATTTACGTACATTGACGCCTCATAAAGATCTGACAGGACATGAATAAAAACTCCATCCCCTTTTCTACAGCAAGCTTTTTTCCGCTTTCCTTTTCTTCTCTTTTTTTTCTATTTTTCTTCGCGTAGCCATTGCAGAACCTTACAGTGCATGCGAAACGAGGCACGCGGCAGAGGGAAATACAATAAAATCTAGGTAGGCAATGGGGTGAAACATATGGACTACTAAATGTTGACAGTAATGAGATTCGTAAATTTTTTTGTTACTTACTACTTCTATTACAATGTCGGTACTATTTTGTGTGTGTTTTAACTCCATGGCTTTATTAATGAACCAGCTGCAGCACCTGTGAAAGGCTACTGTCATTTCTTACTCTATTTACAGCAATTTTGATCCTATCTGCATGTTTATAGATTTGCCCAGCCAATTTCTGAAAAGTGTCACCCAAAGGTAGATTGGTTATGCACAAATGTGAGCAACTATTAATAGGCAAAACGTTTTCGGACATAGCCCATTTCGAACATAACTTTCTAAGTAAAATATGATTTTCCATTCAATTTTGTAAAGATAGATCATAGTATTATAATACAATATCTTTTTTTAAACAATTGACTATTATCATTACACTATGCCAACGCATCTGATTCGCATTAGGGCTGCCTCAAGGGCATATTACACCACCTGTTGGGTTGCGTCAGATACAAATGTGACCCAACATGAAGTATAATCCCCCAAATCGCGTAGTATGATATTATTATACTACGCGTTTTGGGGTCACGTCGGGTCGTGCTGGCTTGCATTAGCTTGCATTAGCTTGCGTTGGCTTGCGTTGGCTTGCGTTGGCTTGCGTTGGCTTGCGTTGGCTTGCGTTGGCCTGTGTTGGCTTGTGTTGGCTTGTGTCTCGTTACAAACATGTCCGTAACACAAAGTGTATATATTATCACCCGCACTGCCGACAAGGGTGCACACAGAGGCCTCTGTATACCGCTCCTCATTTTCAGTATTTTCATTGATTTTTCAATCTCGTTTGGGTGATAAAATATAGAAGACCCTTCAAGGGGGTCATCCTCGGGTCTTCAGACGAATCTGGGCAGTATACTGCCTGCGGGCTTCACCCTTTGGCAGTACACTGCCCCGCAGTTCGTTCTACGACCCTCGGACGCCCCCCGCAGGTCTTCTCCTTATTATTAATATGGCCTTAATGCAAGCTATAACACTTGGCACTCCATAATTATGGGCGTGCAGTGGTCAGTTTATTCTGAGTTGTAGGGCCTGCTGGGGGGACAAAGGGGGTGTTGTGTTTGGCGGGACGTGCACAAGGAGATTTGTCCATGTTATTACCTCACTCTCCCCCCAGATATGATTCACTCTCCCAGCAGAATGGGCGTCGTGCCGGTGAATTGATGTGTGGGACCCCACACTTGTCAGGTCTATTCCGTCTCTAGAGAGCCGTACTGAGCCGTACATACAGCTATGAGCAGCTCTCTGTGAGCAGCTCACTTAAGGATGTTCGTGTGCATACATCTATAGATCTTGTGTAAGAGCTGTCCCCCACGGTGCCCCCTCAAACCCCTCAGAGACCATCTTAGCCAGGGGCCTATAAGAAGTACTTATCTAAGGGCATTTAAAGCTCAAAATGTCCTAATCATAACCATTGAATACTTCGGTTCTATTTTAATACATATGAGTTTGATATCGTAAACTGAGAAATGATAGGATGTGGATTTAGAGAGGTGAGGAGGGAGTTAGCATTAAGATAAGAAGTACTGACCTAAGGGTACCTGCCTACTGCTCAAATGGTTCCGATATAACCCGTGAATACTCTTGTTCTTATTAATACAAGTCAGTTTGATATTTCAATTCAAAGTTTCGTCACACTAAAGTTTTCCCACTTTTGCTGGTACATTTAGATATCATAATAGATATGATTTTGTATATTTTTTATTTTCATGGATAATTAGCAATGTTATGAATGTACAAAGAATGTGTACAATGCAAAAGTTGATACATTTAAAATAGAAGGAATCTGTGGCTGAGGGGTTTGGGGTGGGACTACACAAACAAACTGCTAAAGTAGGAATAATTTGATGGCTTTATCTTTCGAGGATTTGAGCCACTGTGTCAAAACGAAGGAAATATTCCCGCACAATAAATTATATAAACGAGCCAGTATAACATATCAAATCTCACTCAATCATTTGAAAAAATCATTTGAAAATTTAGATTCACAAGTCGATAGGACTTTACATAAATCAGTTTGTATTGTGACAATTCATTATTACTAATTTCTTAAGCAGTATGTATGTTGTTAATATTACAGAAAGTAATGATGACAAGAATTTTAATAAGTACAATTTTGAGAGAAAGCCAATTTCCATTAAAATACGTTACAATAACTAAGCTGCCTGTTTCATGTCATTCTCACAAGGGAACCTTTCCTTGAGAGTTGATGTACATGTATGTTTTATATCGTTCATTTCTCATACTTCCTGACATTGTTCCATTACGTTACGTTACATTCACATTAGGCGGGTCACATCACATTTAATCTCACATATTATTCCTAATGTTCTGTGTTTTTCTGTTGCAGGTAAGTCGGGTGTCATTAATATTCCCTTCAAATGTCAGTCAGTTAAAAGAGGTAAGCTTAACATTACTCGTTCTCACATATCATGGAACAAAATGAAGAGTTGTATCTTTAATCTCAAGTACGTTTGAAATTGCTAGGGCGCCAGTACAGATATTTCAGGATGCATTTTGCCTATTGGATATTTAGCTCAGTTATTCACTCACAAAGCTGCGAAGTTATCTAGGAGCTGCTCCCTTTGCAATTTAACCCCATATATAGTGTTTTTTGTCTGCATTAATAGGCAAAATAGGCAACATACACGTGCATGTACACGCATAATATCAACGTTTGCAGGATGCAACATCAAAATAAAGCAGAGTCTTATTGATGGGTAAAATTGATTTGTAAAGTGTTTATTTCTTATCTTCACGCTTACACGTGATCTTCGAGATATCAGTTATATGCAGAAAGGAGGAAAACGTGTATGCTGGAGCAATGATATGATGAAGTGGTGTGTAAATTTTGATGAGCAAGCGTTCTATTACTCATAATCCTATCTCAAAGACCGGTGTTCATAAACAAACAAGTCATAACCACATTGCCTTACAGATTTGCTTATTCTAGTTATATTCTGCTGAAAGTTGCATGCTATAGCCACCGTGTGAGTAATGTCACAACAAGTCATTGTTCCAACTGACTTGTATTGATAAGAACAAGAGTATCAATTGTTATCATTAAAGCTGTAGGCAGGTGCCCTTAGGTCAGTACTTCCTATCGTAATGCTAACTCCTTCCTTTCCTCCATACTCCCACATACTCCCACATATACTATCATTTATCAGTTTATGATATCAAACTCGCATGTATTAAAATAGAACAGAAGTATTAAATGGTTATGATTAGGACATTTCAGCTTTAGATGCTCTTAGGAGAGTACTTCCTATCTTTAATAGTGCTAA
Organism: Lepidonotus clava; assembly: GCA_936440205.1. Lineage (NCBI taxonomy): Eukaryota > Metazoa > Annelida > Polychaeta > Phyllodocida > Polynoidae > Lepidonotus > Lepidonotus clava. The sequence continues at coordinate 14,883,126 of OW387144.1, forward strand.
CTCCGTCCTTACCTCCATAAGTCAACATCCTCTCATTTATCTGTCTATGATGATTATTAAACTCACATGATTGTATTAAAAAGAAAAGAAGTAGTCACGTTTTATGATTAGGACATTTACGCTTTAGATGCCCTTGGGTGAGTAGTTCCTATCTTAGTGCCAACCCCCTCCTTACCCCCATAAGTCCACTCCCTCTGATTCATTAGTTTGAAATATCCAACTCATTGGTATTACCTACTAAATGCTGTTCAACTTGACTTTCCATGATCAGCAATAATTATATCAATCTGAGATAAACTTTATCAGCAATGACCAGGTCATAAGTAGCTTAAGGTCATAGCAATACACTTTTTACAGTTTTCACCGTTTGTGAAAACAAGTTACGCTAAGGACAGTTAATATAAGCTTTAGGGGCCATCAGTAACTGATGTCACACTTTTTATGAAAATAAGGCCCGTTTTCAAACAGTGTCACACTGTTCAACCCACCCGCCCCCTTGTGTGTGAAATCATTTATGGACGGTGCCTTAGTTGCCCTTAGGTCAGTACTTCTTATCTTATTGCTAACTCGCTCCTTACACCTTTGCTAACTCCCTCCTTACACCTATAAGTCCACTTCTTCACCCCCACAACCCACACCCCTCTCAACCCTCATCTCCCGCTTCGTGGAGCAGCTCAGGACCCCTGGCTCCCTCTGGTGGCGAGCAACTCCAGTTGCTATTTTTAGCAAATTATGAGCGACTGGCGGCAACGCGGGCCGAATATGTGTCAATGGATTTAGGCTGGTCTCTGGCAAGCAGTGATAAATCGCCATATTATGACGCCGGCAACCAGCCAAGTCGCTTCGCTGGTAGCCGCCGTGAGCTGCTCCCATGATGCGGAGTCAGGCCCAGGACCAGCGGGGCAAGCTCCTGGTTGGGGGGGGGGGGGGCACTCGGTCTGAAAATAGGTACCAACTGCGGTTGGAAGCTCTGGGGGCTGTAGCTGTGAATCCCCAATTTGGCAAAAAAAAAAGGGGGGGGGGGCTGTCAACTATAAATCAGACCATCTTGTAGGGGGGCTGTCAATGATCTATTACATTTATACTATATTGAGAGTATATTGTATGTTATTCATTTACTTCATAATGCCTCTAAAACAAATGATAGAGTTTAGAAATCAAATAATGACTGCAAACTTTGTCATCAGATGCATTTTTAAAGGGGCTGTCTTAGATATAGCCTGAAAAGGGCTGCCTGCCAGACTCTTGATAATCACAACAATAAATCACAGGCTGGTGTTTTCCATATCATATCAGCCCATATTCGGTATTGATTACCGATGTCTTAAAACCCTATCGGTAATCGACAATTTGGCCGGGTTCCATCCAAAAAAAGGGGAGACTGTAGTTTCGCAGTTGGTACCTACCTTCAAAGACTGAGTGTCCCCCCACCCCCCACCGCGGGGGCAAGCTGCATCCGGGTCCTGGCGAGAGACGCGCTGATTTCATTAGGCCGCCTTGGATCATCGGCTGAGCATATTAGAAGCCGACTGGGCCAAATTGCCGATTACCGATAGGGTTTTAAGGCATCGGTAATCAACGCAGAACATGGGCTGATATGATATGGAAAACACCAGCCTGTGATTTATTGATGTGATTATCGGGAGTTTTTTTAATCCGCCCAAAGTTTACCGCGTTGGTGTGTGATGCCAGAACGGATATAAGTGGATATTGTATATGGCAGTCACGCAAGCTCTAAATAGAATTAAAACCATTAATCTTATTCAGCCATATATTTTTATTTTTATTCCAGTTGCAGTTCTCTTCTGGGTGTTGTTTTAATTCCGCTTCATACCCGCTGTGAGATTCAAAAACTTGAATTTGTTGCTATCCAATTAAAACCTTTTCAAAGTTTCTGATGATCAAGAGTGATCCGAAATGCAATACTTTGCTTAGTTGTGAAAATGCCATTGCGAGAAGCATAGATAGTTTAATTAAAACTTCAAATTGCTCTCAGACGAATGAGATGCAGATACGGTTCCTAGGCAAACAGTGCTATAAGAAGGAGGAGAATACTGTTTTTCTTAGCTGGTGAGCACCAGGCAGTGGTTATTAGCTGCAGAATACTCGCCAGAAGTTTTCTCTGTTCTGATTCTTAGCATAATTTATTACACCAACATTGTATAGCCAGACATTTACAGACAATCGTTGATTATTTTACAGTAATAAGCTATGCTTTGGTAGCCGTGGACTGCTGCCTTCTTCAATACATCTGCCCTTCAATATTTAGAATATGGGTATCCATGAACTGATGTATTTCTCTTGTCAACACAACCAACAATCAATATGTAAGTAAGATATGCCTCTAGAGGCATGAACTGGAGTGTTTCACTAGTCAATGCAACTGACCAGGTTATGCCTAGGTATGAACTAAATAGTATCTAATCAATGCATCTGATATTAAATCATATTATGTTTTATGTAAAAATGCTTAGACACAAACGTGTCAAATTACAAGAATATGCCTCAGATTGAAGTGTTTCCCATGTCAATAAAGATCACAAATAACATGAGAAATAATGCCCATGCAAGAACTGAAGTGTTTCTATCCTCAATATACCTAGCCTATCCTTAAATATGTGAACCATGCCTATATAGGAATGAATAAGAAGTGTCTCCATAGGCAATACATCTGTCCTTCAATATGTAAAACATGCCTCAGGCTGAAGTGTTTTCCTTCAATAAGGAACTGATTCGTTTACCTTGACAATGTACCTAACCTTCAGTAGTAAGATTATACCATTCTGAATATAAAACATCTAGAAAATGCCCTGGACAACAGGTCAATATAGTCATCTTACCTTCAATATGTAAAACGAGCCTAGGCATGAACTGAAGAGTTGCCCTTATCAATGTATCCAACCTTCCTGAGGGATCCTCTTTCCCTCACACCTGTCCTCTCACCTTGATCCGCCCACAGTCGGAGGTCTCTTTGATCTCCTTAATATCACAGGTTAGATATAGATCTGGAGGTGGGACTTACCCTGAGGAACTCACCATGAGACCTGCCCCCTGCACATTGATGGCAGGGTGACAGAACAGTCACACAGAGACAGGTATTGGGATTGCTGACTATCTCACCTGCATGACAAAATGTGATGTAACTATATATCTGGGACACAAAATAAAATCGTCAAAATGCAACATATAATGACACATTCAAAGTGTGATGAATATATATATATATATGTCCTGTTAATGTACAATACTCCATATAAAAAAATATTTATGATATCTAGCCAGAACTCTTAATTATTGATATGTCACAATAAAAGGAATACCAAATAGGCTGTTTCTTGCTGACCAGATCTATAGGTTTGTATCGTCTTGGAGAAGGTGTTTGAAGAAATATTGTTGCAAACCTGTGGTCCGTTGCATAATGACGGAACACTGTATGTCTAGATATACTGTACAAATTATAGCTCATTTACAGCATTCCATATAGGGTATTTCAGTATGTAAAAAAGGGCCTAACGGGGATCAAAGTGCACAACGAATACATTTGTTGTTCGCCAAATGTTTGTTGTTGTAATCAGTATAACACTGGGGGTTTCCTAGCTTAGTATATATATAGCCAATATGTGTTCATCATTGAAAATACGTCCTGTATAGATGATATGACTATGTTATTTCTAAGTTTCCTTTAGGAAGACAGCCAGAGGTGATTTGAAGAAAAGTTCCCTTGTTGGTATGCTGATTAAGTCATGTGATTTATAAAATCTGATCAATATAGTTGCTAAATTATTGCTCTATATATTCACTCAGTTTTCCTCGAAACCCTCCAGTTCATATGGTATTCAACATTGGCCATAGAATAATATGCTATAAGATAAGATAGAATTGCTTAATTTGGCGATGTTTATCATCAAACATTCATGGTCGAGAAACAGATGTGTTATTCTTAGCTACAGAGCGGCACAATCTGATGATAACGTAGGAGTAAGTGGCTTATTGTTGTATTGGATTATGTTCATAATATGGCTGATTCAGTTTTGAACAATTCAAAACGGTCATAAAACTGAAGAATCTAGTTAAACCTTGTATTTTGTTTCAAGATTGCCTGCGGCAGGATATGATATTGATTGCATTATTGTTTTTATGTTATTACTACTTGAGTTAGGGCCTACGTGATCCTATTTTTTTATGGGGCAGGCCTATATATGGAACGTTTCCTGATATGTATATAAATATAAGGTCAGGCTTGTTAGGACAAGTCTCCCTCAGTCCAGGTTTATTCTTCCATATTCATGCATCAACCAAAAAATTATGCAAATGGCACCTAGAATTATAAGATAATTATCAATTCAGAAATTGATCGATTTTTAGTCATTTGTTGCGAGGATGAGGTTGGCAGTTGCCTTTTGAAAACAGATCAACCTGAATTCTTTAAGAGAATTTGTGAAATATAATTGAGTTGTATGTTTTGTTTCATACAGACATTAAAAATATAAATAAAGGAATGTACTTAATACTTTCCCCTTTCCATGCTTTTAATGTTTTAATTTAAGCAAAAATTAGGTAACATAATATCATGGCTTTCCATGCTTTTAATGTTCTTATATAAGTAAAATATAAAAATTAAATAACATATAGCTGCTTTTAGATGCTTATAGATTTCCCATTGTCTCTTTTTTACTCTTAAACTCACTAATTGGGCTTTGTTCAGTGGAAGTATGATCCTGCACCACTGGGCACAGTGATATATTGATCAGTCAATCAGGCTAGAGAGGAGAATCAAATCCCCAGCAGGGCTTATTTGATATTGAATGGGGACTGTCTCGCCTGAATCAGATTATCCACTGGGTGTAGAGGGATTATTGTCTACCCATTGTCAATGATTGACGTATAGATACTGTATAAAGAGGATATAAGTAGCCCACATGTCTATCACTATAGGGACAGTTATCTGCATAGACCTGGTGGAGGGTAGGATGCTTTGTGTATAAAAAGTAGAGGAAGAGCAATAGGGGGGAAGTTATAGATATATATGTCTATGACGTTAGGAACAACATAGCGAGCAGGGGCGGATACAGGATTTCGAAAAAAGGGGGGTCCATATATAGGGTAAGTACTAAAAGTGCATGCATACGCATGCACGCGCGTGACGTTTTTTCTCTTTGGCAAGTTTGAGTCCCCACCAAAAGGGGGGGGGGGGGGGGTCGTCAGGACCCCTGGAACCCCCCCCCCCCCCGGATCCGACCCTGGCAGCTGGGACATATAGCTTCCCTTAGCAGTTTAATGCAATAACACTATGAACTACAGAACCTCCATCTACTGTTTATTTCTAACTTGATGGATTAAACAACACATCCATGAATTGATTTGCAAAAAGTTGGCCTACTAATCAGCACTAAAGTAGGCTACTGATGAGTCAGATACAGGTTCGATACTTTGATGCTGATTCTACCTGAATCCACTAATGATTTAATGACCAACAATTTTGAGGTCCAGAATTGACCTGGGGATATGTGAAGCAATAGTCAAACAGGCATGAATTTACCAGGAGGGGGCTGCATGAGTTTTCGTAACATTTAGTCGGTGGTTAACGGACCCATAATGGATACCAACTGCTGCAAAATGAATAATGAAACCTATGTGGTGTTAACGGATCTTCTTTTAATGAATTCCACTAATACCATAGAATATTGTTTAGAGGATCCGTTATTTAGAATAACTGTAAGATCTGATGCAGTTCAGTGGCAACTCGTCTGTTGTGGTCATGGGTATAAACTATGTTGTGGTTTCATTAACAGAGAGGGTCTATCGAACATTTTAGTGGAACTTTATTCAACTTCCCCCAAGCACATAGTTTGCCTACTGACAGTTCCCAATGATAATCAGCAATATTTGAGTCAGCCTAGAGGGTATGTGATGTCTTTAGAAATACTTGTAGCTGCAAATACCGGTAATAGAGAAAAAAAAAGCTAAAACAGTAGAGGCATACACAGAGATGCAATGGCACTAACAAGAAGAGGTATAGATAAGATAGATAAGATACACTGTAGGGAATGCTATCACATTGCGAAGGACAGTCGAACAGATGCATAGAAAGACAGCACCTACCTAAAAGAGTAGAGATAGCAAAGGACACGCAATGGCAGTTCGAGAGAAACATGACAGTGCAAGAGCTGAGTTGCAATCTCGTTGTGCAATCACAGAGTGAGAGGAAATCTATAGGAATTAAGTTCAACAAGAGAGACGGGGAAGTAGAATATGCTAAGAAGGGTGGTAAGACATGAACAGAGAAAAACAACTAATATCATATTTCAATACAGGAAGGAAGAAATGAAACAACCAATTGAAAAAAAAGGTTGAAAAGCTTGTCATGAATAATCAAGCATCCAAATTTATCGAAATTATTACAAAAACAAACAATATAATTCAATATCAATATTATATGTTATGTTTGACGGGGAAATTTATTGACGTGAGGTAAATTCCACCTGTTAAACCTTGGAATACAGGAGGTAAATGATCTGTTGGAATAAAGGAATACAGGAAATGCTCTAAGCCAAAGCACAATAAAGTAAGGGGTTAGAACCTCATTGTATCACAAAAGCTGAAGGAGAGAAGGAGGCTTGTATCAGATAGAGCCTTTGAGCAGGTCGAGCAGAATGCGAGGCTTTTCTGAGCTGCTCATTGACTCTATAGGGAGCTGCTCATCATAGCAGGAGACTTTAGGGGTCCACCATTGTGTATGCCTGTCTCCTATCTCACCCACACCATAAAGCCTAGCTTACAAGATACACTGAGAACGTGAAGAAAAGCCCTCGAAATCGCTGTGAATAAGCACCTAGTAGATACGGTAGAGAGGCAAGGTACTGAGTGTTAAGGGGTGGGGGGTGGAAGTAAGGTATACCTTATATGGTTAAAGGGAGCAAAAAGATATGTTTGGTCAAAATTTTGGAAATTGTGTTAACTATTGAAATATATTCGATGGCCATAGCCTAGGCCTGTGGTTAAATATAGACTCTGAATACAGACTTAAACTACAGTAAAATACATTAAAATTTGCCCCCAGTCAATTTTGGTAACCCACCAAAATTGGTTTGTTTACAAACATTGCCGTCTACAGGCATAGATGGCCTGAGTATTATGGAATTCAAGTGAAGTTATAGCTAGTTATCATTATTTATAATATACCAATGGCTAAAGTTAGACTCTTAGAAAGTATTTTCACAGTCATTTGAGTTTGCAAAATTGTATCACAGTTTCACCCAACATTGCTTTTGATTCCCTTTAAGGTATAAGGCTGTGCATTTAGAGGATTATGTAGGTAAATGGAACTAATTGAATGTGTGTATTAACTGAGAATGGGCATGGAGACTATAATACATTTCGATTAATACATTCTACTCAAGACTTAAGATTACATCTTAGCAGAATAAAAATCTTGTTTAGCTAGTATATGATGGTCAACACTATTGAGATTTTAAATCATTTGATACTTTTTTAAATTTCTAATGTGTCAGTTTAGAAATTACCAACCGTTGATTTTATAAAGTTAACATTGACTGGAAAATGATGTTCAGAATACATCAGAAAATAAATCTTCCTTGATACATCATCACAGTATACAAGCCATCCAATGGCTCTCTTCACAGTGATTTTGGCAGCTGGAAAGGGACTCATACACACGTGGAATTACTGATTTCCTGTGTACAGATATGAATCAGCTGGCATTGCCTGTCCAAGTTATACAAAATGTGGTCTGTTCGCACTGGTTAACATGTTGACACCAGTGATGGATACTGACCGTTTATGAGCCGGGGTCTTGGCATGATGGAGACGCCTTCTGCGCCTTGTATCACCTGACCATGTGATACAGCTGGCATGTGAGGAATACACTCACACAAGCCATAGCCAGGCAGCTATGCTGAGATGCCAAGTGTGAGACCAACAAAATGATAACTACATTAAGATCTGTAACTCTGACCTTGGCCAAGTGTGAGACCAACAAAATGATAGCTACATTAAGATCTGTAACTCTGACCATGGCCAAGTGTGAGACCAACAAGATGATAGCTACATTAAGATCTGTAACTCTGACCATGGCCAAATGTGAGACCAACGAAATGAGAGCTACATTAAGATCTGTAACTCTGACCATGGCCAAGTGTGAGTCCAAAAAAAATGAGAGCTACATTAAGATCTGTAACTTTGACCATGGCCAAGTGTGAGACCAACAAAATGATAGCTACATTAAGATCTGTAACTCTGAGCATGGCTAAGTGTATGACCAACAAAATGATAGCTACATTAAGATCTGTAACTCTGACCATGGCCTAAGGGATTTTTGTGAGTGTCACAGTGGTGTTGCCCCTATGAGAGTCCATGGCAACATGTCACGAATTTGGATCCTCATCTTGGAGTTTCGTTGCTGCGACTACAACCATAGGAAAGATGGAACGTAGCTGCAATTTATTTTGGCTGATTTGTGGCGGGGTTTATTGTCGTACGTAGCAGAAGCTAAGGCCATTACTACCTTGTATGGCAAAATCTAGGATTCTAGCTTATCCAGTTGTTGGAGAACATATCTATAACAAGATAGACAGCCTACACTACGAATAAATTTTGCAAGGAAAGTTCAAGATTTAACTTTCTTTCCCAAATGCATACATGGGTATATATCAGAAGAGCATGCCTATGATTTAGCAGTGTGACCACTGCTAGGAGCAAGAAAAATGAGGTACCAGCTGAAAAGAAACTCTGTATGGAGGTCATTTCCTATGTTGCACATTGCCAAACAGCAATGGTTTGCAAAAAAAGGGAAAAAAAGCAATGGTTTGCATTACAATAACTCTGGCTGCTAGTGTAAGTTATCTGCTATCTGTTACATGGGTAACTGATGACACCTCGTAGCATAAAGGTGACTAGATGGAGGCGCCTTTTAGAAGCCCTAAGGATGGCAGTGATATCAGTCACATCAGTGGGGTGTTTCATAAGAATCTCCATAGCTATGGGAGTTTTATGGCTTATGGAAACTGTACGCGAGTTTGAAACTCTTGTCCGCAGCAGTTTTTAACAGAACAGATAGATTTCAATAATAAACACTGGGTTTTGAGTTAAATTTTTGAGGGAAATAACCAACATGGTATTTCATCTGTGGTCAAATGAGTAAAAACATTATACATGTATTGATATTGGAAAATATACATTAGCTACATGAATAGATTAATTTTAATCATGTTTATAGATTATTCTGTATTTCAAAATATGTTATTTTTCACTTTGTACATGATTAGGCATATGATTATGTGCAGGCTGTATACTTCCATTTATCAGTTCCACACTGTTCCCTTTTTCCTGGGAGGTAAGGCAACGTATTACATCATGAAAACTCCTGCAAAATTTATCATTTACCAAAGCTCAAGAAAATGGACATACACAGGACATTTTCCCATTTTTCTTTTGGAATAACAAAATGTAACGCTCTTGAGCGATTGGGGTCCACACTGGCCTGGGGAATCATGTGCTACAATCAGGCTAAGCTCTCCTGTGGGTAAACCAAGCCCTGGAGGCAAGCCTAGTCTAAGCCTGATCAGAGCCTCCAGGGCAGCTCCAGTGGTAAAGATCCTACCTTATGACCTTGTAGGGACAGCTGTAGTCCTCTCTGCAGGCCCTAAGCCCTGACGTCTGCCTCCCTAAGCCAGGTTCTTCAAAGATAACCAAGCCTCCAACTAAGCCCCACCACCTACCAGCTCCCGCACCACCTAGTCCTACCTTAGAACATCTACCACCACCTTCTACCACCACCTACCACCACTAGTGCCACCACCTCCTTCTACCATCACCAGTAGCACTAAGTGTCACTATATTATACCACCAATGAGACTACAATGAGACTACAAGATAAGCGGCCCAATTTGTCTATTTTGCCTTTTTTGTGATGTCATATAGTTTTTGTTTATGTCTTGGAAGAGATCAAAATAGACTACCATATTGTTTGAAGCGAGTTGCATGGACACAAATAGGGGTAAAATTGTTGATGATGTTCACTGTGTGAAATTATACATTTAAGACCTTTAATTTTGTAAATGGGGCCATTGAGGTTCATTAAAGGCATAGGATGTCATCTTTCCAATACTTTTGCAAGATCTTTGATGATTTTAAAGGTGACCTGAGAAAATTTTGGAAAGGTCTTGTAGAGGTGACCTTTCCATTACCTTTAGCAAATCTCAATGGCCCCATTTACAGAAACTTAAAAATCTTAAACGTCTATTTTTATGCAGTGGACATCACGGCGAAAAATGCATAGCTGACGGTCAGAGATATATTATATTAGTGTAGCTATTATTTTTTATACCACCACCAACGGAGTATCCAACACTAAACGATTAATATAAAATAAATACATTTTATTGACTTCCAACAAAGTTAAAATTACATATGTGGCCCACCAAGCATATATAACGCCCTCTGGTGGTTCTCCCAGCAAGCACAGAAAGGGCCCCTTACAACATCTTGCAAGTCTATTATTAAGTGACAGAGGCATCTTTTAAGCCCCATACCCACTAGGCGATTTTACCAGCGACTTGTGACAGGCAACTTGCAGAATCGCTGTTAAAATCATCACCAATTGAGATCACCTGTTAGTATGTAACATTTCAATATTACATACTAACAGGTGATTTGAATTGATGACAATTTTAACAGCGATTCTACCAGTTGCCTGTCATCAGTCGCCGATAAAATCGCCTAGTCGGTATGGGGCTTTAAGCGCAGACAAGATTGTGTTATCGGTGAACTGAAGTGAACCGACTGTTAAGACAGTCAACCGAATTTCTGTCTTACTTGTCCCTTGGGCATTGCATTAAGATGGGATTTGTGATCGGCCTAGGTTAAGTTAGGCCCACCCCTAGGCCTTTGGCGTGGCCAGGACTGACCCTTGAGGCTGTAATGTGATTTCAACCTGCACCGACCAGCAGGCAAGTCTAGCAGTAAAGGCCATGATCCATGTTGCGATTTTGGGCCGATTTTGAACCGATTTTGAAAATTGGTTTGTTAAATTATCATTTTTCCTATACACCATACACTTTTCCGAAGAGTTTGGAATAATACATATCAGAAATTTTTTATTTTCATCAGGAAAATTGATTCCAAATAGTTTATGTGAAAAATGCATGAGAAGAAAATCGGTCGGCCCAAAATCGCAACGTGGATCATGGCCTTAAGAAGACATAGCCTCAACATTAGACCATTTTTTTAGGACATTGCATTTTAGAGATTCTGTCGTTCTATGCAATAAGGCTATTTACGTAACCCATAACGTTGCATTATCTATCTGATCTTATAGCACTTGTTGTGGCGTTTCATATACAGGATTTTCCATAATTTCTAATACAATACCCCTTCCATGTAGTGATGAATAAGCGACATAGCCTTTAAGCTAATGTTAGACAAAAGGCATTCACCGTTTTATTCTCCCACTGCCAGACACTCTACTGCTTTCACATTTGGTGATTTCAAATTTGCTATACATTCCGATATCAGGATCCAGGCTCGCCGGGACTTTCTTGATTATAAGCAACGCCCCCTCCATCCTTTAGTAAATTCCTGGATCCGCCCCTGGATATGTTATAGATATTCTGATACATAATAATTATGAAGTAACTGATATAGATGTTCAAGTAGCTGATTGCATATACATATATAATACAATACCCCTTCCATGTAGTGATGAATGAGCGACATGGCCTCCAGGCTAATGTTAGACAAAAGGTATTCACCCTTTTATTTTCCCACTGCCAAACATTCTACTGCTTTAACATTTGGTGATTTCAAATTTGTTACATATTTCGATATCAGGGACGAATCCCAGGAGGGGAGGGGGGGGGGATGCATGGGGCGTGCCCCCTCCCCCCTCCTTTAAAAAAAAAAAAAAAAATCTTTAATGTATAATTGGGACTTTTTTTTATTATGCACGCCCCCCCCCCCTTTGCTGATTTACTGACATGTTACATATTCTGATATCTTATATGGAATAACTGATATAGAGGTCAAAGTACCTGACTGCATGTACATAGAGGCTTTTGTTATAATTACTAGAATGATAATTATGTCTCATCCTACTTAGATTTTCATAATAATGTAACGTCATAGTATCATGTCACACCCTACATGTACATCACAACATGCGTCATACCTTAAAAATTTAAACAGTATTACCAAGTTGTTTCTGTGAGACCATAAACCTCCTGCCTCACACGAAAAAAAAACCCATGCAAAGTGAACCTTGGCCTGAGTAGTTTTAGACACGAACTGTTTTCACGTCAGCGTGTCAACGTCAATAAAAAACTGTATATTGCTTTTGACAAGGCAGTGTGAGGTGTTGAATGCAATATGCTGCAAGCTTTGTCATTTCCTTTGAAAGTGGTATGGTAGGTGACTATATATGCTGTTCTGCCCAGGCTATTACAATGTTACACTGGCTGTCTCAGCGTTGAAATACAGTGATGAAAATAGACATCCTTTTGGTTTTTGTCACTCCTGTTTGAAAATAATGCATGGCGTATGTCATTTTCTATCAGTTAGCATTATAACGTGACTACATTTGATAATGTTAAACCAACCAGATTAATCACTTTTATGAGAATATATTTGTGTAGAAGATGAGAGGCCCAAGATTACGAGTATTATGTTACAATTTTAGTAACATACAAATAACAAGTAAAGGCCTTTTGGCTAACTTAGCCTAATAATGTCATTTGTGATAATATCATATTCGAAAATAGACCTTCACTTAATAATCAAACCTTAGAAATGTGTAATCCAGTGTTACTACATAATATCACCTAATAACAGACATAAATATAGGTCTATAATCATGAATGTGGTAGCAATGTGTGTGTCCTTTTACACAAATGTAACATAACTCCAACAGTATAATTATAACATGTGATGTGTTCATGGCTCAAAAAACCTGGAAGTAGTTAATGGCCTATGTTGATCTCTGGTATCATTGTATAGGTATATATATATCACACATATACCAATACATACATACACACATACATACATACATATGTGTTTAGGTCGTTGCTAATCCATTTCAAGACTACCAACCTAAAAACCCTACTTAATGCGTTGCAATCAGTACCACCTATACCTTTAAAATATGCCCTCATATTGGCAGAATCTAGGTGAGTGACTCAGAGCAATTGACCCCCACAGGAGGAAGCGGGGGGTGGTAACTCCTCCAGGGTCATTACCTGGAGGTAGAACCCGGCCATCCTCACATGGGCCACACGCAACTGTTAAAAGTAGAGAGCACGCACTGACATTTAGCCTACAGACATTTACGTGCTGGCCGCGCATCTTGTTTGGTAATGCACTTAGACGTGTCATGGTAGAGTTTCATATTCTAGCATGGATTTGAAAATGGTGATGGAAAGGTAGTCTTCTGTAACCTCTATTTCTTTATATTGCCATAAATTTATATCTCCAGCTGTTACGGTTAACATGCGTTTTGTGGTTTAGGGTTCTTTTTCATAAATGAAGTGCACGTGAAACTGTCATCTTAATAACCCAAGGTCTGATAAAATGTCTCATAGGTATGATGGTTTTCTTAGTTGTAGCTATAGGCTATCTTGGGATTTGGTGCATGTGTACAACAAAGTATTCAACTGTTACCTATAGAGTAAGTCTAGTTTTGAAATAAACAGGGGACTCATGAATAAACTTCTATATTATATAAAGAAAAATAGTACATATGAATTTAGGAACATGAACAGTACTTCATTTATATATTATAGAAACAATATCTTCCAATTAACAGTGCTCAGTAATTATGAATTCAACTAGACACGGAGGGCCTACCAGATTGTAATTACCAAGTCAGAATACCTGGTCTTCAGTTGCAAATGTTTTGCCCACACATTGGCTAGAAAACTAAGTATTTTATTTTAGATATAATCATAATCTAAAGCAGAGCATCTATGGGTTGGAGGAAGGAGACATTGGCTGGGCGGAACCCAAGGGAAAGAAATCCAGAGGTGTCACAGGATACGACTAGGGTTGAAAAGGCACAACTCAATCGCCAGCAATCTCGTCCCGTCACCAGGTGCATTGTGGGAGAGCGGCTGGTAGGGGGGCGTGGTCCGTGGCTGTATTGACCAATCAGTGAGGTTGTGAGAAACATGCAAAATGGGCGGGAGAAGGCACTGGTAAGCTAAATGCAACCTGGACGCTGATTGGGTGCCAGCTGTTTGAGAGTTGATTACCGGGTTTGTCGATCAATACTAGGTTTAAATCGGTGCATGTTCATTTCCTGAAACTTTGGGCAAGCCGTTAAAGAGGGGGTTGCTGGGTTTGTCAATGGAAGGTTAACTTTGTTGCATGTTCATTCCTTTAACTGTGAGTATTTGTTCGGAAGAAAATCCATGATGGATTCTCCTATAGCAAGGATATCCGATTTACAGTAGTTTCAGCATCTGCAGGATAATTTGGACTACTTTTGGTAAAAGAGAAAACTATAGAAAAATCATATAAATTGTTGATAAACATATCGCTGTAATGACTATTTTCAAACCAACTTATGATATATTATCAACAATTTAAAGATATAAACTCAAACAGAAAACAATATTAGTTTCCCATCATGTTAAACTACAAAAACATACAAGAATAGTAAAAGTTTATATCCTTCCATCTTGATCTGGGCTAGTCTGTAAGAAAAATGTACCGTTCAAATGATTACATAGATTTGATTTAGTGATTCCCTTCTACATACATGCCATCTGCACGGAGGTGTGGTCAAGTTTCCAAGCTTGCATCTTTATCTAGGCTAGCCTGCAGGTGATATCTATCCCAGGTAGGGAAAATTTACTGTTGAAATTACAAATGCTTACATAGATTTAATGCAGTGATTCCCTTCTACATACCTGCCATCTGCACGGAATGTAATGACATCCAGGCTCTTTCCCACATGCTCCACCCAACATTTCCAAACATGCCTATGCGATACGCCAGGTCATAAATTGGAACGAAGAATCTAGCTTTTTGGCACGGTCGCCTATAGGCCTATAGCCCTGTAGTTCACCTCGCCGTCGCAATGGGAATTTTCACACGCAACCTTAAAGAAGTCCAGAAGGTCCCATGTTATTTGGGTCTGGACCTCTGGCACCGTCCAGAGGCGTGTTCCAACCTACCTTTTCACATCTCCTAGCTCCTATAAGCACCCGATATAGAGTCCTTTAGACTGAGCCGTTGCCATGGCAACAACCAGACAAATATTTGTAGTTGGGTTCCCTGACCCATGAAAAAAAATCTTTAGTAGGGGAGCTGAGAGACAAACTGTTATGTAATAGTTATAAGCACAGGATGATAGCATTTTATTAAAGATCTGCTGGTTGAGAAATGACCAATTTTGTTCATGTGACTTTATTCAATAAAGAATCAAAGGGATCTAATTATAACACTATGAGTGCTTGAATATACTATGAGTACAAAATGTCACAAGGAAAATATGTTTGAAAACTATCAGATATAGATATGATAATCACAAGAACATATTATGACATTGCAATAAGATTTTATTATAGGGCATAACACGTTTTAAGTTTTAAGTTTTCCGGTCCTTTCTTGGTCAGCAGACCTAAATCTAATGTTGAAATAGCTGTAATGTACATTTATAATGATACATTTATAAAACAGTTTGCAAGTTGCATGCATCAAAAGATACAGATGGTTTGATAACAGCGAAGCACATGGGATCATAGAGAACAAAACCTCAAGCTCTGAGGATGAATTCCACAATAGGTGGCGTGATCTGGAATCTAATATATTGAGCCCTATCTCCAGGTGTCTATTGGATGGAATTGACTATTCTATAACTAATAACACTATTAACCCACCCATCCAGAAACGACATATTGGTCAATGAAAAATACTAAAACTGGACTAAATCCTGACCTTTTGACCTAGATACCAACTGCTCAGTGAGTCACTGGCCAATCTGTGCTACAAGTGGGGATTGGCCTCATACAGACCAAAATGACTTCCTCAAGTAGTTCACAACTGGTCATCATGCCCTTGGCACTTCCGATAGGCTCTCAAGTGGGGAGGCCCAATTTAGGAAGATGAAAGAGTTATACCAGACTGCTTCTTTAAGTAGGTGAAGTAGGTGATTAAAGACAGTATACTACACGTCCATATTTCTGAGCTAGTGATAAAAGTTGTGACAATGTTACTAGTTGCACTCTTGTCAGAACCGTAGCCAAATTCATGATTCTAAAGAATAAACAATGTCTGATGGATTGATTCATGTTAAAGGTCTTAAGTAATCCATTGCTGTTATGGGTGTAAAATAGACGATTCTAAAGATTTGGCAACATGAACACAAATCTTTAAAGGAATTTGCTTTGTTTCCATACGCAAGGAAATGAAATAAGAGACTAAAATATTGTTTACTGGAATTAATTGATACAGTTGGGTCATAATTCCAAAGCGACTTCAAAGGTGGCTAAGTGATGATGCGCTTTGATAATCCTAGATTGTGTTATGTACTAATGACACACACACACACACACACACACACACACACATATATATATATATATATATATATATATATATATATACATGATTCAAAAGTAGGTGTGTGCAAGAATCACGATTTTACGGACCCAGTCATCCAGAATTTTCATGACGAAAAGATAACCTGGGCATCTCCATCGTGAGTAAATTTCCTTAACCCTTTAAGGACGCCAGTATCTCTCAGGCATCACCACCTATTGACACCTGTATCTCTCAGGCATCACCAGGCCTAGACGACAGATGCCTGAGAGATACATGGCAAATATCTCAATATTGTGATTTTGATGCTCAAAATATATCAAATACAAATTTGCTATTTCAAATAACTGATATGGTCCATATTATGATTTCTCTAGCCATTGTTATTTGGAAATAATTATTTCTATTCACGTTTTACCTTGTCATTGGTCTAATTTAAAATTTTGTGGTATCAGTGACGTCTTTTGGGGATATTCCTTTAGAAAATTGGTGTCCTTTTGTGTATTACTTGAACATTTTGTGGAGTCTTGAAAGGTTAGTTGGCGGAATCCATCATGAAATCTGATTTTACTTCATTTTCATGCAGATTCAATTTCCAAGTTGTTCTTGCAGAGCCTAACTAATTTGATGAGATTTAATGAACAGCTCTTTCTTCGGGGTCGAGTCTCGTATAAGCACATTGATGAGCTATTTTGATGACCTTCTTAACTATAAATCGATAAGGTTCCTCAGCACTTGTAAGGAGCAATTGGGTGTAGTCTCTAGTATTCTTTTAGTGTTTTGGTATGATCGTCAGTAGATAAAGATGCACTTATATAACTGGTCGAAAGGTTCGATACCCCCTTAAATAAAAACAAAATTTTCGTTATAGACCACTTCCTAGTTTCACATCTCACCCAGATCGTCTAGAAACCCTTTAAAATATATCTTGTATTATTGCTAAAGAAATCCTTTTATATTCTATGATTATCATTCAAATTACAATTGAAACGTTTGCTAAATAAACCTGGCCACCACCAACTGCGGGCCCAAATTCGTACGGGAATGGTTTATATAATACATCTTTTGTAAGTCTAAGAGCACCACCTTGATAACGAACCATTCACCTGAATATCTTTCGAGAATAATTATTTAAAAAAATGTTAATTATTCAGCAATAAGAGACCATAAACCAACAACGCATATATATACATCAGCTCCCAAAACATAACACAACTATGCTTCTGTGCTGCAGTGCATAATCAAGTTATCGCAACAGCGAGGGTTCGCTTTAAGGCCATATTCCTCTATGCGGCGTTTTGCTAGCGGTGGGCACTTTATTAGCGGTGTTCACTCCCACCGCAAGTAAAAACAAGCGACGCAAGGTGGAATATAGGGACTTACTTGCGGTGGTCCTTGCGGTGGTCCTTGCGTTGGGTCCACCGCAAATGTTTTAATATTATTTTAATTTAAAAAATTTTTTTGACTTTTTTATGGTTTTATTATGATTTTAATGATTTTTTTATGATTTTATATTTATATCCTACAATTATTTTATAGAGTTTTCTTTTGGGTGCTTGCGGTGGCAGAAACGGACATGTTGGTTTCCTCACCGCAAATAGCTTGCGGTGGCAGCCTTGCCCACCGCAAGTACCACCCCACCGCATAGTGGAATATGGCCTTCAGGGACATCACCGTTTCAACGGTTCCTGCTGTTGAATTGGGGCTGTTGTTCTGGGCTGATTTTAATTCTGTAAACAGTTCTGAAAAAAAAGAGATTTAGATCTAAATTTCCTGAAATGTTCAGCCCGCAACAAATATTAGAAGTGGCTGAAAATCAATACAGGATTTATGCACAACAGGGAGAGTTTGACCAAACTATCGTTCACTGTTGCGAGACCTATTATGCTACGGACCAAAGGGGAAATTTGATATGCTAGCTGATATTAGCTGCTATCAAAGGCATCATGGAGAGGTGACTTTTTGCAATGGTCTATCTCCTTCAATCTGTTGATTTCTGACTCACAAAGCATTTGATCAGTTACGCATGACGTCACAGCTTCTGACCAGTGAGGCGTGACTTGACGAGATCACCAAGGTCACGACCTTGTCAGCCTCAACTCGCTCCCCGGAAGTGACGTCATAAAAAAGGGCGTAAAATGCGCACCCAGCCACAACTTCCCAGAATCCCCTGTTGCAAAGCAGGCGGACTGCTTGTCCTGACTGTTGCATAATGTGTCCGTACCCCCACACAAAGTGAATGACCCTTAGGCCTACTTGTTAGTTCATAAATCTGCATGATTATCATAGGAGGATTATTCCAATTGGCTAACTAATGAATTATAGTCTGGGCTTCCCCTCTACTGGCAATGTAACTGCTGGCTCTTTATGCTCCCCTTCTTGCCATAAACCAGCAACCCCACTGTATGCCGGTATAAAGGTGGGAATCCCACCTAAAATGGATGCCCTTGCATAGACTCACTTTGGAAAACAGTAGGTCGGGCTGGACAGACTATCTGACTGCCCGCCTCGTTTAGGAATGCACCCTGGCGGCCAGCGTTCCAGTCACGTCACTCTCCGGCCATAGATTCGGTGCGTGTTCAATCATTACCAGATGGGGGTAGAATTAAAAGCAATGTATGGAGAGTCTAAACAACGGCCAACTCCAAGCAGATGTGCCCTGCATGTCCCAATCACTGACACTGTGTGGGTTGGAATCAACGCCTCTGTATGGAGAGCTTCAGGTGTGTAAATCTCCCAGCGGAGGTGTTGGCAATTTTGGGTGGGGAAGGTGTATATATGGGCTGTCGGTCAGTTGTACATATTGGTCAGTCTGGTCAGCACCAGTCTGGACCCACTGCATAAGAGGGAGGTGTCCGAACAGAATACTGACCACTCGCTCTACGTCAGTCGCTGACCACTACTGGAATAGAACTGACCAGTACATGTGGAGCGTGTATTTTCTTTTGTAGGGTTGCACCACTCAGGATACAAAGTTATCATCTCTTATCGTCTGTTGATTCAAATGGAAATATGGGTTGACTTTAGTTATATTATCAACTTTGTCTAAGGTCTATGTTATATCAGATTTGAGAGGAAAACAATTTCAGGAGATATAGTTTCATGGTCATATTTATATTTGTTAGATATTACTTCTTGGCAACAATGTAGATAAAATCAAGACTTCAGTGGTAGAGGTGCCAGTTTTTTTTTGTTTTTTTTATATTGTAATCTGCCACCTTTAAAGTGTATCAGATTACGGTTCTGTTTTAAAGGTCCTATAGGGACAACTCCGAATGACGAAACACTTCCCCTCTCTTCATCATTACATTTGGGCCTTTCAGAAACACAGGCAGTCCTAAATAATGCGAATTTTAAAGAAAAAATATAAAAACAAAAACTTGAAAGAGCCATCCTTTAAGGAAAAGTGAACCAAGTTTGCTCCAATAATTCTGGCAGTGCTTAAAGCCCCATACCCACTAGGCAATCATCCCTGAGTTGGCCGACTGATCGTCGCTAAAATCGGTCGATTCTGCCCTTAGAATCGGCCAATTTTAGCAGCGCTTCATATCAAACAAGCTCATTTCAATATACCCTACTTACAGGCAATCATAAGAATTTGCCAATTCTCCCAGTTGCCCGTCGTCCATCACTGGTAAAATCGCCTAGTGGGTATGTACCCTAAATAAATGCGAATTTTGAAGAGAAAGATATAAAAACACACAAAGTTGAGAGAACCAAGTTTGCTCCAATAATTCTGGCTGTGTTAAACTTGATGCATGTTTGGGGTGGCCCAGTAAGCCCTCGTCTGGCTCCAGTGTGGGTGGCCTTAAGCCTGCTCCTGGTCCTCAGGCCACTCCAGGGCTTTAATTAGAGTCAGATTTATGGCATTTAAGAAGATGACCTAATTCCTGGCGCCTCTGGCTGGTGTTGGCAATAAAGTGGCATACTTGGCTGGATGAGGGGATTTTAATAGCTGAGCAGCCCTGATGGCTTTTGGAAATGTTCTGGTTTATTTGAAGGCAGTTTGTTCTGTTTAAGCTTGGCAGGACTATGTTCAGGGAAGGATCATGAATGGTGTCTTGGAATTTTCTCAACCAGTCCCTATTGTTAGCCGGATCGCATAGTGGTGAACAAAGACCAGTTGATGGTGAAATGAGTTATTTTATTTTCCAGGCTCTGTAGTACTTCTGATGTTATAGTTGCCCCACACTGGGCTCTGCTGGTGAGTGACCCATCCGTTCCCTCTCCCTGCCGCCACACCTCTGACTGTCCAGATACAGTACCCAGCAAGTAAAGGGACGCTAAGTCACGTGGGGATCCCTAATTAATATTCATGCATGGACCCCCACACACCAGTCATATCGAGCTCGTAAAAGTAATGTAGTATACACAAATAAACATACACTGTGTAACACTATTTGAATAGACTCAGTTAGGTGTTATTATCCTACCTCATACAGTTAAGAAAACAATGGTGAAAGTAGGGAGGCTTAGAGCCTGGGCCGAGGGCTGGTGCAACATTTGAACTGGAATTGAAGTTTTCCGATTCCCACCAAATCGATCCGCAACCCCTGTTCCTTGTCAACCTATCAGATAGTCACCAAAACAACTTCTCTAAAAAGGACTTCCCTGAGCAGATTCTAGAACTAGCCTGATGTGTGTTGTACACAACGAAGATAAGTAGTAATATATGATTATAGCATTAATGTAATAATTTTACGTTATATCATTGATTATATTGTGACGTTCTCTGGTAAGTCGGGGTTGCCGATTCTTACGACAGAGGAACGTGGGGGTTGTTCGGGTCTCGGGGCGGACGGGGAATCCGGGCCAAGAACCGAGATGTGTTTCTAGAGTCGTGCCTCGCGCACGAGGGGGGGCTGAGCGAATCGATCGGGAATCGGCACTCGATGTCGACGGAGGACTGCGGGGGAGGGAAATTATGGTAGGGGTACGGGTCGGCCGGGGGGCGGTCCACCCCTGAGTTCCGGTCCGCGGGGGCGACGGGCCGACGGTCGCCTATTGTTTGGTAGCGTGGGGCCGAGCATGCCGCGCCCTCGTCCCCGCGGACTTCGCTCCCTCGTTCCGCTCCCCATGTCTTCGTACCATACTACGCCTCGGTTTCCGGTACTACTTCGGGCCTTCGTGCCCTACTCCGTTCCCTCGTTCCTCGTTCTTCGGGCCATCGGGCCCCTTACCCTATGTTTCTACTACCTATCTCGGACTTCGACTGTTTTGTCCTAACTTCGGCTTAATTACTCTGTTCGGCTCATCTTTAGCGGTTGTTTCAGGAAAGAGGACACGTCTGGACACCAGGAGAACTGTTAAAGAACTCTGTTTATTCGGGCCTCACCGCCCCTTTATATACTAGAGAGGTCAGCCCTGATTGGCTGCCTTCGGTCACGTGACCTACAACTGACGTCACTTCCGGTTTATATATTCCGTTTCCGGTTTACATTTCACTTCCGGTTTACATATTTCCGGGTTTCGTTCCATTATGTTTTCGTTATTCGTTCTTTACATATTCGTTATTCGTTCTTTACATATTCGTTCTTTACATCTATTTCGTTCTTCGTTCTTTACATATTCGTTATTCGTTCTTTACATATTCGTTCTTTACATCTATTTCCATTATTACCTTATTTCTATTATTTTAACCTCTATGTATTTTGGCTGAATAGCCGTTCATCACACCCTCCCGCACCTTCTTGAAAGGTGGGAAAACACGTTATACAAAATTTCAACACAGTTCAACAGAACATACTCTAGAACCAGAAACATTTCAATCCTACGCTCCTTATCGGCAGAGGAGGAGGTGTCACCCTCTGTCCTCCCCGGTCTACTTCGGAGGGCCCCCGGGGCCTATCCGGCTAATTATTATTTCTCTTCTTTCTTCGTTTTTCTCTCTTCGTTTTTCTCTCTTCGTTTTTCTCTCTTCTTAATAAAAGTTCATATAATTCGTTTTTATATATCTTAGTCTCTTTTTATCTTCGTCAGAGTTCTCTTATCCTTGATCTATTTAGAACCCGTTTTTTTATTTTTTACACCTCCTCTTTTTCTTGTCTTTAGGATGAGCGAGCCGGTCGTGGCTCTCCCACCCGGGACTGGGGATCGGTCGTGACCCCGTCGCCCCCGCTCCTCTCCTCTGGGCTCTATTTACTTAGCCCCTCGGCACGTTTTTCCTCGCCTTTTTACCCTCATTAGGACAGAGGGACCGGTCGTGGTCCTCCTGCCCGGGGCCATGGGTCGGTCGTGACCCGCAGTGCCCCCGTTCCCTTCGTTTTCCGTCGTCCAGACGTTCTCCCCTAGTTCGGGTGGAGAATCGGTCGCGACTCTCCCACCCAGAGGCCAGGGCCGGTCGTGACCCTTAGTCCTCTCGACCCTCGATCCGTTCTACCGTCGTTCAGACGTTTTCCGTTGTTTTTGGGTAGAGAATCGGTCGTGATTCTCCTACCCGGTCGGTCGTGACCCCTCGTTCTTCCGTAACTATTACTCTTCTCTGCATTCTCTTAGGTGATGATGATGATTTTAAGGATGAGTTGAAGAAGAAAGACTGAAGCTTTTGTGGATAGAATGTTCTTTTTGGACTTCGCACCCTCGGTCGCCTCGGCATTCAGAGCCCTCCAGTGACTTTTTCACGTTTGGCAAGGACAACATGTTCGAGCCAAAGGCCAAGGTACCCAAAGAAGAAGATGGCGTTGTATGTGGAAAGGAACTTAACTTCATGCATTAAAGCTTAGAGTGGAAGCTTCAGCAGACGACGTCGCGGGTTTCGTGCTACTTGTCACGGTGAAGCTTTGAGATGGAGTTCGGGTGAAGGTGAGACTGAGAAGATTAGAATCATTAATTATCGATGAAGTGTCCGTTTTCCGTACAGGAACTGAAGTTTGACTTTTACGACACATGTCCTCGTGGTTAACCCAGCATCAAGATGTTCCGTCCTCGACCACGTCGACACATTTGAAGATTTCAGGATTTCAGAAAGAGATGTCGGAGAGAGTCCACCATAGTAAAGTATTTCCGTCACCGTTCCGGGCCCAAGTGGCATGACAACAACCGGAACGGAGACCTGTTTAAGAAGATAATTTTGATGAAGTTTCTTTTTGATGACAGGAGCCGGTGCCTCTCATCCCTCCCCCCCCCCCGTAAGCAACGGCAGGAAGACAGTCCTCTTTGGGGCGAGAGGGAGGCTCCTTCGTTCTACTGATGAGATGATTTTCCTAAGAAGAGGATTCCTGTTTCGGGCACTCGGGCCCTCGTTCGTTTCCTAGGCTCTCGGGCCTCGCTCTGCTTACTAAGTTTTTCTCTTCGTCCTCCCGGAGGACCGTGCTTATAGACGATTTTCGTAAGACTGTAATACCAACAAATAGTTCGTTAATAGAAGTAAGTTTAAGATCCGGTCTGGTTTGATTTTGGAGTAAGGCCACAGTCGTCCACGGTGCCATGTCACATTGCATGGAGCCACTATGCCTATGACGAACGCCGAGACAACAGCTCCGAGCCGTTCCGGGCTGCTCCTAGGTACGACGGTTCGAAGTTGGTAAGTTGAAGATATTAGTGAGAAGGAGAAGAAGAAGCCGTAGAAAGTGAAGATGGACGACATCAACTGGGACCTGCACCCAACGTCAACCTCTGAGATCCGGAACGGGCCCATTCTCAATAAAACAGCATGTATAGAGAACTCATCCGATGTCGAACTCCAAGAAGGGTCGCTCCTCGTCGCTCTTTGCAGACCTCTTGATTTGTCTATCGAGGCATCCGCGGCCGACGTTCCAAGCACCACCTCCCTGTATATTGCAAAGATTACTTCCCTATATGTTTCAAAGACTATTTTGTTTCGTTCCTCGAGAAGAAGACATCAGGAAATACGACATGGAAGGAGTCTCTGTCGTTACAGCAGGTAAGAGATTAATATAAGTTTTAGTAAGTCTATTAATTTTTTTTTTTTTTTTTTTTCGTTTCTCGTTCATGTATTGTTTTTACTATATATTACGGTCGGTCACGAGCCAGGGCCCCTAAGTTATCGTCCCTGCTCGTGCCTTGGTCCTCCGGGAGACATCTACGACTCGCCGCAATCCTTTCACGACTCGCTGCATCAACTCTGGCACGATAAAACCAGCATTCAGGTCGAAAAATTCCATTTTGCCGCTCTTCGTATGCGGTAAGAGGCTGAAGACAAGGAAACTCAGAAGATGATGGTACATGAATCCGGGTTCATCCACATTCTGATCGATCCATCCAAAATCAAGAAGACAAAGTTGCAGGAAGTAGAAGTGCCGCTAGAGGACAGAGGTCGTCTCTTCCTTGCCTCCAGATCGCTCAAGGCAGCGCGGGAGAAGGGTTTTCAGTCTTGGCCCGCGCCAGCCTTTCCTCCAGCGGCGAGTCGCCGGCCCACCGGTACCTTATTTACCCCGGCACGACCGTCGACTCAAAGACTACAATGACAACACTATCCGTCCATTCTGATTTCCTTTCCTCGATTCCGCCTCCCAACTTTCACTCTCGCTCCCGGGCCGCCCGGCCCGCTATCCTTTTCCGCGACCGGACGATCCCGTTCCACCTGCTCGGTCCCAACCAACGCAGCGGGCTCCAGGGAAGAAGAGGAACAGCTACAAACTTGTTTTTCCTCCTAGCGCCTCCTTCCGTCCCGTATTCGCCCCGCAGGCTTGGTAAGTTCATTCCAGTCATGGACCCTCCAGCTCGCTGATTACACTCAACACCTCCCAACACATGTGGTTTCGTTCACTTCCGCAAGAAGGTTCCCATAAAGAAACTAATAAGAATAAATTAAGATAAGAATGTTCGAGCCCGCCAGTCCGTTCCCGATGAGTTTAAGTAAAGTTTTCGGGCCCGTCCAGCGGTCTCCAGGAGAGTCTTTTATCCAGGCTTCGGCCTCCTGTGCGGCTCAGGTACCTCCGCCTCGGCCCGGTTCTCTCCCTGGGGGTTTGACACTATGGGTGAGGAGCCAACGCCCCGTAATCCCTCCCCACCCGACTCGCGACGCGCCATCTTCCGCCTCTGGTTCCGTCGCGCTGTTTTTCTTCCGTGCAAGACCTCGAGCAGCATCTACTTCACCCTTCTTCTTGGCGCCGGATCGGCAGCAACAGTCTCTCCTCCCTAGCGGGGAGCTCGAGAAGCTGATCCACCATTCCGCTCTGTTTTTCCGCCTCTCTTGTCGCCTTCAACAAGTCATCCAGTTGATCCTCGTTTTTGTGCATCACTAGGGTCTGAGCCAATTGGACGGTCCGGTTGTGTTCGTTAACTAGCTGGTCGACCCCCGGGAACTCCCTGGTCAACGGCCCCAGTGCCGCCGTCGGGAACTGCGCCATCGCTTCTTCAAATGTCTCTGGCTTGCGGCCCGTTTCTAGTGCCATCAGGAACGCCATAGACGCCGAAGCCATTGCTCTTGTCTTGGCCGTCATTCCTCGCACCTCCCTCGGGGGCCACGTCAGTTGCACCCGAATGGCCTTTTCCGCGTCCCAGTCTCGTACCGCTCGCGCCGTCACCGGAAAGTGTCCCTGTAAGACCTGGTGAACGGCCTGTGTCCGTAATAACTTGAGTCTCGGTGTTTCCCTAGATGGTCCTGCCGTCGGCATCTCCGTTCCTATAGACCCGAACACTGAATCCGCTCCCGACTCGTCCAATTCTTGTTTCTCCGGCTCGTATCCTCTGGTCTCGGTCTGCCCCAACTCCATGTCCTCTGAGTCTTCCACCTCCGCGTCCATGGACTGGGCAGCCGGTATTTGTAATCTGTGTATCACAACCCGTGGTTGTAGCGCCCGCCCGTGTTTATCCTCGTCCTTGAGTGGGGTATCCGGTCCTGGCGGCGATCCCATACGTTCGGGCGACGGTGGTCCCGGGGTCTCCTCCGATCCTTGCGACCCGAAAAACGAGCTCCCCAAACTGGCTCGAGTCAGGTTGTCAACCGCCGCCCGTGTCTCTGGCGTGTCTGGTGCTACCGTAATGTCTCTCATTCGTTTCAATCCTGGGGGCGGCACTATCGGCTGCTTACATACCATCTTCTCCAGGGGTGAATCTGCTTTCGTCGGGGTAGGGGTAGAGAACAGCGGCTGTGTCGAGGCCGTCGACGCCGTGTCCTCCGGCCTGGCCGCATGCCGAACATACTTTACTTTCTCCACTCGCCCCGTCGGTTTGAGTCCCTGCCTTTCTGCCATCTCGCGTAGAAACCTCCCTAGGTACAATGCTTCTCTTTCCACCAGCCGGCCTCCCTGTGCTTCCCGAATGCTGTCCTCCAGCTCCCGGTCGGATCTCGCCTCGTGGTAACCCCTGAACGATCCCTCCCGGTTCATTGTTCCTTTTAAATACCCGGGGTACCTCGGGTGTCGTGATTCGTATATCACCGATTTCTTATGAACTGTCATCATAGTAAATTGTGCGTCGCTACAAGGTGGTTCTAGTCCCGTGGTCCGTCTGACTCCTGTCGAGGTCTCAGGCTGCGATGGTCCCAGCTCTCCCGTGCTACTAGACTCAGCGATAATCAAAGACCGATCGCTTCGGGCCGACATACTCCTGCCTGACTCCGACTGGTCCGAACTCGTTCCCTCCTTCAATTCTCTCGGGACTTTCTTGACCTTTTTCCACTTCTTCTTTCGCGACGGCTCCTCCGTCGGGCATCCCTGCGTCGGGGGCCTCTTGAAAGCGAGCGGCTCCTCTTCTTCTTTGACTTTCGGTCGTTGGTCGTCGGACGAGCTCACCAATTCCACCACCTCAGCCCCCGGTGGTATTCCTGAGCAACCCGGCTTCGGGGTGGGTGTGGATGTCCGTCCTTTTCCTCTGCCTGGGAGTCCTCGTCCTCTCGGTTCCCGTGGTTCTCCCTGGGCGTTTAACTTCTTAATTCGGCTCTGTACTAACCCTGATATTTGGTCTGGTGTCAGGAGTGGCTTCGGGTTGACCACGGCCCGGCTCGCGCTTCGCGGCGACTCGGTGTCTTCCTTCCGTACTCCTTTCGCGGCCCTCCGAGGGGAACGACGCGTGGGTGTCGATCGTTCCGCCACCTCGGCCAGGGGTCCCTTCCCTGCTGCTTTGGCTGCTTGGGCTCCCTCGCCGGCCTCGTCGGCCTCTGATCCTTCTTCGGTTGCTACCTGCTCCAGCTGCTCGGCGTCGCTGTCCTCGGATCCTCTCGACGCCCTCGGGTAGTAAGGTATGCGGATATGCCGTCGCGGCCTCTCCGGTGCCTCCTTATCCACCGCCCTCTCAGGGGGTTGAAACCCCTCCGGATGGCGCACCGCGTAGTCCCGTTCCATGTTGGCTACCCGGGCCGCCGTTTCATCCCCAGTAGCGAAACTGGTGTACGGCGGTCGTCCTTTCGGGTCCAAGGCGAACGCCGCAGCATACTCCAGCCTCAGAAGGGGGTCTTGCTTCGGCATCCCCCTCTGCAGGTTCCCTTCGTGTGAGTCCGTTATGTGCTTCCTCCAGTCCTGGTGTGTCGAATAGGCTCGACTCGAACACACCGGGCACATGTAGTACTGCTTCCGTAATCCATCGTGCTGGCCTTTAATATGCTTGGCCAAGTGCTTAAACTCCTTTCCGTGACAATGTCCTTCCCAGCACTGTCCGCTCATCATGTCTGTTTTCCGGGCTTTCGGGGCTCGTTCCAATCCTGAAGCTCGTCCCGTCAGCCGTTTCCGTTTTTGTATCGTGGTGATGCTGCTCGTCTCGCTTCTCTGCTTTTCTTCTTGTTTTCTTCTCCTTAGCTCAGTCTGCTCGTCTGCGATTCGATGAATCCTGATCGGCTGACCAGAATGACCTGCTCCGGCGAGCGCTCTGCCTTTTATAGCCGCCGCAGGTGGAAGTGGGCGTGGCCTGCACTAGCGACCCCTAGCGTCAGACTCACCATCCACTTCTACGGTGGCGCCCCCTACTATTTTCCGGTCCCCGGGGCCCGCCGCTGGTCACCGCCTCGCCTGCTTTCTTTACCTCGCGGCCCTTCGCCCGTCCACGCGTTTTTCCTAGGCCTTTTATTGCCCCACCGGACGCCCTCGGTCCTTTCATCCCTCGTCGCCTTCTCTTGCCTTTTTCATCTTGGCCCTCACAGTGCTTCCGCACACTTCCCGGAGAACACAGGGGCTCGGCGTTATCATCTCCTCGCCGCCGCCCCGTTCTCTTTGTCCTCTTTTACTCCTTTTACGACCTACTTTAAAGCCCGTCCTCGTTTCAGGCCTCGCCTTTTACAGCCGTCCGTTCGTTCCTCCGGCGTTCCCGAGAGTGCCGCATCTACTCTCCTCCGGTCTCCTGGACGTTGTAAAGCGGTATTACCAAGTCGGCATTACTTCAGAAGTCTTCACCAGCTTGCCACCGGGTCTGTCTTCTGTTGTAATCCAACCATCTTTTCCACGCTGTGGTTCCTCCGAACTGACCGGAAAGCGGCTCCGTGGGACTACTTTAGACATTCGGGCCGTCGTGGCTCCCGAACGCCGTTTTTCGTTCCAACCCCGCATTTCCCACCTATATTACATCCGCAAGAGAACCAATCTTCAGCTAGGTAGCGAATCTCTACAGCCTAACGACCTGCACTCCTACTGTAGTGGTCAACGCACCGCCCCGACTCAATGGCCCCAGGTTGATCAGTCCTTTTTGGTCAAAGCCTTTTTGTGTAGCGCCGATTTGGTCGTTCCCTTGGTCCTCTTCCACCTGCGGAATCGAGACACGAAAACGACTTCATCACAAAAAGGGGTGCCCCGTTTCCTTACGTGCCCTAGCGCGCCCCACCCCAAGCATTTACTGTGCAGCCTCGTATCCTTGCTGGTCAGCTACCATCCAAGCTGGCGCAGCGTGTCCTCGGTAGGGTTCCAGGCGGTCCACATGGACCACCCCCCCCGGTTTCCCTCGTTTCTTCCGTACTACCACCCGTCCTCGGTCAAGCACCTTGACGATCAGTGCAGGGCCTATCCATGGAAATCGCAACTTCGTTCCTTTGTCCCTATCCACTACCGTATCGTGCACCCAGACCAGTTCTCCGGCGTGGTATTCCCGCCGAGTCACCTTCCCATCGTACTCGTGTTTCTGATGGATGGCGGCTCGTTTCAGCCCCGTCCGGGCCTCCCGATAGGCCGCGACTAGCCCTTCCTCCAGGCTTTCCACATAGTCGCTTACCCGTCGGGGTTCCTCCTCTGGTCCTAGAGGTCTCCCATAAATCGCCTGTCGCGGCATCATGGTCTGTCGGCCCAGCATCATCATATTCGGTGTCACTCCCGTGCTGGCTTGCGGCGTTGCTCTATAACTCATCATCACGAGCGGGACCATCTCGTCCCATTCCCGACCCGTCGCTCGGCAGCTGGCTTTCAAACAACACCCCAAAGTACGGAAACTTCGTTCTATGTACCCGTCACTCCTGGGGTGGTACGGCGTCGTTCTTGTTTTGTGTATCCCGAATAGTGCACAGACCTGAGCCACCACCTCGGATTCGAAATTCGTGCCTTGATCCGAGTGTAGTTCCCGAAACGCGCCGTACCGTGCTACTACTTCTTCAACCAGTTTGTTCGCCACTGTCGTTGCCTTTTGATCCGGGATCGGGAAACACTCCAACCATTTGGTGAAATAGCATCCCACCATCAGGCAATACTTATTTCCTCGTTTGGTGACTGGGTACGGGCCCGAAACATCCATGGCCAGCCGTTCCATCGGCTCCCCCACTATGTACTGATGTAGCGGCTCCCGTCTTCCTCTTCCCTTTTTCAGCAACGCGCAATCACATTCTCGACATTCCTTCCGCACGTCTTCCCGGAGTCCCGGCCAGTAAAACCCTCGTTCCAACAGGGCCGTCGTCCTGGCGACTCCTAAATGCGCTCCTGCCGCGCCTCCATGGTATTCCCTTACCAACTTGGCCCGTTCCCCTCGGGGAACGACCAACTGGTTCCTCCAACCATGCCCTTCTAGTTCCCAGTACTTCCGATGCAGCACGCCATCCCTGAGGCTTAATCGTTCCCATTGCCTCCATAGGATCTTTGTTTCCCGGGATTCCGGAGATATGGCCTCCCAACCTGGCCGGTCCGCATCTTTTTCCATCCGTGCGACAATCGGCCCTATATCTCGATCCCTCCTCTGCGCTGCTCTCATCTCCTGCGGGGACCATCCGGGCTCGTACCCCCGGGCCCGCGTCACTACTCTCACTTGTTCGGTATTCTCGTGCTCCTCTCCACATTGTTTGCACGGATACCGGGACAACGCGTCAGCGTTCCCATGCTTCCTGCCCGGTCGGTGTTGGAACGACACATCATGCGAGTCGATAATCTCAATCCACCGAGCAGCCTGCCCCATCGGTTCCTTACTTCTCTGCAGCCAACTGACCGCGCTGTTATCCGTCCGGACTATCACGCGTTGACCATAGATGTAGCACCGAAAATGCTTCAAAGCTCGCACCACCGCCAACAGTTCTTTCCGCGTGGTGCAATACTTTCGTTCGTTTGACTCCAGGGTTTTGCTCGTGTAAGCTATCACCCGTTCCTCCCCTCTCTGCTCTTGTGATAGCACGGCTCCCGTTCCCACGTCACTGGCGTCTGTGTCAAGCCACCATTGTCCTTCTTCCTCCGGGAATCCCAACACCGGGGCCTCCGTTAGTGCCTTCTTCATCGCATCAAATGCCTCTTGTCGTCTCGCGCTCCACACGAATGGTTCCTCCTTCGTTGCCAATTCATACAAGGGGGCAGCCAACTCCGTGAAGCCGTTTATATGCCTTCTGTAGTACGAACATAATCCCACGAAGGCTCGTACCTCGTGGAGATCCCGCGGGACCGGCCACTCGGTTACTTGCCGACACTTTTCGGGGTCGGGTTCGATCCCGTTGAATGAGACAACGTGCCCCAAGAACGGAATCTTCTTCTGGAACAGCTTACATTTTCGCGCCTTTAACTTCAGTCCTGCAGCGTTCAGTCGGTCCAGAACCCGTACCAATCTTTCCAGAGTCACTTTGAACGTTGGTCCAAAGACCAGTATGTCATCCAAGTATACCAGACACTCCTCCCACACGATTCCTCTGAGGATTCTTTCCATCAGTCTCTCGAAGGTGGCTGGGGCGTTCACTAACCCGAATGGCATCACTTTAAACTCATACAATCCTCCTTGAGTCACGAAGGCCGTCTTTTCTTGGTCCTCCGGTGCCATCTCCACCTGCCAATATCCGCTTGCGAGATCCAGACTGCAGAAGAATAGGCTTCCTCCCAAAGTGTTGAGGCTGTCCTCTATCCGCGGGAGCGGATAGGCGTCCACTTTCGTAGCCTGGTTCAGTTTTCGGTAGTCAATACAGAACCTCGTTCCTCCGTCCTTCTTTTTGACTAGAACGGTCGGGCTACTCCACGCACTCCCGCTCTCCTGGATAATCCCTAAATTTAACATATCCTCCACCAGTGCTCGTTCTTCCTCTCTCCTGGTGGCCGGATACCGTCTGACCCTCTGCTTGATCGGCATCTGATCCCCCGTTTTAATTCGATGTTGTACTAAATCTGTCCGTCCTAACTCATGTTTCGAGGTCGCAAACATTTGTTCCCGGGCCATGATGGCTTTCTCCAGCTCTTCGCCCTCCTTCGTGGTCAGGTCTTTCTTAGCCTCCCCTATCATTTCAACGAGCGCTCCTGGGGGTTCCTTTGCTTCACTTCCTATTCCTCGTACCTCTCGTACGAAGGTGGCTTCTCCGAGTACCCCGCCGGTTTCCAATTTCGCGCTCTCGGTCCCTCGGTTGGCCACCCAAACTTCATTTTCTTCTCCCAATGTCACCGTTCCTGGGATCACCTCCAGTCCCATAGGTAATCCAGCGCCGGTGATAACAGCCAGCTGTCCACCCTGTCTTATGTCCATTCTCGCTACTACTGTTACTCGGGTCACTTGGAGTGGGGGTATTTCCGTCGTTTTCTCGATTCGCACGACCTGTCCTCCGACGGTAACTGCCCGAATCCCATCCGTTCTCTGTTCTACTCCCGGGATTCGTTCCCCCTCTCCCTCCCCCTCGGCGGGCAGGAAGATGGCACTCGCGTGGGGCTTAACTGTCAGCCGGTATTTCACCGCGAAGTCGTTTCCCAGGATCCCTTCATCTCTACCGATGTCTGCCACCATGAACGTCCACTTCAACACGCGTGTTCCCAATTTCACTGGCAAGTTCGTGCATCCGTAGCACCGCAACGGACTACCATCTACCGAGCAGAGACGTCCTTCATATCCATCCAGTTCTTCCCTTTTTCGTCCCCACTCTCTCCAGAGGCGTTCCGACAGCAGACTGATCATAGATCCGGTATCAACCAAAAAACGGACGACACTCTCTCCCACCGTCCCGGCCACATAAAGTCCACATTCTCCCATGCCTACTACTTCTCTCGCCGCGCCCGAAGGGGGCCCCGCGCTTACTGCGACGGCGACTGTCCGTTTCCCTGACGCTGAGAACACTCTCTTGCGAAATGGCCCTTCTGGTGACAGTGATGACACTCTAAATCTTCTTTTCGCTTCTTAAACGCCTCCCTCCGGGCCGTTGCTTGTCTTCTAGCTTCCCGTTCCTCTGCCAATTCTTTCATCATCTCCTCCAACTTACCGTTTAAGGCCATGATCTGTGTATTGGCGTCCTCCTCGGGCTTCACTGCCCGCAGGAGGCGGCGTGAGTATCGTTCCTGTATTTCTACCACCTCTACCGCCTCCTCTAGTGTCTTGCATCCTTTCTCTGCACACTTCAGCTGAAGGTCTTCCCCAACTGCAGCCTGGAACGCATGTAATGCTGCTTTTTCCTGGCTAGCGTAGTCGTTGGAGAAGTAGGCTCTCGATGCCAGTCGCCGGGCATTATCAGCCAACTCCTTCGCTGTCTGGTTCTTTACACGTTTCAAGCCCGCCAACTCTTGCAGAGCATTACACGTGTCCTTCTCCTGACCGAACCTCCGGCGCAACGCATCCACCCTCGCCGAGTAACGGAGTCGTTCCCTGTCCGGGAGTCCGACAAAGTACATTCGTGCCGTTCCCGTCAGCGAGAGAAAAAGCATCGCCGCTTTTTCCTCGGCCGTCCAGCGTCCCAATGTTGCGTACTCCTCAAACTGGTTGATCCATCCCTCGAAATCCGGTTTACCGTCATACTTCTCTGGTCGTAAACTGAACTTCTTCAAACTCGCTCCTTCCTGACCGGTCTGTTGTTGTTGAGCCCGCACATTCTGCTCATCCGTCGGGGTGGACGTTCCCATAAAATTAAACTGCCTACCCATGATGGTCGTGTCCTCCCCTTTGGTCTCGGTTTTCGCACCTCCTTTCTCCTCCCCACCTTCCTTGAATGCGACGTCAGAATCCATCTGCTCGAAGACTGCCGCAGTCGCCATGAGTATCCAATACCGATGAAACACCCAAGATCCACAAGTCCGTATGTGCCTATTTCAGCACCACCGCTGCCACCAGTGTGACGTTCTCTGGTAAGTCGGGGTTGCCGATTCTTACGACAGAGGAACGTGGGGGTTGTTCGGGTCTCGGGGCGGACGGGGAATCCGGGCCAAGAACCGAGATGTGTTTCTAGAGTTGTGCCTCGCGCACGAGGGGGGGCTGAGCGAATCGATCGGGAATCGGCACTCGATGTCGACGGAGGACTGCGGGGGAGGGAAATTATGGTAGGGGTACGGGTCGGCCGGGGGGCGGTCCACCCCTGAGTTCCGGTCCGCGGGGGCGACGGGCCGACGGTCGCCTATTGTTTGGTAGCGTGGGGCCGAGCATGCCGCGCCCTCGTCCCCGCGGACTTCGCTCCCTCGTTCCGCTCCCCATGTCTTCGTACCATACTACGCCTCGGTTTCCGGTACTACTTCGGGCCTTCGTGCCCTACTCCGTTCCCTCGTTCCTCGTTCTTCGGGCCATCGGGCCCCTTACCCTATGTTTCTACTACCTATCTCGGACTTCGACTGTTTTGTCCTAACTTCGGCTTAATTACTCTGTTCGGCTCATCTTTAGCGGTTGTTTCAGGAAAGAGGACACGTCTGGACACCAGGAGAACTGTTAAAGAACTCTGTTTATTCGGGCCTCACCGCCCCTTTATATACTAGAGAGGTCAGCCCTGATTGGCTGCCTTCGGTCACGTGACCTACAACTGACGTCACTTCCGGTTTATATATTCCGTTTCCGGTTTACATTTCACTTCCGGTTTACATATTTCCGGGTTTCGTTCCATTATGTTTTCGTTATTCGTTCTTTACATATTCGTTATTCGTTCTTTACATATTCGTTCTTTACATCTATTTCGTTCTTCGTTCTTTACATATTCGTTATTCGTTCTTTACATATTCGTTCTTTACATCTATTTCCATTATTACCTTATTTCTATTATTTTAACCTCTATGTATTTTGGCTGAATAGCCGTTCATCACAATATCATATTAGGTCTGTTTTCACACTGGGGTCATGGGTTCAGATTAATAATAAGAGCAGGGGACAAACCAAAGACTTCGGGTCTATCATCTCTACAGTAGAGTATAGTATACTCCCCCAGAAGAAAATATGACACCAATAAAATGAGCTAAACAGTAATTAAGTGCATAGTAAAAGGTACGAATGAGAATTAAGGAGCATCTCTTTCTATGTGCGGTACACACCAAAGATTAGATCTTATGTTTGTATACTATTTGGCAGATTCTTTCATAGACTGGATACAGGACTCTGCCAGCAGGTGCAACATTTATGTCAGTTTCATGTACATGAGGTAATAAATATATTTTAATTCTCCATCCACTCTTGAGATTGATGACATATTCCCAGTATAGTATTTCACGTTTTTATGCTTAAGCTTTTGTATTCTTCTCCATTTTGTGCAACATCAGCATCGATATTACAACCAATCATACACGAGCATTGGTAGTAGTACTTGTGGTGCTTTTGAATAAAGATTTCCCCCCAGTGTCTCTAAAGTAGTTCAGAATATCGATGGATTATACACTGTTAAAATGGTGTTTAGAATTTAAATGTGTTAAGGGCATAAACATGTTTATAATCTAAATACATTAAACTATATCTGTTTAAAACCTAAACACTTGTAACTTCTAAACATGTGTTGGGTTAACTATGCTTATAATCTAAACACATAATTAGTTGTGTTTAAAAGCTAAACACTTGTAACCTCTAACCATGTTTTCAATGGGATATGTTTAGAATCTAAACACATAATATCAATTGTATACTATGGAAAAGAAAAATGGACACTTTGGGATTAGAACCCACATTCTTTACATTAAAGGTAGAAGCCTAACCAACTGAACTAACTTGGACTGCATGCAGTGCACACTGGCATAGTCAGCACCAATGAGTAGGATCAGTACTACTATACAGGTGATCAACATTAGACAAACATTAGGTCATTACTTTCATACCCCTACTTATTCAGTTAAGTAGCAAAGCTGGGCTGTGTCTACCTACAGGCCTCCATAGCTCAGTGGTAGAGCATAGGCTTCCTATGTAAGGGGCCCCGGGTTCAAATCTCGGCTACTGAAGTTACCAAAATACTACTATGAAGTAGTTGTACTATTAGTGGTTTGCCACATGCCCTCCATATTTTTGGCCATGATAGGTAAAATAGTTTTTTCATACACTTAGGAATTTGGAACTTTGTGATTAAAAATGTTAGATTTTTAAGTTTTTGTAGCGTCATTAAGATAATCACTTCATTGGCCTGCTATTCTAGGTACGGTCAACCAACCAGAACACCCCTAAAACATTTACAAAATGTTTTAAAACACCTTTTTAGTAGGATTAACATGTAGACACCTTTTTAGTACAAGAACTTTATCAGCTATACCCTGAAGTTTTACCTCCAACAATCAAACAATCCATGCAAGGCTAAACCAAGAAGGAAGGCCATATGTGGTTATTGGCTCAATGATCCTGTAGTGTGATTACAGGAAAAATAAAACTTTCAATGCTGTTAACATTACATCTGGTGTAAACTGAATGGCATAGTACCATAGCAGTGTTTCACATGTAAGATCTACTCTTTTTTTTTTACACACTATGGTATAGTATTGTTAAATTTAAAATGGTTTTCATCCTTAAGAATGAAAGTACACTGTACATATTACGGTATATTACTGTTTAACTTAACACCTAACCCTAAACACCTTGAAGACCTAAATGCTTCATAGATAAACACCTAAACATCATAGTTTTCTAAACACTTAACAGCTAAACATTAAAAAAACATAAGCGTTTTGATTCTAAACACCTTGAGGACCTAAACACTTCATGGTTAAACAGCTAAACATCACACATTTCTAAACACTTAACCCTAAACACCGATAATTCTAAACATGTTTAGGGAAATAAAGTGTTCCAAAACTGGATGCACCGAAGTGTTTAGGAAAATGTTTAGGTTCTAAACACTTGTTTTAACAGTGTAGTAAAGGCAATTAAGGAGGGTAATTGAATAAAACAAAACACATTAGATACAGCCCCCAGACGATAAGCCGTAGACAGAACTCTAATATTAAGTCACCTTACAGTGTTCTGTTGTCTTTTTACAGTTTACTGTCCCTTAAAATAAGGGGCATCGTCACAGATTATTTTTGTAGAAATGTTCTTGATTTTGACTGTATACTTTGTTCAATAACATCATCTATTTAGAAATATCTAATCAGGATTTGATAACATCATCTATTTGGAATCATTAATTTTATATGGTCTTTAATAACATCATCTATTCAGAAGTATCCATTCAGTTTTCAATAATGTCATATAACTCAGAAGTATTCATTCATTTTTGATGACATCACCTAAGCAGCAATATCCATTTCTATTCAGAAATATTATTTCAGTATTTAATAACACCATCTGTTCAGAAATATTCATTCAGATTTTGATAACACTCTCTAATCAGAAGTCTCCATTCAGTTTTTGATAACATAATCCATTTATAAATATCTATTCAGTTTTTGATAACATCACCTATTTATAAATATCGATTCACTTTCTGACACCATCATCTATGCTCAAATATCCCTCCTTTTAGTTTTCAGAAAAACATTCAGTCTTTTTTTACTTAAGTAAATACCAATGTACACTGACATACACCAGCGTATGGGAACTTCGCAGCCTCGTTTTGGAATCAGTAAAGCCTTTTATCCCGCCTCCTTAATGAAGATTTCCTTCCTCCAGCCCGGGGCGCCCCCTTGTGCAGCCTCCTCTCCTGCTGCCCTGGAGACTGGCCATCCAGGGTGTATGTAAGGAATTGGATCAGCCCAAAGGGAAAACCACCAACCATTTTATTTTTGTGGCTGGTTATTTTAACGCCACAGATAAATCACTCCAGCCCATATTTACAGATACTACCAGGGATAGGACAACAAGAAAAAAATGAGTTTACGTTGGTTTAATTTGTGGATAGCCTATGTGGTATTGATTAGGGGGTATGTATGTGTTTGGGGGGTAGGGTCGAAATTATCGGCTGTTTTGGTTTTCTTTGGGCTGTTTTTTGAAGGTGTATTCTGGACGCTACAGGCGGTGTGGAAATAGTGTCAGGGCTTAGCTATTGATCACATGGTGCCCTGAACAAGGGTCGGACCATCAATTCTCTAGGCCTACCATCAGTCAAAAATTAGGATGAAATTGGACATAATAAAAGGAATTGAAAAATGGATGGGTCCTGGGAGAGGTATCCCGTACATGGATACTAAGAGGGAAATGCTTTGCATTGGGTTTAGGACGTTAGTAGGAGTATGGAAGGAGGCTACCTTTAGCAGGATCTTCTGCTAGCAGTCATGATAAACCATAATTACAACCTAAAAGGTAGATTTTCTTTTTACACACAAGAAAATAATGTTTAGTATTGCAAAATAATTATCTGGTCTCTTGTTTGATTATATCTTATTCAATTACAATTTTATATAGCATTTCTCTGCTCCAAAACAAACCACCATGGTGATGGAAAAGTACAACAATTTAATAATTATCATGTAATTATTTTCTAATAATTTCTTCATCACATTTCCTGTCAAAACAATGCAAGTAGTTTTCAGCGACCAATCAAGTTATACTAATTGCCATGTGTATATAAACTAGCCACAAGACCTTTAAAATAACTGACAGTGAATATGTCAGTACACTTTTCACTTGGTATTCCCTGCTCCTGATGGCCCTGTTCAGGATGCTGTAGCTAGAGGCTGATAAATGTGGATTACAAACTGCGGGATACTACTGACAGTAAATATGTCAGTACACTTCTCCATTGGTATTCCCTGTCTCTGATGGCCCTGATCAGGATGATGTAGGTGGGGGCTGGCAAATTAAATGTGGGTAAACACCGTGACAAAACTGACAGTAAATATGTCAGTAAACTTTTCGGTTGGTATTTTCTGCTCCTGATGGCCATTAAATTTTGGAAAACAATGCAAGTATGATTTTCACTGACCATTCACACAATAATTTAGTGATATACATGAGAATTAGCCACAAGGACTTAGGCTTTTGATATTACTGACAGTGAATATGTCAGTACACTTCCAAGTTGATATTCCCCACCCCTGATGCCCCTGATCAGGATGATATAGATGGGGCCTGACAAATTAAATGTGGGTAAACAGTGTTTTATGATACTGACAGTGAATATGTCAGTACACCACTTGGTAAGTATCCCTGCCCCTGATGCTCCTGATCAGGATGCCGTAGACAGGAACTGACAAATTTTATCTGGGTAAACACGGTGGGATTTTACTGACAGTGAATATGTCAGTACACTTTTCAGTTGGTATTCCCTGCCCCTGATGCTCCTGATCGGGATGCGGTAGATACGGGCCGACAAATTAAATGTGGGTAAACACTGTGTCAGATACTGTCTCCGCTAACCAAACAGCTGCTGACCCAGCCCCACCCTGCCCTCAGCATAGCAAGTACTGCTGATCCAATAAAACTGGCGGGTGGGGGCTTTGAGGACAGTGTGCAGTTAGATTCAATTTTAAATTAGCAATTATCAATTAACATGAAGATTGAAAAAAAAAAAAGATTCCAGGCCTAAAAACGTGAGAAAGAATGTTATACATACATGAAGATTGAGTTTGATTTGGCATTGTTTTGTCTATGCCTTGTACAGATTCGCATTGATCTATTACATGTAGATTGAAACAAAAGTAAAAAATAAAACAAGATAACCAATAAGATTTGAAAGAAGCCGATGACCCAGATGTAGTTATGGGGTCTTCAATTAAGTACGTACGCACCAAGGGGGGGAAGGGGGGTCTGGGATTGTTCAAAATTTGCGTACGTTCCCGTATACATCCAATGCTTACTTTGGTCCAAGGATGGGGTGGGGGTGGGGGGTCTGAAAATTTTGAATATTTGCGTACGGGCCGTTTGCAATATCAACAGGTGGGGTGAATAGCACATAGTACATGAATCAACAGCCATGAAAAAGTTTGATATTTAAAGCAGAAAAGAAGCTATACTTAGAAGTGAGAGATTGCGTTGTGTGCAATTTTCAGTTAATCAAAATACCCTTTCAATGAGACTGAATATATAAATTGACATCATGCTTCTTTCATTCCTTTCAGGTAAGATTGTCATTGTCTTTTCTGCTGGTCGAAACGGTAAGAGTAACTTTACTTTAATTTGTATTTTATGATTACAGATACACAATTTCTGTTATTGTACACCCTACCTCCTTCTGCCTACTAAGTTAAGAGAATAACAAATGTACACATTTATTTTTTCAATATTTAATGCGTAAGTAATTAACAGAAAGCCATTCATAATGATAAGCTATGAAGGCCAGTCCGAGCTCCTCTTAAGATCCTGTCCTTCTCAAAAGGGTCCCAATACAATGTTATTGGCTCTGGATTTTGGCTCAAGATGCAATAAAATGGATCAATGAAGATGGGATTTTATTACATTTCCGTGTTAATAGTCTATAAATACGAGAAGGTATCAATGAAATGAAAGGGAAAAAACGTTATTCGAGCGAAAATCAACCCTTTTATTGGCGACAAAGAAAATTTTCAACGTAATTAAATTGTCCTTCATTTCGCATAATAATACAGAATTAATGTAGGTAATATCATTCAATAAGCATGAAAATCGTTCATATCCTTTGGTTGTAAACAAGGTTTTAGATTTTTGGTTTTGGGAAAAGAATCTTATCCTTTTAACGCACATGACTGGGGCTTATTCATAATAAATTTGTAATTGCACACTTTCGCCATGATCAAAGTATCCTACACTAAATCCGAGTGTCAAAACACATAGAATAATTTGTGCGGATAATAATTTTTAATGGTTTTTGGGAGAGGTATTGCACCATATGAACAGTTTAAAATTATGGGAAAAAAGAATTGTTGAATACAATGATTATGTTTGATTTCTCTAGCATTAGTCCAGACAAAAGAGCCATTGGTCTGTCATATAATCTCCTCGCTGTTGCGATGGTTGTCCATCACAGCTTGCAACAAGGACGTCGCTGTTGCCATGGATCCCGCTGTTGATTTGTCGCTGTTCTACTGGGCCGATTTTCATTCTGTAAACAGTTCTGAAAACTAGATATTTAGATCTAGAAATGGGTAAAAAGTGATGCTGAATTTCATGTATAACAGCGAAACTTTGACCAAATCCTCACTGTGCTCTCGCTGTTGCGAGGGTTGGCTTATGCGACGGAGCACATCGGACATTGTAGTATAAATGTTCTGTCTGTCTCAATGTATGATTATAACACAAGTTATTCCTTTGACACCAACACCTATACGTATACATGAAAATATACAACGACCCAGACAACAATATTGCAAAGTATTGCATATCACAAATTACTATCCTTTTCAGAACAGACTAGAATAATGGCAGAATGTCAAGTAGTTTCTGAGAGGAGAAATTGAAGGCTTTCTTATCAGCTGTAATCAGACATTAGAAGCTGTTGTTGTCTATAGCCTTCTCGATAGGCGTCAGTTTATAATCTCCAGCGTCGTCCTATTGAACGGGCGCATTAGATTACCCTCCCCTCCACCTAGCAATCGATACTACAGAGGGCTGATAGCATCACACACCATATATCGACCCCTTATGGAGCTAGGGTATGCCACGTGTTAATCGGGTGGATTTTGAAGATAATATTAT
Organism: Lepidonotus clava; assembly: GCA_936440205.1. Taxonomy (NCBI): domain Eukaryota; kingdom Metazoa; phylum Annelida; class Polychaeta; order Phyllodocida; family Polynoidae; genus Lepidonotus; species Lepidonotus clava. The sequence continues at coordinate 14,924,703 of OW387144.1, forward strand.
AATCTGTACTTATTAGGCGAGGTTTGAGTTTTTAGTTTTTGGATTTTGTAAATTAGCTCCTAGTATTGTGTTCATATCCATCCATGAGAAAATTGTCACCCAATAAATTTCATTGGGTGACAATTTTCTCACGAATGGATGTGAATGCGAATTATTGACATACTTTTACATGCCTTTGGCCTACAATATGTTGTCATTTATGGTAAAAACTTATGTTTTACATTATGGTAAAGGTATGGTAAAATATTAAAAAATATCCGTGTGATTTATAGATTCTGGTCTACAAATAGAGAATTTGTTTCGAGCTCAAGAAACAAATTATGTGAAGCCAAATGAATATTACAAACAATCATCTTACTTTGAAAGAGTTTGTGTTTCCAATACAAATTTGTCATGTAACAAGAGGTGCCCACCCTCATCCGACCCGTCCTTCAGTTTTGTACATGTTTTTTTATTATCATTAACCATACTCACTCATACATGAATGATCTCCCGTATAGATGTTAAATATAGGTATTATAATGTTCCAACACCAATATAAACAATCATAACATTTAGAAAATGAATACCAAGCCTTCATATATGTATAGTGCTGTTTGGGCCATGCCTCTCATTCACCAGTAGGCTGCTGAGATCCACATAACTACTACTACCAGAGTAATGTGTAGAATAATAAAGAAAGGATTGTTAAACTGCGAAAGAGCTGTTTTGGTTTATACAAATTGTACATATAACATGAGGTGTCCTATACTTGATGGTCCCCTCTCTCAGTTATATAGACGGATCGGATTAAAGAAGACCTTGTGCAGTTTGGGCCAGACCTCTCATTGACTATTGGGCGGCTGGCATTGACAGAAACAAATAATCATTTTTAACAGGTCTGGTTGGTCCAATACAAAAATATCAATATAACAGATGGTGCCCCAAACTGTTCAGTGCCCTCCATCAGTTTTTTTTGTTTTGCTTTTTTGTTCTCACTCTGTTTTTGTTTTTTTGTTTTCACCCTGGGGTGAGTAGGTTTTCTCCTGTCTCCCCTCACCTCTAGCCAGATATATAACAGTCAGTTATATAATTTCATAAAACCAACCTTAGGCAGTTATAGCCAAGCCTCTCATTTACTGGTGGACTGCTTACATCTACATAAAAATTTAATGATATCTTAGTTTGAGAGGAACTTGTTTGTCCAATACATATGTAACAATATAGCACAAGGTGCGCCAAACTCGTCTGTGCCCTCAGTCAGAGATATTGACGTATAGGGTTAAAACAGACCTTGCTCACTTTAGGCCAGACCTCTTGTTGACCAGTGGCCTGCTGATTTGTACAAAAGCAACGTTCTTACTTTGAAAAATAACTTGTTCGCCCATTACAGATAAACAATATAACACAAGGTGCCCCAAACTCTACGGTGCCCTCGGTCAGTTATGCGGATGTATAGGGTTAAAACAGACCTTGTGCAGTTTGGGGCAGGCCTCTCATTGACCGGTGGGCTGCTGACATCTGCAGACCTACTAATATGGGTGGGGGCAATTTGTGGGAAGACTCTTTGGTAGGAATTGAATGCCACTTGCAGTTGTGCATCACCCCTTTGGCTTTTGCTTTTTTATTCTTGTTTTTGTTCCACTATTGGTTGTTTATTTTTGTTATTGTTGTCTCTTTTAATCCAACTCATGTTATGAAAGCTTGTAGGCCAAGGGTTATAGTTTGTGTTGGATTTGAACAGGTCATTCATTTAAGCATCCCAAAAAGGGAACGGTATTCACACTGACATCGTTAGCTTTGTGGGAATGTATCATTATAATCTACATAAAGAAAAATATGGAGGAACTAAATATTGATATAGAGCATTTCATGCCATAGCATAATCCCCGGTGGCCCGTTGCACAATAGAATTTCATTGTTACGATCAAGATAGAATAACAAACAGTTTTGTTGTTATGAACATTTTCGTTGTTACGAAAATAGTAAAAACCCTGTTCCTAATGAATGAAATTAAATTCTGTAAATTGATATATAAAGGGAAAAAATAGAAAAAAAATCAGTAAAAGTTACAGCTTTTTTAGGGCATTCTAAATATAGATTTTTTTTTGTCAATACGGTCGTTGTTAAGATAAAAGTAACAATGATAGGTATTGTTAAGAAAATTGATTCGGTTGCTACGAAACTCATTGTGCAACGGGCCACAGTGGTTTAAAGCAGCGTTGTGTGGTACTAAAAATAACTAGTTAAATGGTATGAATCCCTATCAACTACAGGTTTCTCGGGGATTATGTTAGTGCACTTGCTCATTGAGGTGTTAGAAGGTTCTACCTGAGGCAAACCCCCATTTGCACGACTTTGAACTACTCACGCACTATATACCCTGATGCAAATTCCCATTTCTTCCACAGTATACTACTCATCCATAGCAGGGTCGCATGTAAGAGTGTTTCTAGTTTCCATTAATGTTATCTTTTAACCACGGGTTTAGAATTTTTAAAAATTAGCAAAGTTACATTAATTACTAATGAACCAATAACATGAACAGTAATCTGCTTAAATAATATTCATGTATGTTTTGTACAAACTTTTCGGGATTTTTCTATCTGCTTTTAATTTTCAACTATAATTTCCGTCATATGACCACGCCTTATTCTGATTTCCCAAATCAAGCAAAAGAGGGAGATCAATATCTTATATAACTAACAAACATTACTCTAAACAGGAAAGACAGGGAATGTACACGAGTGTCTGGCCTTAAATAGTTAACAGTAGAGTCCGCCGACCCAACCTTTCAGGGGCGCCTATAAAAGACATTCCGCCAAGACGGACTGCCTAGAGAAACACATATAAACCAATCAGACTGAGACATACTCCTCCAGGGTTAGGCCCATTCCTCCTCCAGGGTTATAGGCCCCCCTACCAAGCTACAACCACGTGTCGGAGAAGGTAGCATTTCCATTTCAGCAAAGTGAGAGCTTGTGCCTGTTTCCATGGTAATGGCCTACTCAGGACGGTCCGGAGCTGCCACGCCTTCCTCCTGGTCCTCCTCCAGCTGCTTCCTAGATAGGGGCAGGGGTATGAAGTGCTGAGGGTAGCATTACTTCTTGATAATATTTTTTTAGATTTTGGTATTGTTGGTAGCGTCGAACGTATACTGGCCATGGTAGTAAAATTGTTATCAAAGTTTAGAAAAACAAAATAACAAAGGTAGCGGGTGTTATTTGAAACGGGTTGTATTCCCACATGCATTCCTAGGTGAGCAACTTCTACCCAGTTGGTTACAATGTTATTTATGATATTATTATAGTACTGCATAAAGGCTATTTTTTAGATAAGGCTATTCATAATCATCTAGGCCCTACTTGTATAATCATAGAGTAAAGCATAAGATTCAGGTAACGTGTCGATCATAGTTCATGATCACAGTGCAACTATGAATAAAGCACTATGTGAATATAGACATTTACGGACATTTGTGTTCTGTAAATAGGGTCATTAGAGTATATAAGAGATAATCAAAAGGTCACAAGACCCTTCCATGGTTCAAAGGTCACCGAAAACATTCTTGGAAACTTCTTGGAAAAGTACATAATATACTCTACATAACCTTTCGTAAACCCTAATGGCCTCAATTTACACAACTCTGGATTACATGAGAAGAAACATTCAATGTAACCCACATTCGGTGCGCTATAACAGTGATGGGTCCTGTGCCTTTAGCGGCCCGAAGATAGGCTCCGGGCAGGCCGTGGAGGAAGGGGCCGGCGGTGGCAGGGGACTACTTATGGAGTATCTCCTCCACAACCCTATTTCCTAGACCGGTGTTTACTGCCCTGTTGATGGGAGGACCCACTATACATAGGGCGGGTCGGGGCAGGGGAGGGCGGAAGACAGGGTGAGGGAGGTAGGGAATATGGAGAGTGTGGAACCGTGTTCAATGAACACCTCAGTGATTTTTTAGTGTGTTGGATGGTTTGTGTGGGTGGATTGAGTGTATAGAGTGTGGGTCAATGTAATATGTAATTATGATGTAGCTATGTTAATATGTATTTATTTCACTGGGTTATGTGGGATTTTGCTGGGGGATATGGCTGAGAAAAGACTGCAGGTATAGTCAGGCTAATTCCGAATTTGTCAGGTTTTGACGTATTTTATTCTGGCTGCTGCTGTCAGCCAATCAGATCCCCTGATTCATCAGTCATGTTGGTGCATCTTCTCCGTCTTCTTTGGAGTGTATTGTAATGTTATAGTGGTGAATAAGCAGTACAAGGATATGATTATGCATTCAAAAAAGTACATTAGAAACTCAGTAGTTGGATCAAAGTACATTGCTTGGATTGTGATTTTGAAAAATCATAGTTAGCAAAATCATTTGATTCGTTCTTCTTAATAAGAGTTGCATCTTTTGAGATATGATAAACTATGTAAGACTTCAACGATGGTAGTTTGTATCGACATTGAGGGGGAAACTGTTTAAAATAGCTAAACAAAAATTGGTTTAAAAAATGTTAACAAAAAGTATCACCTTTCACAGATTTCAGCCCTGACCATCTACTATGGTCCCAACCACCTCAGTTACCCAGTTTTGTTGCTGAAAATTACCTTGTGTGATAGTGGCTTTTGATCTAGGTTTTTACGTATAAGTTTTAACCTCAAAATCAGACAGCAAGACACTGACAGTGTTTTAACGTGCCACGCACATCATACACGTCCTTTTAAATTGACTGGCTTCCCTCATAGTCCCTTCCCCGAAATACGATACCCTATCAAGGGCGGTGTTCCCAAGGGACCAATAATTGGACTAGGTAACTGGACACCCCCCTCAGAGAAGTTAATTTGGTTAAACCTGTTTTTAGGTGAATGCCAATGTTCCCTGCTGCACATACATGCTATACCGTGGTTGAGTGAGTGATATTCTCATTTCACAGTTGATTCATAGTAAGGGGAGAGGGGATGGGGAAGTGTATGCATATGAGGAAATGGAACTAAGTGTTTTTGTATGTAGTGTACTGAATCATGTGATAGTTGTGTCATAGACGGAGACAGAGATATATCTGATGATGGCGTACGTGGTTTTTACTATCATTGCTCCTTTGTACTCTTTTTTTTATCCTGCTCCTCTCCCCATTTCATCTGACTTATGTTTCAACTCATCATCTCCATACCTCTCTGCGTGGCCCATTTTCCCGGCTCATTTTGTATCTTAGCTCCGTGTATTAGTTACTAGACCTATCAATGACACTATGTATGACTGTGGCCTGTTATGTGCATATGAATCTTTTCAAGAATGTTCATTTTACCTCCTCATTTTCATATTGATATACCTTACTCTCAGTTAATTTTATAGGTCTACACTTTGCAAATACTTTGCATTTTTACCGATGTTAAAGCTAACCATTAATCATTTTCAATCAGTCTGTGACTGCCCATCCCCCCAGCAGCTCTTGTTTTATCAATAATCATGGCACTTTTTCTAGTTTAATATGATTGAAAATTAGCATTGGCTATTTCTCCATTTTTGTATCTGTATATATTTGATATTTTTTAAGTTGGTTTGAAATGTATTCATTTCACAAAATTATATGGCAAATATTGGTCAATTTTTTTATAGCTTCTCCAGAATATCTGTCTTCAAAATCAGTCAAAAGAAACCTGCAGGTGCCTAAATCGTATAAATCAGCTATCCATGGTAGGGAAAATTAACAGAGATGTATCCGTGCCCAAACATCGCCTTGCAGCGCAAAGCCCATACTGGAAAACTACCCCTGTACACTACTTATTTTCAGCTAGAAGTTTGCCTTCATGATTTTAGATCACATTTTCCTTTGTATATCTATTTACAAACTTAAAACCAAGCCAGTAGGTGGGTGGGGGGAATTGAAATTTAAAACACAGCAAGTACGTCATTGAAAGGAGATACAATTTAAATTTTGAATTAAAACTATTCTTGTAACTATGCGTCGCTGATTGCCTTCTGTTTTACCTCATGACCTTTTGGAACATTATCACCTAGAATAAGGAGAACATTTCATGTTCTTCTTCCTTTGCTACCCCTTCACTCTCTACCGCAAAACAATATCACGTATTATTCAGGGGTAGAAAGTATTGATGAAGAAGTAATTCCTTTGAAGTCTTTCCCACCTGTACATGTAATCCTCCAGTTTTCTTTAAACGGATAAAGCTATATTTCCAAGCAAAATCTGGGCTAAATCTCACTTGAATATCTAACCAAAAATTGTGTCAAACATGCACACATTTTTCTTATGGAAAACCAGGGATGTGATCGCTGAACCTGTATAAGACAAATAAAACACGTGTTAAAGGGGTGCAAAACACGTGTCATAATTCCTGGGTAACCCCCTTATCCCAGACCCCACCCCCTTAGTCTGGTGGGAGTGTGAGAGTCTGGGGGAGTAGTGTGGAGGTGTCACTGTTACATCTTCAGTCACTTCACCCCCAATGAGCAGCTCATCCTTACTACACCACCACATCAGAGCAACTCACTCCCACCGCCTGCTCCACTCTCCAAGCCGCCTCACTCTCCCATCACATTCCCTCCCAGCCTCTCTCCTCTCCCTCCGTCCTCCCCATTGCTCTCTTGCTGCTCTCTACACTCTCTCCACTCTCCCAGCGTGTCGCCAGTCTCCGAGCACATCCTTGGTGGGGATATATACGCATTCTCCTCCTGTGCGCTCACTCTCCAAGCATCGGGGCGTTCTGATTGGCGGGCAGGGGAGCGGGGAGAGCCGGCCAAGCGCTGGAGGAGCTCAGTGCGGAAATGGGAGCCCTTAAGTTAGCTTCTCTGTACTGGAGCACTGGAGTTGGCGGCGGCTCCAAACCAACCAGGTAGGCCGGATTTACCTTTACCTTTACTGCTCCTCACCTGCTTGAGGGGGAGCCCCACCCGCCCTGGAGGGGCCGCAGGACTTGGTGGGAGAACCCCTGGAGGAATGCGAGGAGGCCGGGAGGAGGTGAGTGGTGCTGGAGGTGGTGGTGTGGTGGTGGTGGTGGTGATGCTAGTGGTGCCCGGCCGCCCGGCCCGTCAGCCCGTCGGTCGGTCGGTCGGTGGGTAGGGTGGCAGTGGGGCGCTTGTCTGCGCTGCTTTGGGCCTGGAGGAGGCAATTCCTCCACGGTCTGTATACGGTTAACGCTGTAGGAACCACCGTGGAGAACCCAGGCAGAAACAGCAGCAGCAGTAGTAGCAGCAACAGGGAATGTATACGAGTGTCTCGCCTTAAATAGTTAACAGTAGAGTCCTCCGACCCAATCTTTCAGGGGCGCCTATAAAAGACATTCCTCCAAGATGGACTGCCTAAAGAAACACATATAAAGCAATCAGACTGAGACATATTCCTCCAGGGTTAGGTTCATTCCTCCTCCAGGGTTATAGGCCCCCCTACCAAGCTACAACCACGTGTCGGAGAAGGAAGCATTCCTACCATCAGGTCCCCAATGCCCTCCAATGTTAACCATACCAGACCGCTGTCAAATCTGTACCCCCCTGTGCCCCATTGACACTCCAGCCCTCAGCCTGCATTACCCCCCCCCCCCCCCATAGTACTGGGACCCAGGAGGCGGCAGCACGCAGGAGGAGGCCTCCAGAGTCCCTCCAGATGGGACCCTGTTGCTCTGCCGTCACCAGCACACTCACCCACATACCGCCAGAAAACATCAACTCATACAAAAACCTCAAATCCAGAGTATTTTTAACCGCATCCCACTACATCTGTTTAATACCACCTGGTTGCCAGTTCCACTGCCTCATACTACTATTTTTTTAATTATTTTTTAACATCCCATTAGTCCAATGTTGATTCCCGTTCAGCCGACCCCTCCCTACTAGCCTCCTCTTTATTTTTAATTATGTCAATAATTGCAAACTCAAAAGTTCATAATGTCAATTCTGTAACGATAACAGTCTCCAAGCCATGACAGTTTTTAACTGCCAGCTGTTGTGGTTATTTTTACCGTGTATTGCGACCAATTTGACATCTCTTCTCCGAATGGCAAGCAATTACCTAACACACACTGACATAATTTGTTTCCAAGGGCGGGCTACAAGCTTAGTATACAAACCACAATCTGTTCCATCCATTTTCAACCGCATACTTCAATATTGTTCATACCCTTTCAATATTATGTTGCGCTGGCCATGCTTGAATATGCAACTTCCCTTTTTCCATATAGTAGTATTGACATCTCTCTGGGGACAGCTATATTCAATCCCTAATTCAAGATACCATACCATTCTCCAACCAGGCCTCCACATGACATGTGCCATTCTCATGTAAAGAGAAAATTAGTTAAGAGACGGGCTACTAGCTTGGTTTATAGGGCACAATGTGTCCTGCTCTGTTACAACCGCATACTTCAATATTTTCCATGCCATTTCAATGTTATGTTGCTGGCCATGCATGTATAACCCCCTCCCTTGTATATCCATACAGGCCCTACTATTGAAACCTCTCTTGGGACGGCCATATTCCATCCCTAACCCTAGATATCATGCCCATTCCCAACCAGCCTCCAAAATGCCATGTACCATTCTAATATAAAGACGTCCCAGCCATAATCCCTATGCCCATATCCCACGCCCACACACTTCAGAGACCGCCCAAACTAAGCCACACCCTCCCAGAAAGGTCCCTTTCACCGACCACAGGGGCCATTCAACCCAAGGCAGTCTTAATCTGTTCCACACACATTAATTTTGCCTCCCCCTCTCTCCTTGATTATTCCTTACATTTGAACCGTTTGCAAATCGATATTGCAGTGGGATTGAACACAACTATATGAGATCACAAAACCAAAGGTTGTATTCTACCAACCGATTTTTACTCGTGATTTTCAGAAATCGCTAGTGGGCATAAAGTATAGACATTTTTATACCCTTATGATAATATATACTTTTAATTCTCTATGAAATATATATTATGTGTAACATGTATAGCTTACTATTATATTCCTAATGGAAAATTAGAAATTATAATATCCTGGTAGTCAGAAAAAGCCTTTATTCCACATACCTATTGTGCTGCCAATTCAAAATATTGGTACTGGGAATTCAGGTTAAATATTGACATGTTATATATCAATAGAAAGGTTTTGCAATTCCCTTTCTTATAGTATACATAATTTACGATTCTATGCAATAATCCCAGAGAAAACTAAACAAATACAAAATCGCAGCATCAAAATTGGTTTGTGGAATACAGGCTCAAGAGTAAACAGTGAGGAAGGCAATGGTTAACACCAGCAATGGGTCCCTTGGTGATGCTCCCACCAGTGTGACGAATGAATGTTAAGGCCTAGGGACAGGTCTCATTCATCCTTAACATATAGGCTTAGGGGACGCAGCCTTAACATCTATCTAGCTTTACACACACGTACACTGTGACTCGTGGTTCAACAGTAGACTGAATGATTAGAAAGTAAAAAGTCACTAGTGGTTACAGATGTAGTTAATATAGATTTATGTACTCCACACTAAAACACGTGCACATAAACCACAAATAAATAGGAATGATATTACAATTTAATCAAGATAAATTTGGGATTTAGCATAATGAAACAAAAAGCTGTGCTGTGGGTATTCCTCTATTAAACCAACAATAATTTGGCTTAATTATATAAATATCCCCTCTGTTTTCCTTATCTTTCTGTAGGTCCCTTAATCTAGGCATCACTCTCTATTAATATACATTTCTGGGAACTCCTATCAATATATATCAGAGCTTCACCTCCAAAAACCAGAGTTCCCTCGTCTGATAGCCCTATGAGACTGCATGTGTGTTTGAATTGGGTGTCTGGTAGGAGCTCTGCAGACTAAATCACATCAGAAAAAGTAGGTCTGAATCCAGAGGGACTCCTTATCTGGTTCCTCCACCCCCAGGAGCCTACAGGAGTGGGTGATGTAGGATGTTCTGGAGGAGGACAGGCCTAGAGTATCTACCAATATTCCACTGGAGAAACAGCACACTATTTTCCCAATATTGTTGTCCTTTGGTCTGTATATTGGATGGTTAAATCTATTTGAGCTTAAATACATGTCAGATACATCTCAACACTGATATCAGGTCATATCAGATACATAAAAATATATAGATATATATGAGCATAATGTATATAGATAGCTAGATATAGGGTAAAGTAGGGTAATATGGGCACCTTAAGGATGAGTGACTATAAATCAAAAACGAGCTATTTAGATGAAATCTTTTGTTGTTTATATCAAAACATGTCAATCATTGAATATTTATTCAAGTTTTCAAGACTTTGGTACTAGCCATTTTTGAGTTAGAAGAGAAATAAGTTTTTCTCAAAAGTGCCCATATTAGCCATCGGAGAGGGTAATATGAGCACTATGCCCATATTACCTGCTGAAGGGGGGTGCTCATATTAGACTGGTAGTAATACTATGTTAAACTTACCCATCTTTTTGGCCTTAAATACTATAAACAATTATATGTGGCCAAAAGTAAGCAAAGAACCTTTGACAAAGTCAGCCTGTATGGTGTTGGATGGGAATGCTAGTTGTATATCATGATGCAATAAGTTTGTATTTATTTTCTAGAGGTTTTACAATATGTGCCCATATTACCTTTATAAGACAAGCATTGTTATTGAAATAGGGTAATATGGGCATAGTGCATACATTTTTACAGATTTTTCAGGTTTTTGTAGGAAAGATTGAATTAAACTTCAGAAATATGTGCTTTTCTTTCTTTAAATAGATAAAAGAAGTACTTTCCAATATGAATCACATTTAATTTCTTATTTTCTATTGAAGGATAATTTACAAGGTTCAGCATCAAAGGCTTCATTAAGAGGTGGAAAACACTGAATTCCAATTATAGAAACTAAGTTTTTATGAATGGCTGTTGAGACACTCATTATAAATTGGTGTTTAATCTAGCATTCATGGTGGCCATTTATATGTTTTACATATTACATATTTCATATTGTTCTTAGCTAGAATTGTTAATGCTATCAGAATATATTGCTGTGTAACATGGTGATATGACAGGAAACCAACAGAAAGCTAAAAATTGAAAAAATACAATTTCACCTTAATTTTTGGAACATTTAATTTAGTTATAAACTCATATACATAGAGAAATCATTCAGTATTTTAGTTCAGAATCATAAAAACTTTAGTCTTTTTGGCATACAATAAAAGCTAGGACTTGAAAGTAACATCTGAGCAACGAGAGTAGAAGGGACAGAGACACAGCTCTGCCAGAACACCAGTTCCGAGCTGATTTTCGGAATTACCATGGTATATTAACACATCAGGGGGTATTTTATGGTTCTGGACGGGAGAACAGAGGGTTTCTAAGGGCAGGACATAGGTCAGGTTACGATTTAATGACCTGATAAGGGCTGTTGAGGGCACAGCAGGATACTCCTCCCTTTCTCTCAGATCTATTTTCCATAGAAATGAATAGCCTGTTGACTTTTTATTTTCAATTATTATTTAGAAATATTTCCCCAATGATTACACTTTAGCTGTTCACATTACTGATTAGACATGAATCTAGATCTCACGACCATGGTACCACTATAGGTGTTCTCCATGCAGATCACACTAAAGAAAGCATTTTTGTGAAAACCCTGACATCAATTTGATAAAAAATGGCATGTCTATTAATTTGCCCTCTTTGAACAATGTATGTAAAAATAAGAAATAAAAAAGTGCATAAGTTAAACTTAATGTGTTGGCTATTAACCTGTTATTCCAGGCCATGGATCTATTTGAAAATAAATTCTATATGGAGACAAATCCATGAATATGGGGTGCCAAGCGAAAGGAGGTTCGGACTTGTGAGGAGACTGACCCAGCAGGGTCCCTGGTGCAGTTCTGGCCTGTGGTCAAGGTGTGAACCAGATAAATAGGCCTGATAAGGGCCGGGGGTCCGTCAGAACAACGCCAGTAACTTGGAGCTGTGTCTCTGTCCCTTCTACTCTCGTTGATCTGAGATATGTCCCCCAAATGTCAATGTTTAAAAAAAAGCTTATTAAGGTTTGATAGCTGGAATGCAAAAGCTATCAGGAAAATCAATTGAAATGAAGAGAAACATTTTAGATTATTATCAGGAATTCAAAATTTACCAAAAAGGTTTTTTATAATTAAGTACAGAATGATATGAGCTTTCATTTGCATGTGAATCTATGTCACAAAACTATTGCAACATCACCACAGTATAACATTACTATAACCCTCTGATTTAGTGAAACCTCAGACTCATCATAACATCATTTTAACTGTTACATGCCATTCTAGTAAGAAGCATATTGGCCCACAAGCAGAGTCACAAAATCATACTCTTTCATTGCAACTTGGTAGGGTAGGTTTCTCTGAGGTAGCAGATAAGAAATATAAATTGATACATAGGGCCAATTCTTTTCTACCATAACACTCTCCCTACTGAATAAAAGCTCTATTCAAAATATCAAGGCATGTCCATCTAAAGGTGAATTAAGTACTCTATTAACAGGTATGGGACAAGATGGAACACTTTCAATTATGCATTGTTGTGCACCAATGCAAGAAATGCTTGATGAAATTAAAACATAATATTTGGTTATCTTTCATTAGAGTTGAATACATTTTTCAACCTATAAGTACTTTGCTTTACACCATAAAATAGGTAATAATTTGCTCTAAAACATGAAAAAATGTTTGCTGAATAGACAAAAATGTATATCATGTTGATTGGGTTTGTCTACACCAGGTGATACAAATGCTAAATTCTTATTGGTCAAAAACATAAAAGTGTAAGCAAGCATGGAAATTGTAATTAAGAAATGCTATTCAATTCAATGTACTCTTAGAAGTTTTTCAAATTTGGCATTCTATTTTTTATATAATTGTATATACTATGAAGAAATATACCCCTACTAAAATAATCACATTGAAATTAGCAATGATGTAAAATAATATGTCACCTGTGGTGCTATATGTAGCACTGATGCACTGTAATCCACCACTGCTCATTTCCATCTTACCCCTCACCTGATTTAGAATGGCAATAACTCAGGTTCTTCTTACTCGTTTCAAATAATTCTTTTAACTTTATAATCCTTATGATTTACATTATCCAGTAACATTTATTTTTCCATAATTAGAATGATTGCCACCCTTGACAAGTAAATGTTTATAAGCCTATATATCGAATGAGGCTAATATGAGCACCCTCAGGCTAATATGAGCACCATGCCCATATTAGCCTTTTTACCTATGCCCATATTACCCTTTTCCTATAGCCTTACTAGATTCCTTATTGTTAAACACTATGGTGATGATCCCTTTCCATTCACCACCATTTACATTCTACAGGGTTTGTCCTATTTGATAAAAGTTAAATGGTTACAATATTTGTGTTTCTAGAGATTTGATGAGTGTTCAAAGTCTGACGTATTTGAAAAAAAAAGTGTCAAAAACTTACATGTCCATTTACTCAAAAAAATAAAGTGTTGCCTGCTTAAAAAAAACATGCCTGGGTATTGCCATCTGACCCTGTACAAGAAAACACAACATTGCTTCACCTAAACCTGATAGATTTCTCAAAACCAGGGGTGCCCATATTACCCGCTATGCCCATATTACCCTACTTTACCCTATATATTTCTATATATATATATATATATATTTCTATATATGTATGTATGTATATTTATTTATGTTGTTTGTATGTATATGACATAATGTGTTTGTATGTGTGTAATTTATTTATATGTTCCTTTTAAACCAAGAACGATTATAGATAGAATGTGTAGCCTAACACTGTTGCGGTACAACATTCACTTTGCTTTCTAGGAGAACCATTCTTCATTCCTTTTATAAATGTATAGGCAAGAAAGGGACATTTGTCATTTATAATTCAATGATTCACAACATAACTCCATTTCACACTTACAACACACTCCACTCCACCATTCCCACTCATTTCACCTAGGCAGTCCCATCTCAATACATTTGGGGGACACATTTTTCAGACTAAACCACATGTCTCGAGTAGAACCACAGCACTGACTCTGAATTACCCCACTCTATCAGAATCTATCCCTGCCAGTCATTTACATTTGAATGCCAAGCTCTGACTCCATCCATCCATCCATTACTAGGGACTCCATCCATTCAACCCATCCCCAGTCTGCAGGCAGTACTCTCCACGAAGAATCGCCAATTTCCTTCATTTCAAGTCTAACCTAGATCATTACAAACTAGAACTGTGCTTAGACTCAGAAACACTCAAAGCCACAGACGGTACTCCACCAGACCATTCTAATAGTTGGTTTTCTAGTTACTTTAATCCTTTCCTAAGTTATATGTCAAATGTCCATGTACCCTACAAATCATCTGAAAGGTCTTTAAAACCCTTTTTTTAATGATATGTAACATGTCCATGATTAACCCTTATTCCAAATGACATTTTGTGAATTTGGGAGTAAAATCGGCTAGTGGTACACAGTCTTAGAAATGCATTCCTTCAGTTACTTATCCTACATAATGTTTAATATTGTCACATTCCCAAAATAGTTTTGCCCCTTATCTAAGCCAACTTCAAGCTACATCAGCCTCCTCAACACATATATTATATTCTCTTTAAGCCATACTTTCTCTTCAAGCATTTGCTTTTAGGTGTACTTCGAGCATATTGCCTTTAAGTTGCAGCAGCCTCCTCAGAACATGGATTCTCTTCATGCCAACTGTGTAACTCTATCCCAAAGGCAATGTCCCTACAGCATTCTCATCTTTCATTGCACCTATTATTGGTCGTTCTCACATTGCCTGCACTATTCATCTTTCGAAAGTTCAAACATTCTTCTGTTATTTGTATACGTATTTCAATTGGTAATTTACCTTCTCTATTCCAACCAATTAATTAATATGTTAACTTTTTTCACTCTGGCTTGCATACTTTGTTTTCAATTTATCGGCTTTCCATATGGCGACAACTGTTATTTGTTAGATTCAACCAATATAACTAAAGCGAACTAATACTAGAACAACCGCGGGGGTGTAGTATCATATGCTACAAATATAGGCCTATATATTGATTTATTCTTGTCCCACAAATATATATGTATTGTAAGTTTAGCCATTAGGTATATATACCCAGTTCTCACCCACACCAAAGGTACACTGTCTATAAGTGTCCTACCTCAGTAAAACATACTCATCTTTCTTGGCCACACCCTAAGGCTTCAGGGCCGCATAAAAGTGTAGTGTAGCTGTGGGCAAAGAACAAAGTGCTTTCCTGTGGTCCTAGCCTTTAAATGAATGGCTGGGTAGGCGTAGTAAAGACTAGATATTCTGTGCAGTGGAACAAGACCTGTAATAGGCCCAGGCCTATTGTGTCACCCGGAGGCCTAAGAAAAGTGCCCATTTAGTTTACAAATGGTTGACCGTTTATTGGAAGAAAAGGGTTGGATTGGTTTTTCTTGGAAACCTGATATTTTGCAAGGGAATATGGGGTGAATAAAATAATTTTCTATTACAAATAAACTTAAACAATCATTACAGCCGTCCCCTAACTCAACAACTAGAAACTTTATTTAAAAGACGCGTTAAAATGTGATTTTCATGACATAATACTGATCTTAAGAGACGCAGCAGTGCAAGATTTTGCTATGTGTTCTTGTGTGTCCCTTTATCAAAAATCACGGATATAAAGATTGCCTGTATACAATATCTAGTACACTGTGGCTATTATATTTTCTATGTTTTGTTCCTAAGGGATGGGATAAAAGTATCATATCCCTTGATATATGTACCTCTATTTAACCCCTGAACAAAGACATTCAATGCCCCCAGGGTAGTGATACATTAGATAGCCTTAGTTACGTGGCTGGGGGTATGACTGGCTTGGTGGTTAGGCTCGCAGGGTTAGCCTTAGAGGTGTCACTGGGATATAATGCCTTGTTCACACTTCACGATTCCCTCAGAAACAAACAAGTTACACATTCAGAAAGGAATGGATGGGCAATTTGATTATATATTTTCTGCCATTCTTAATTGCAATGTTAATTCCAATTTCAGTTCAAATTCAACCATTTTCCACACCCAAGTTGTCGTAACCATTGTCATAACTGACGGAGTTTCAAGCTGCGGATCAATTTTAAGCCTTGTTCATACTTTACGATTCTTGCACTTACAACTAGGGTCAACTAAAATAATTAGGTCTTGTGAGAACTTATGTAAAACAATGTGAACCAAATGGTAGTAGTTGTAAATATCCGAAAACATTTCTCAAGTGTCCGAACAAAATCAGGACATAAATCTGTCTGGATTTGGTTCAGATACTGCCATAACCCAATTCTCAAATGACAAAATCGTGAGGTGTGAACGCACCTTAAGGCGGTGGCAGCAGCACAGAGGGTATAAAGTAGGGGAGCTGTCTGCCTCGGTAAAGGAGAGCCTGCAGACCCTGACTTTATGATGATTGCGTGGTGCTGCTCTAACTCCCACTACAAGGCCTAGGGCCTGTTTGTTGGAGGCTTTGGTGGGTCGGCTAGGGAGTGTTGTTAAGTAGTAGATCTGGGAGGGTAGATGTGGGGAGTGTAGGGGGTGATAGAGTCTGTGAGGTTTGGGTGCTTATTGTGATTATGTTATATGTAGTCACCTGTTGATTATTATTATTGCCTCAATGATTATAATTAAATAACACTTTTTTTAATTATAAAACTGATTATAATACATATTGAAATATTTGACACATTGACGCATGACACATGACGCATTCAGTACAACGTCAATAATGCGCAAAATATATTATTTTGTTTGTACTTGCCTCTTATTTTTCCAAATGCGCACTTAGATATTTTTGAAGTAGGAGTGATACTGAATTTGGAAATTTGGAGTGGCCTGTTTTAGCGAACAGGCAGATGATAAAACCTGAAATATGATTCCTTTACGTCCAGCTCGTATTTTCTACATATTTTATGTCACATCGCTATCAGTCCTTATTAGATTAATTGACACAGTATTGAAATATAGTGGCAGGTATCACCTTGCACCTGCCACACATGAAACTTGCACATGACCTACATTGATAAAATGATTTATCAACTTACAGTCAATTTGATAGCAATGAGAGAGAGGTAATTTGATCGATTACATGCAATTCACTGTAGGTAAATCAACAAATTTAAAATAATACTCGCTCTGTTTTTTGGATTTCCATATGCCAATTTTTTTTGACCCAGATAAGCTTTTTTTTCTATCTCAACGTACAGTTTTTAGCTGAAGTTATCTAGAACAGCCTATCAATCCTTTGAAAGTGCTGCTCCTATGGCCCGTATAATGTGACAGCTGGGGTCATATATGAGTGCCATTGCTCGGTGATTACGTTTCACAGGTTGACAGCTCCAGGCGAGCAGTCCCGAGCAGTTTTGAGCAGATTCGCTGATTCCAGCATTCTGTATGAGCTGCTCATGGAATTAGGGCAACCAGCGGCAGTGGGTTTGTGAGCTGACAGTGTCCAGAGTTGTTGGTGGTTTCTTCGGATTTGCTCGTTATACCTATTATGTGGGTTCCGAATGAGGCGATTTATAGTTACCGGAAGTTGATGGTAAGAAAGGCTATCATGACGTTTTTAATGGTTATTCTGATAGGCGGCAGAACAATTGATCCCAATTGCGTAATATTTTATAGAGACATGTTGTTTCTAAACATACTGCGGAAAGTGTCAATGTATTTTTTAAATCTGAGCTGAGAGTTTCAGGAAATAATATGACTAATACTAGGCAGTATTTGCATCATAACATGTAGTTGAAATATTTCAAATCGAAATAGTTGAATGATATAACAATTCCAGTTGTAGGACGCTTTCTTGAATTATGGGACCAAGGGATTCAAGGGATTCAAAGGCCAAAACGAATAAATAATAGTTCACAAGTAATCCATGTGGAATAGAAAGAAGCACAAGTTTCACTCAAAAATAACCACTCTTAAATTCTGTTAACTGCATAGTATTATTTTAGCTTGTTGCACGAAAAGAAAAAGAACAATTGGAATACGCATAGCTACATGTACAAAAGATAACCATTTTTATGTTTCTCCCCACGCCCAAAGGAATTTTCAATTATTTGAAGCTGCACTTTTTGTTTCTAAACATAAATGCAGTCTATCCGCATAAAGGAGGTAATTATTAAGCCCTAGAGGAACACTGTCTTTGAAATCAGTTGGAGACATTGTTATATGTTTTTATATATTTCACTGTATTCTTCAATAATGAGAGAGGCATGAACTTTCACATAATTCTACAAAGGGAATGTACTTACAATAAAACACGTAGTGTAAATACATGCGTTTGATATGGGATTCAGGAGCGTATAGAATCACTGGAATTACAACACGAGCAAATGTAGAAGTTACTTATGCTTCCTTCAAGGTTCATTATGAAAGTGTAAGCGTAAGAACTTATTTTGCAATAATTATATTATCTAACTATAAGCGTTGGCACAAAGGCATGGAAGCCGCAATTAAGCTCCTTGTGTCCCATATGTATTTAGTACACGTATTCAGTAATAACATTCTAAAACGTGGGCACGCAGGCCAACGATCTTCGCTCAAGTAAATTTCCCTTCCTCCCCCACCCCCGATACTTTCAGCCGTTTGCAAGTCTTTGCAAACCGAGTCCCTTAAATAGAAAACCCAATCAGCAAACTATTGACCGGTTGACCTTCGGATTGAGTGCATTGACCAGAGAGCCTGGAAACTAAAGAGGAATGGGCTTTTTGCAAATGCCGTTTGATCAGCAACACCAAGAAATTTAAGATGCATATACTATCTATATATCTATATATATATATATATATATATATATATGTATGTATGTATGTATGTATGTATGTATGTATGTATGTATGTATGTATGTATGTATATATATATATATAATTATGTATTCAAAATTGAAGTTTGGCACTGAACCTATAATAGTTATAGGTTCAGTGCCAAACCCAATCTCAATTTCTGTTAGTTTATAATTATTATAAACTAACGGAAATTGAGATTTAAGGTAATTGGTATTTTAGGGGGGTTTGGTAATTTTTGCCTAAATACAACATTTCAAATTTTTTTATTGATCCACTTCCTGTTAATATACAAGATCTTCCAGTAGGTAAAAATGAGGTTAACATAATTATAATACAATAGTATTTACACTATGTACATAGTCTGAGTTGCTCATCTTGTATGTGCCCTTTTGGAGTACTCACTTATTGAATGGTCCAACGACTCCTTGCGTCAGCAAAAGGGCACGACTCATGCTTCAATTGCCCGGACAGGACCCGAGGCCCAGATTTAACCTGACCTACATACCCTTTTTTACCATGTCTCTCATTCCTTGGCCGTCTTTCTTTTTACGTTTCTTATGGTTATGAGAGCAACTGGCCGCAATTTAGGATATGGGATGAAAACTAACACACTGTTCTGTTCATTTTATCATGGCTATTCATTTGTGATTATATCCATTGTAGGCCTATATCATTTTCAACAACAGTACAATATTATATGTATGATTACATTTTCTCTGTCCAATACACGGTCATTGTCCAAATTTGTCAACTATTTTTGAAAATGCAGCCCCTGCTCTTTAGTTCAACATTTTCAGTAACCATTTCTTTTGTTAACTTCTCTATTAATTCCTACAGACATGTCCTGGTCGTGCCCTGTTCTTATGAGGTTTCCATTATCAATTTCCAATACCTCATTAGAATTGACATCCAAAAGATATATTTGTAAAATTCAATACAGATATTAAACAGCGCAGTTCCTATGAAATACAAATTTTTCAACCAATGCCAAACTAGCTGTTACTCCATTCACCAACTACAGTCACAATTCACAATTTTTCCTCCACCTTCCAACCCTTCCAAACATCCATCCCAAACCACTATATAAACCCTTCAGCATAGTATGCCTTTTCCACTATGCCCTGATTTTCCCCAGCCTTCAGCCCCATACCCACTGGGCAATTTTGACAAGAGTCGGCTAATTCACTGACCTAAAATCGACTGACTCTACTAGAAGAGTCGGCCAATTTTAACGTCGATTCATATCTAACGCATACACTTCAATATGGTATACCTACAGGCGATCATAGTAGTCGACCGATTTTAGTCAGTTGCCCAAATATTGCCAGTCACCGGTAAAATTGCCTAGTAGGGATGGGGCCTTCCTCTCAAGCCTTGATGTAGTTCATATTTTTGCTCTATATTTAACTGTTTGTAATTCTGTCGCCACCAGTTATATAATAATTTTAATGGATTTAAGGCGTCTGACCATATCATGTTCAGAAGCTCACAGCTCAGCTTCTACTCAGAATATTTGAGAGCTGTTTACATTTTTAGAAAGCCTAAGCCATGTTCTGCATTCGTTGTAGCCCCATGTCAAGTAGCCCTAAAATCGCAGAGCAGGTTTTTCCTCCACCTTCCAACCCTTCCAAACATCAATCCCAAACCACTATATAAACCATTCAGCATAGTATGCCTTTTCCACTATGCCCTGATTTTCCCCAGCCTTCAGCCCCATACCCACTAGGCGATTTTGACAAGAGTCGGCTGATTCACTGACGTAAAATTGGCCGACTCTACTAGAAAAGTCGGCCGATTTTAGCACCAATTCATATCCGACGCATACACTTCAATATGGTATACCTACAGGCGATCATAGGAGTCGGCCGATTTTAGTCAGTTGTGCATAAGTAGTTGCCCGTAAAATTGCCTAGTGGGGATGGGGCCTTCCTCTCAAGCCTTAATGTAGTTCATATTTTGCTCTATATTTAACTGTATGTAATTCTGTCGCCACCAGTTATATAATAATATTAATGGATTTAAGGTGTCTGACCATATCATGTTCAGAAGCTCACAACTCAGCTTCTGCTCAGAATATTTGAGAGCTGTTTACATTTTTAGAAAGCCTAAGCCATGTTCTGCATTCGTTGTAGCCCCATGTCAAGTAGCCCTAAAATCGCAGAGCAGGTTTTTCCTCCACCTTCCAACCCTTTCAAACGTCAATCCCAAACCACTATATAAACCCTTCAGCATAGTATGCCTTTTCCACTATGCCCTGATTTTCCCCAGCCTTCCTCTCAAGCCTTGCAAGTGGCAGGCGGCTGTGATAGGACGCAGGCTAAAAGAGGCAACCTGTGATAGCAGCAGGGGCCTGCCTCCACCCTCTGGGCCTTATCACTACTGAAGCCTGGCATGCCTAGACGTAAGCTCTGGAGGAAAGGAGGGAGAGGGGGGTTACTCAAACTGAAAAACTGTAAAGCCCCATACCCACTAGGCGATTGGGGCCTCAGCGATTGTATTTTCCTCCGATCGCCCATCAATATGCTATATTGAAATGTGTATGTTTGATCTGAATCCCAATTAAAATTGTCTGACGATTCACCCGGCAATTTTATCAGACTTGTTCATTTTAATACACCATACTGATGGGTGATCAGAGGAAAATGTGATCGCCGACGCCCAAATCGACTAGTGGGTATGGGGATTAAATCTATAAATCTGGTCAGCAAGAAAAAGCTTATTTAGTGTTTCTTTTATCGTGACATACCAATAGTTAAAAGTACTGGCTAGTTATTATAAATGTTATTTAGATTAAGTGCTGTACGTTATCGGGACACATTTTGTCCCCACCCTTTGGATGTGCCGTTCGAGTTGCATTTTTGTGATGTTACAAGAACATAGGAAAACACAAACTAGTAGGAGGGGAAAGAAAGTGTTGAGGTCTTTTTTTTATTTTTCTTTCTTGTGTCCCAGAGCTATAGATGTGCGT
Source organism: Lepidonotus clava (assembly GCA_936440205.1). NCBI lineage: Eukaryota > Metazoa > Annelida > Polychaeta > Phyllodocida > Polynoidae > Lepidonotus > Lepidonotus clava. The sequence continues at coordinate 14,946,476 of OW387144.1, forward strand.
ATCTAGATGTATTGCTGGGAATCAACAAAAAATGGCCTATAGCTAAGTTCTATAGTTACCCAGTTGAGATGAAAGATTTCTTTTAAAGCGATATATTCCAATACATATATTTTGGCGAATTCGACTTAAAAGGCAAGTTTGTGTGGCTTTATTTCAGGTCCCAATGAGTTTAGGCCTACATATGATGTACTAATAGCTGATTTTGCATGTCATATATATTATATTTTCTCAGAAATTTCACAATCATAAGATAAGCGGAAATATGAACAGCTTGGATATGAATACGTCAATACTAGAAGAACATTATATAAATGGCTGTGCGAAAACAAGGGAGGTTTCAATAAAGAAATCCCTCTTCTTTGGGGAAGATCTATATATGTTTATAGATCAAAATGTGGTGAGGAAGTCATACATATGGGACCTCTCTGGTTAAGTGATCAGCATGACTATTGGTAGTGCACACGCTGATAAAATTACTTTCTTGTGTATCTGGGGATATAGGCTGAAACTATGAACTAAGCAACCCAGAAAGCTTCTTCTTCTGCTTTAAAATTGGATGTCATTCAACTCCATTCATGCCTATCTGTATACGATATCACAAACGAAGCAAGCATATTCATGATGGCTCTTATATCATTTATTCAATTAAATTAGTTTGGGGGAACTGCGCATGAAATATAGAGTGAGTGAGTGTTGGGTGTCTTACGTGGTATCGACAGCCAGGGTAATTTTCACGGCGAAAACCAGTTGGGACGAATTCTGTCTTTGGTGGCCGAATCTATGAGATAAAGGTGACAGGGGAGGCAAACAGCAGGGAATCAAAACCTAGCAATCATTTTTTCTGTATCTCATCCCTTAGCGAACCAAGCACTGACCGGGAATTGAACCCAAATAACCACTTGGTCAGTGCAGGGTCCCCCCTATCATCGCCTCATACCATGAAATATAGAATTTTTGAAAAAGAGTTTTGAGTGAGTACCCCCTCTCCCCTTTCATGCAAAGCCCAGTCGTATGCTGTTGACCCGGCGTTCAGGTTGGCAGACGGGGCGCCTAGCCTTACATGGGTTAGCATGTTTATGGGGGTCTACATAAAGAAAATGCATGCTTACATGAAGGGATGAGTCATCGTAGCACACAAGGCCTGTCAGAACTCCCGTCCATAGGACTGGTTTTTTCATAACATTTGATACTATAGGACTAGGTGAACTGTCCAAAACTATGTTGTTTTAGTGCAAATTATGTAGGTTCTTTGTATGTAAGGGTATGGTTTTCTAAAATAAGATGTTATATTGTGCTGTTGTTTGACACCTTATGACACTACAATTTGTGTTTTTACATCATAAAGAATAATGGTTGTAATAACAGAATCACACATGTATAAAAGTCATGTTTAAGTTCGACCATGCATGGCTTTTTATGTTAGCTATAACTACAAAATTAGTGAATAGCTATTTGAGCTTTGGCTGAAGTAATATATTGTTTGCACTCTCCACGGCAGTTATTTGTTTACAGATCTAAGGTATTTAGCGAGCAGGTGACTTTAAGTTGCATGAAAGCCTCAAATAACAACATATCTGGTGGAATACCGTCATTCATATTCAACATAGCGACTTGATAAGCATGCATTTCCGATGTACTTTTCATAATACTTTATGTTCATGCCAGTGCAACGCTTTTATTGGATGGTAACGCCTGAGAAGATGTATAGAATTCCCAAATGTTTACGTGGCAAATTTGCCCTAATACTTCAACCAATGTAACCTGAAGCTATCAGTTTCCACTCCATGGTATACACATGCTACTTACTCTGTCAACCTATGCCCTACATTGCGTGGTTAACCTACGTTTAACCATATCAAAGGACACTGTCCTACCAAGAACAAAGTACAGGTTCAAGCAAACAGCCTTAAGACTGTGTTTCACTGGCCGATTTTAATCGCTATTTCAAAAATCGCAAGCAAGAATGCGGCAAATTGAAGGCATGTTGCATATCATTAGAAAGGATTTTGAATCCTCTTTCGAATGGTATGTAGCATGTATAGTGGCATGTCATATTCACCATAAAAACTAAGGAACTAACCAATTCCGTGTCAGAACACAATCGCCTAGTGGAATACAGGCTTTAAGGAGTAGCGTGACAACGTCCCATGTCCTATCACAAACCTGGTGACAGTTACAATACTCGTTTTTGTTTCTCCAACAAAGCTCCTTATCCGTTCCTCCAGGAACCAAGCCTGCAGTATCATGTTCCAGGGGTGACCCCTGCTGCTTAAGAAGCAAACCAAAGGTACTTAAAGAGCCGAGAATCCTTTACAATGCAGCTCCTTTCTATCGCTCTGTGTACTATCGATTGCTAGGGATTCCCTTTACTTTCATCTCCTCAGTCTTTTGTCTTTTAAAAGAGAATCGAATTAAGTTGGTTAAAGTGGTGTTTTTTACCTTTGCCCTTTTTCTCTTTGAGTAATTCCTCCAGGGTTCAGGCCAGGTGAGTCAGGCAGGTGTGTTGCCTTTGTTAGTGTGGTGGCTGAGGTCAGTCTTTTATGTTCCTGAGAACCATGCGCCTGCAGTTTACGTTCATTTTAGTATACTACTAGCAGTTGCGCTCTGGTATAAACTGTAAGTAAAAGCGGTGTGAAACCTGTCTAGTTGATGAATTCTGAGTGTGTTGACCGTCTATTTCAACATAGCATTGCTAGTATGGTTGCTGATCCCCATATCTATTAACTGAATGATTGCCTAAAAGAACATTGTTCTTGAATAATTAAAGAGACAGGGGGAACTAAAGGGAACGTGGAAGAGGGTTATATTCAGAGATACATAAAGGGAATATAGACGTTGTGCAGATGACGTCACTATAAATAAACATATGTAAAAATATCATCATTCATAATTTCTGTGATCATGTGCTCCTGATCACCACGTGGTGATCACCAAAAAGTGATCACGTGACCACGTCTGCACAAGGTCTATACCAAATTGATGGGAACAAGAAGTTGGGAGAACGAAGCAGACTCTTATGGAAATTGTAGAACAGAATAAGCGCATGGGAAGAACAGAAACTGTTGAGCCAATGGGGATGACCATCAATGCGTTGTAAGGACGATTCTGGATCGTCTATGAAAATGGGTTTGTTGAAAAAACGGTTATTCTCATGAGGCATATTATCTGTCATAGAGTCTCAAACTATTCATATCACAGAAAGGAAGGATTGATCATGATATATTATTCCAAATAGATTCGACAATAAAATGTATGACAAGAGAACGTGCTAGTGTTTTGTCTTATCTTAGATAGCTTTAAGGTATGGAAGGTACAAAAGAGTAGGTGTGAATGTACAAAGTGGGCCGAGCAAGGTGGAGCAGAATGGACCGGCCAGAAGAGGCAGGGATATCAGCTCTGAACGGCTTTATTACCTATAGAGATACACCCTACCAATAGACCCACACACTCAAGTTATTAGCATCGGGTCGCAGGGGGAGATGAGTGGTGGAATATACCCCTTCTCGGCCGCGCGCCCCCTAGTGTGATCTAATTGTCCATCTGTGGCCATCCCCCTGACCCAGCCCCCTAAAGGCTGTATTCCACTAGCCGATTTTACTCCCGATATCAAAAATCAGCAGTGGGAATTTCGGTCAATCAAATACATGTTGCATACCATTAGAACGGTCTTTGAATTCTCTTTCAAACGATATGTAGGATGTGTGGTCTTTTGCGACATTACCGGTAAAAGCGTATAAATTACCAAATAACCGGCAGTCGGAATCACCAAGTGGAACACCGGCTTTTCCCTCCCTACTCCCCTATGGTGCCATCCATAGCCAATCGTGGCCCTCATACATTATGAATGGACACTCCGCTGGTTTCATCCTATACGTGTACATCGGGCGCTGGGCGTTTGGGCCATGTTCGGGAACTAGCTCTCTCAGATTAGCTTAATGAGCTGCTCGGCGTTAGGGGTCGGGGAGCAGGATGTGAGCAGCTCGGAGCAGCTCGTCTCCTGGGGGAGCTGCTCTGTGGGGCCTACTCCAGGCGTGAGGCCGCCCATAATAGGCCTGTGTGCCACCCATATCGACATGTAACTCGCTAATAGGCTCCCCTCCCCCCGCCTACCTACCACCATCTGCTCCTTTGTAACACCTAGGCCTACAGTACTTTAATATTCTATTGTTTGTAGGAACATGGGTTTTTGTATATGTATGTTATTGATCCTGATGAAGATATGAAAGGATCGAAATATGTTGATTTAACACAAAGTCTTCACCAATAAATAATGCAACACGTCCAACAATCGTTTGGGATTAGAGTTCGATATAGCCTAGTTGGCACTAGGTTTAAATGTATGTTATTAGTAGGCTTTGTCAGTTTGGATTGATAATGAAATAGCGTTCTTTTGGTGAAAGAATTCAATTTTTCCTGAATACAACGCAAATTGAATTAAGTTTGCAATTTATATTTTTCAATAACACATTAAATAAAGTATCTAATGATATCCTCTGCGAAAAGGAGTCTTATATATGGCCTCGAATATTGAATAGGAAAGAACTATGATCGTATCATGTGTCCTAGCGAGTACTAATACTAATACATTTTATTACACAAGTAGAACTGAACAGGCAATTAGTAAAGCTAAAAAATGTTATATTGATAGGTCTAAGAGTGTTGCTACTTTTGATAAAATAATGACCTTCTCGCTACTCGTCATATAGCCTATCTTTTTGTAACTAATTACCATGCCTGTTTTGCAACTGATGCACCTGTTCCATACTACCCCTCCTAGGCTTCTCATACCTAGGCTCATGGGACTCTAACAGGGCTGCCCCCCGTCAGGCACGGCCCCCAGCGGGGATGTCCCGTACTAAGCCCTTCCCTGTCAGAAGGGCCTTAAGGGCCCAGAGCCGTGAAGGGCATTTTGATCAGGGGAGTAGCAATGGGAACGGGGGGGGGGAGGAGGGGAGGGAGCTGGAAGGAGGGGAAAGGGGTTGAGGGAAATGAAGAGGCTATTCATAAAGATTAAGAAGGGCACATGTATATTCGGAAAAGGGGTAGCCTTAAACGAAAATATATTCAGGATAAAAAAAGGAGGGATAGGTATGATATGTTAAGTAGAAGGTAATTCCCCAAGTGGGTAAGAAAGAATGAATTTCCAGAGAATTGCCGAATGGACTGCTGCTCTTAAAGGGATGAGTAGATATGATATAGAAATACTGTTCATGTTCGAGAAACATACCAAGAATACTGACTATTAACAATGATCACAGGCTTAAATCCAGGAAAAACTATGATAGGGGAAATGAACGTGTGGATGTGTCAGCTAGGCAGTCGATTGTTAATAAAGGAAACAAGAGGGACAATATTGAAAAAGTACATTATAGTCATGTCGTCATAGGACATACTGGAGAGCTCATATCGGAAATTCAAGGGATATGAATAGATAACAAATGGTGTAATCAGCAGTCAGAGTGAATGACGGGAGCACACAGGTCGATGTGGGAACGAGGTAAGTGCGTAGGCGGGACCCTCTGAGAATGCGGTAAGGATGGGGGGGAAGGCTTCGTAGAGGGCAGTGTCTATAGGTCGGAAGGTGGTGGGGTGGTGGGGTGGTGGGGTAGTGGGGTGGTGGTGGTGGGGTGGAGAAGGGAGGGGTGATCGATAGGTCCTGAAGATGGACTGGTACCTTGCATACCTCCACGGTTTGTTCCCACAGTATGTTACCATCCTGGGACGCCTTGGCCCTCCAGGGTCGGGTACTGGACGAGGTCTCCAGAAGGTTTCTAGAAATCCATTGTTTATGTTTATATGAGTTTATTCCAATAACCGGGGAACCACGCACCAATAAGGTATACAACGTAGATATAGAAAAGATATTGGTGTTGATGTTGTCATTAATTCTCAATCAAAATAAAATATCAGAGCAATGTCTTTGAAACACAAAGGCCATAGTAGTACAGGGATATTAAATGCAATGTCTTAGATTTAGGACATTACGAACGGCGAGGGCTTATGCGTTTAACCCATTCAATTTACCCTTACACGATCTTTCAGCTGCTTTCAATATGTAATATCCCTTCAATAGGATATACATTTGTACATTTTGAAAACGGTTAAATGAAATGATTACTCATCCTGAAATAGTAAAAACCTTATCGAAAAGGATGAGTAACATCCTATTAATGGCGCTAACGTTACCCTGCAGGAGGGGATGGCATACAGATGTAAGATAAAGTAAACTTTCTTATTCGTGTCATATATAATCGTTCTTTCCTTTTACCGAATCCGCGGCATGTATCATATAAAGAGTCGGACAGTGATGCAGCTATTTTGCCGATACTAGGGCAAGGCGAGCATCATTTGCACAATGACCTCACACACACCTTATGTTCACAACTAATTTGTGGTTTCAACTGTTGCCTGTCAATAGTAATCCCCAAATGAGCTCCAATCAAGATTGTGGGAGAAAACGCGCGAAAATGAGAAAATGTCGTCTGCGGATGTGCCACAAAGTGTTGGCCAAAAACCAAAACATTAACCCACATGTAGGCGACACAGAAAAAACATGTCTTTGATGAATTAGGGACCAGGCAGTTATTTTTGGAGAAAGAAAATGGTAAAAACAGAAAAATATGCCGCTTCCGCAAACACACCCGCGCTGTCTTGGGCAGCGGCGTTTTGGGAGGCAAGACAAATAGAGAGCGTCTGTTTTCCGAGGCAAAGGCCCTCTCCACTCTCCCCCCACATTCCCCTTTTCTGGCCACTTCGCGCGTGCGCAGACGTGAGCTGCAGGTCCCCAAAGGATTGATCTTTCTATTTGATGAGCGTCCGACGAACTGGGGGGCACCAGGCAGAGGCTTGGTTCTCGCCTTGGCCGCCAGGGGATGTGCTTGGAGAGTGTATAAAACACGACCTCGTTATGGACTTGGGAAAGTCTGAGGTCACGTGACCGCTCATTAGCATATTCTTGGTTGATATATAGCACTAGTGGAGGAAACGAGGCAGGGGCAAGAGGATTCATTGAGGTTCTATAAAGAAAACTAAGTACAGCCCAGATTAATCACACTGGCCCATACTTAACATGATATAAAGCATGCACTTTCACTTGTGACCTTAACACAAACGCAATAGTCTCAAAAGACAACAGATAGGCCTATTTGCTTCACTGTTACTCCGATCGCCAAAATATAAAATCTGGCACCTGAAACATGAAACAAGCTCATCTTGTGTGACCTCCTGAAAAAGTTACCCTAGAAATTAAACCATGTTTACATATAAGAAGGAAATTGTTCCACTTTGCCCAGGGATGTTCTGAGGCCACTCTGCACAGTGAGCAATCTAGTCTACCCTAGTCTGGCCCAGCATGGTGGAGAATATTTGTCCAGAGGGTTCTGAGAACGTTATATTATTCAACACGGTTTTTGCATGGCCCTGGGCCCGACAAGACACTAAAGCCCCATACCCACTAGGCGATTTTGCCTGAGTCGGCCGACTCATTGGCCCTAAAATCAGCCGAATCTACCCTTAGAATCAGCTGACTTTAGGGCTGATTCAGATCAAACATACACATTTCAGTACACCATACTGACAGGTGATCACAAGAATCGGCCGATTCTCCCAGTCGCCCATCACCCATCGCCGGAAAAATTTCCTAGTGGGTATGGGGCTTAACTTTAGCCTCTTGGCGTCGTCCCGACGAGGAATTAGCATGTCAAGTGGCCATGGGACAGTTGTGACAGCCCCTGTGATTGGTCAAATCCCCCCGACCGAGGCGACCCCTATCGGACGCCGGCAGTTTAGTAACTTGACCTAGGTTTATTGACACAACCTTCTCTGCCCCTAGGCCTGAGTACTGAAATGTTAATCCATAGTAGGTCTGTTCAAATTCAATATTGACTAGGTTTTTGAAATTCAGAAAATTAAAGGATATACGTCTAGACTTAAAGCAATGGTATCATCCAACTGTTGTGAACGTGAATGGCTCCACCTCTTACTCTAACGACATCATTGGCTTTTATTATTTTCCTAATATTCCATTACTAATTGTAAAAAGAGAAGCTCATACGGAAAAGATAAATTCACTTTACCGTTGACTGTAACACAGTTCCAGGGAAACTAAAAACAATATCCGTTCAATTTGAATGCATCCACTCATGTATACGCATGCGTCACTCCCACGGCAGTATAATTCTACAATATGAACCGATGATTTCTCTCAATGCCCTCACTAATGAAATATTCAATCCCCCAGGCTTGTTGGCATCACACTTACAATCATTTGATTTGTTTGCATTTCAAAATATCAGGAGGCTTTCATATTCCCTAGCAATGATCCAATACCAAGGGAAACAAAGCTAGATGTGTTATGCTTCTAAAGCCTGGCTACCTATTTTGATCGTTTTTTGTATGTTCCATTTGGGTTCCCATGTGTCTGAACATATTCCTTTTTAGCTTAAAGCTAACAGTATCGTCATAATGTGTATTTCATGGGCCTCTCCTAGAACTAGAAAAGCAATTTAGATCTTATCAACATGTGTCATCTATCTTTCTAAACGATCGGTCTGGGAACTGCTAGCCAAGTGATTCTGGATACTCTCTATATCTATACAACCCGCCGTTTAAAATGGGAATGCTGGATGGAATACATTATTCTATCCTTAACATAAGTATTCTAATAAGGATAACCATTAAATCGATCCACTAAAAGTTGCGAGTTTACCCAAAAGGTTTGCAGTTTTAGAGACAGGAATAGAATCTGAACATATACTTAACCCAAAAGCAGAGCAAAAATAAAAAGCAAGAAGCTAACCTAGCAACATCAATGTATATCTCCAGAACTAAATATTATATCTAACAAACAATAGTCCATAATGGAAATATGGAACAGCTAAGATAATTATGTCTTTAACTGGGGTTTATTTGCCAGAAATATAATTATGGAGCAAATTCATTTTAGTTCCCTTTAGCGGGGACTACTTTTTTATTTGCCTGAAATAGCGCGTGCTCAAGCGACAAAGCAATAATGATTGCTACTGGATAGGTCTATTCTACCACTTGATATCTGAGTGGTCATACCCTTCTAGGAGAGGACAATGTCTGGACTCTGTCCATATCCCCTAGGACGTGGTGGTGTCCTGTCTGAGCTAATGGGCGAGCTGCTCCTACCATTAGTGTATTGTAATGAGCTGCTCAGAAGGTGACCCCAAGATGACCCCAACCCTACACTCTCCTAGCACAACCTCTGTCCAAGAAAGCCTTATGGCCAATACCCACTTGGCGATTTTACTGTTGCTGGGCGACGAGCGACTGGGAGAATCGGCAGTAAAATCGCTGGGTGATCACAATCACCGGGCGATTCTCTGGGGGTATGATGCACATTCTGGGCAACAGGCGACGGATGACAGGATCGCAGAGGAAATAGTTGGGAAAACTGAGAAATTATCAAACTCGCGTGATATTTCAGTCGCTCAGTGACAACGCCGATGATTCTCCTCGTCGTCCGTCGCCCTTCAGCACTACAGTCGCTTAGTGGGTATGGCCCTTTAAGAAATAGAAATGGTAGGATGTCTACAGTTAGGGCATTAACGTTGAGCATTGTTACTTCGAAGTGTTACGCTCAATATTGTTGATTGTTCCATAATGCACTGTAAAAGGTTAATGTTATTCTACAGCAAATTGTACAGCTAAGTTACATCAATGTTTGCTGTTGGAAAATAGACAGTTAAACTTGCCGTAGGATTACAAAATTTGTGCTGTAAATTTGAAATTACATGATGAGAATGTTTTTTTACAGTTCATCTTACTGTAAAATACAGTGACCACCAGGAGTGCAAAAGTAAAAAGTAAAAAAACGTTTTTGGCATATTACCTTTAAACCATATTTCCAGGTGAATTAATTACATTTAATGATGTCAAAAACTGAATACCATACACACAAAATGAACTGATATTTTAAGTTAATGAAATACATAGTAATAATTGTAATTATTATGCGATAATTATAAACTGTATGCATAGACACCTTTTTGGTGTTAAGTTTAATTTATAGGTAAGTAATGATCTCTCAAGCCTGCTGCAACATCACCCAATGCATGTATGTGCTAGTAAATCTAGCATAATTACATCCCACAACCTCTATAACATTGGTTTGTGGTTGGGAATTTACATTTTATTTGAATTATGGGTAATATATTAGGTTAAATTGATGATAAAAGGCTTTTAATTTGAAGTGCTGTAAAATAACGGTGCACTGTAAATTTACAGTAAACTTTGCTGGAAACTTTGTTGCCAGCAAAGTTTACTGTAAATTTACAGTACTTAGTTTGCTGTTAATTTACAGTAATGGTTGCTGTAAGACATATATAGTACCATGAACTGTAGAATTTACAGTACATTGAGCGCTGTAATATTTACAGCACTATTTGCTGTAAGATGCCTACAGTATCATGCACTGTACAATTTACAGTACATCTTATGCTGTAATTATACAGCAAAGTTTACTGGAAACTTTGTTGCCAGCAAAGTTTACTGTAAATTTACAGCATTTACTTTTTACAGTGTGTTCTATGTAACATAGACACAAGTATATGATTCATTCAAGTTAACAGTAAGGTTTCCAGTTCGCAGGCTGGGCAAAGTTATTTGAAATTATTCCACTCGGTATTGTTGACTGTTCCATACGGCCCCGTGCAGCTTAGATATGCCCATGCGTTTGATTCAATTGAATTGAGATTGCATTCAGTTGAAATGATGGGCGTCATCAGAGGAGGATTCATACAAATGAAAACGGTACAGAAAACACAGACTGAGCTTGAATTCTATAATTTTGCCTGTTATCAAGAATGTACTTCAGGGCAACTAAAGGCAGGCCCGTCGTCCTTCATATACAAAAGCTTCTGCAACGTTAAAGGATATATTCCACTTTACACTTTCTGCATACAGAACCATGAAAAGATGCAAAGAAACTTGCTTGCAGTATGGTACCGCAAGGCGAAACATAGGTACTTGCGTTACTTCTGTGCAGTACTTCCTTGCGGTACTTAATTGCGATACATATACTTTCTTGCAGTACTCGCCACCACAATTATCTTATATAGGTTTTCTATGGTTTGCTTGTGGTCTCAGTTACCAACATGTTGGTATCTGCAACGCAAACTATTTGCGTTTGAAAATGCTGCAAAGTGAAATATGGCTCTCTTGACCTTTCACGATCGGGGTCTGTTCAGATGACATACATTTGTACCAGTCGCATCGTATTTCATTTACAAACATTTTAAAGATGTACTTGCATCTAAAAGGATCCACTCTTTCCCACTCCCTCACATCCTATTCAAAAGGTATTTTTTAATAGTCCATTATGATATAAATGCATTTGTATAGGAAGATACAGCAGACGGGTAAAACATGCCTCTAATGAAGCACATCAACACAGTACATCTTTGCATGTTTACGGTTGCATGTCACAACATACACGTGCCTTTTGCGTGTACTTTTTCTTCTCAGGTTGGGAAATAACATTTCGTGACTCTGACGGTAAAGAAACATCTAAGACAAAGCTACCCTTCGTCCATACGTAACTTTTCAGGCTATTTCTGGCCTACAAACTTCCCACAAAAGTGGTACTTCAGTAAGATGTTTCCCTCCTCTCTGAGGCTCTTCCAAAACGTCTTTCATCTATAATGGACGACATATATAGATCTTATACGACTAGAACCATGCCCAAATGGCTCTTCCTTTCCCTTTATATCGTGTATTAGAGTCTGGACTCTTTTATTATCGTATTGATTGCAATTTGACCAACTTCCATTCAATTTATGCAGATCAAACGGAATATTCTGGCCAATACAGCATACTGAGTTGTTCAGAGGAGCCAATAATTATATTACAACGTTTCATCGACCTTGTTCAGCCTGGCCTGCCTATATCATCTATACATTCCCCAGTATTGAGTTTTGCTGGTAAAATAATTCTCCTGAAAGGAAAACTTTTGATAAAATTATTTGAAAATAATGCAAGATCTGCAGGTATTTTTCACGGAAAGGATGTAGTTAATCTTGAAATACTGTTTTAAAGTGATTCATCATTGACAGATGCCAGTGTAGATTAATCTATTTTAAATCAATAAATAATGCTGGAGGTGGATCCAATAATTATGACACATTATACAAATATTTTGTTTTATTGGTTTGGCCAGGGTTTTATCTCATATGCATACATACTGAATGTTGGGCAAAAAGGCAGATGGTGCCCGGACAGTAAAGAACTGGTTAAAGTGACTTTATCCTGCTAGTTGTTTTATGCGTATACATCTAAAATATGCCTCACCCACTTTTCACTCGAGGTAATCTTGCACATTTATTTTCCTTCTATGTCATTTGCATGCCAGTCTGAGCCCTCTGCCTTCCCTGCCTAGTGCCTGACATCCCCGTATGTCTTATCTAGTCATTCCTGTCATACTCAGAGATGTTCCTTCATCCATAAAGATAGGCATCAATCTCATAGAAAGGTCGTGGTCTTCCATACATAAACATGGAATTGGTTTTCCCATGCCTGCAATTTCTTTAACACACTTACAACGTTTCTTTCTTGGTGGGGTGGTCTTTGGTGAGATTTCAACAGAGGCAAAATCAGTCATGTGAGTTGTAAAAGGTTACCCAGTATTTTTAAATATGTCAAAGACTATGATGTTATGTCAATGTGACTTTGTATCTGTCAATTTCATTGTAATTCTATCTAGAATTTTTATAATGTCAATGTATCTATCACCTATGAACATAAAATGGTCCTAATAATCATGCATTCCCTTCCTTCTTCAATAAGAATCATACGGAAGGTCTAAACCCCAATTACACAATGCGTCGGGTCCCTGTTCAAGTTTGGTAACGTTGCCCAACGCAAATGGTTCATGATGAGGCTGTATTACCCTACGCGTCTGACCCAAAGTGGAGTTTATTACATTAGGCATTTTTCGGTGCATTGGGTTGCATTGGGCCACCTGGATTTACAAACATGTCTGTAAAAATAGCGCAAATCACTCACGTTGGGCAACGCGACCCAACGCAAACTTGACCTGACGCATACTGTAGTTCTCATTCACATTATAGCAGAAGACCATACCTTACCCTTTCACAGAAGACCCATCTAATGTTTCCTTCTAATCTACCTTACTCAGCTAAAACAGGTGTAGTACACACTCCTAGAAGCTTTCTAATGTCAGACGTGGCTTTAAGACTGTACAAGGTGTAATTACCCTTCGGCTAATGGCACAAGGCTGCGGGTGAGAGGCTACACTGTGACCAACACTGATGGGGAGCTAGCTAGGCTAGATTGGCATTGATGACACTAGTACTGTAGGGATGAGGATTGGTTCTTTTTCCTGTTCCTGCCTTAGCATGGAACTTCCAATACTTTGAAGGGAATATTGATAAACTGTAATAGAAAGATCAAAATATTGCTTCATCTGGTTTGTTTGTTTCATCTGGTTTGGTGAATGAATTAAGTTTGTCAGTCAAAAATGTCACTGTAATGCTTAGTAGAATTGTTATAATGTTAATCACTTATAAACATGAAAGGGTACAATAAGTGTGTATTCCCTTTCTAGCTCCTTCAATAAGAGTCACACAGAATGTCTAATACTTCTCATTCACATATAGCAGAAGACCACACCTTACCCTTTTCACTGAAGACCCATCTAATGTTTCCTTCTAATCTACCTTATTCTGCTACAACAGGTGTAGTACACACTCCTAGAAGCTTTCTAATGTCAGACCTGGCTTTAAGACGGTACAAGGTGTAATTACTGTTCGGCTAATGGCACAAGGCCGCGGGTGAGAGGCTACACTGTGACCAACACTGATGGGAGCTAGCTAGGCTAGATTGGCATTGATGACACTAGTACTGTAGGGATGAGGATAGGTTCTTTTTTCTGTTCCTGCCTTAGTATGGAACTTCCAATACTTTTGAGGCAGGAATGCTAACATTTCAGCAGCCCTTAAAAGGACAAAATATTTGGTGTCAAAAACGATTGCGAAAATCAGGACATTTTCCCCATAATGAGGACAGCCTTATAAATACTAAGATATGTATTTTGGATCTTATATTTGGCATAATAAAAGTTACGAATTTACAACAAATCACGGATTATCAACATTGTACTTTATAGACTGTATCTTTTTCACATAGACAACCACTGATACTGACTGTAAACCACCTTTAGAGAACTAGGTCAGTTGTATAAGTCTTTATACTTTTAGAGAGTGACTTATCTATATTGCTTTAAGATAAACAGATCTTTCGCTTCACCATCATCATTCCCTTAGGTAGTCATAGATTGCTCTTTCAACCTGAGCAAGGTCAGATTTGCTGAGTTTGATTTGCTGTCAACAACTGTCAGTATTGCGCTTTACAGCACATATTGTGCTCAAGGTGCTGTTGCACAAGGAACTCCGGTGAGGGGTCTTCACATGAGTGACACAGGAAAAGATCCTCTCAGTTTCTGCATTAGAGTGTGGCATGCACATGCAGTTTTCCCTCTCAAAAGACTGACATGTAGAAACCTGTTTCTAAAGAAATTCAATATGTTGTAACTGTAATTTTCACACCTGTAAAGGACAATAAGGACAAGGGTCAAAAATAAGAACTGTCCTTATCAAATCAGGACAGTTGGCAGGCCTGTAATCAGAGGGAATATTGATGAATTGTAGTTGAAAGGCCAAATAGTGTTTTCTCTAACTGGTTTGTTTGTTTGAAGAATTAAGTTTGAACCAATTTTATTAAGATCTACTTTACTTTAATGTGCTTCCAGGCATTGCCAAAGTACTTCAGTTATCTGAATGATTTGAAAATACTCATCAAATCAATGATGGCTTTTCGCTGATTTTGATCCATCCAGGGACTAAGTGAGAGGTTACCAAAGCACAAAATAGGGGTTCTATTTATGTAAAATGTTTCAGCACCCTAAAAACTACCAACACTCTGTCCATCCCCGCTAATTTGCTTTCCCCATGTGAGTCAAATATTATACCTGCACTTAGTGGCCTGCTAATGTCAGATATAGTTACAAGACATAATTACCCTTAGGCTAATGGCCCATGGCTAGGGGCTGACAGTGATTGTGACAGGCGCTGAGGTAAGAAACAAGCGAGGCACTCCAAGTATGAATAACAAAAGAACTGAAGGTATAGAAAGGTTTGTTTATATTGTTGTGCAGCTGCACTAGGACGGAGCATGCAACACCTCATATATAATGAAATGACTAAATGCATTTTTTTTTCACTTTTTAACATTGTTAAGCACATATTTGGTATAACAAGGGTTAACCATCAAATTGAAAAAACTGATTCTTTGCCACTCCACCCACTTTCCACCAAATAGATATGAATAGTAAAAGATATGCATGAAGCTAAAATAGGTTAATGCAATGCAAAATGCCAGATATATAACACAGAAATTGATCCACAACTCAAGGGTTTTCCAATCAATACCCCCTGGCCCCTGAGGGTCAGGTGGGTACCCTTTTGACTTTCCCCTGGCCCTAATATTAGCAGACTGATTCTCTGCCACTCCACCCACTTTCCTCCAAATAGATATAAATAGTAAAATATATGCATGAAGCTAAAGTAGGTCAATGCAACTCAAAATGCCAGATATAGAACACAGAATTGATCCACAACTCAAGGGTTTTCCGATCAATACCCCCTGGCCCCTGAGGGTCAGGTGGGTACCCTTTTGACTTTCCCCTGGCACCTGTTATAGGATGGGTGGCCTAGACTTAAAATGCAGAAGAAATCTCAATTGCATCATTACACTATGATATTATTGTATGCATTCAACCGTATGATGGTATTTCTCAGGACCAGTATCTAAAACTGGATCAATTAAACACGATGGTTCACCTTCTACCTAAAAATTTAGTATCTAGAAGCAACCATCGACTCATCTATATTCACCTCTCTTCATCTCACCCCCATTTTGAAGAAATTGAACTTATAACTCTATCATTATGAACTGGTTCCAACAAAGTAAAGGCTTAAAAATTATTTTTTGGAATGTGCAAAGTCTCTTTAACAAGCTATCCCAGGTTAGATTTTTCATTGATACATATGAACCAGAATTGATTTGTCTATCTGAAACCTGGCTCCAAGAGTATGTAAGTGATAATATCCTGATGGTGAAGGGATATCACCTACTTAGGTGTGATCGCAATATTACATATGCAACTGGAAGGTCGAAGCGTGGAGGAGGAGTCTGTATATATATAAAGGACTATTTGGAATATGATCAGATAGCCGAATTTACTATTAGCAATCCTTTTATTGAAATGATAACCATTAAACTTAAAATACCCAATATGAGATCAATACATATAAGCTCTATTTATAGACCACCTGATGGAAATATTAAGGACTTTCTTGACATACTTGATAACCTTATGCAATACTCAGTAAATCCGAGACGACAGGATGTATATATAGGTGGGGACCTTAACATTGACTACTTAGCTCGAAGTCAATCGAAGACTAAACTGAAAGAGTTGGAAGGGAAGCATGGCTTGACTCAACTCATACGTGATATTACACGACCTTTATACTCTGACACAATTGTGGATCATATATACACAAATAATACTGATTTATGTAAAGCAGGCAATCTAGATGTCAATTTAAGCGACCATGTCCCCCAATATATTATTAGGAAGAAAATTAAAATACCGAAACCTAAAATAGAATTTACGGGACGAAGTTACAGGAATTATGATAAAAACAATTTTGGTAACCTCCTACTTCAGCACTGTTGGGATGAACTGTATACACTGAATGATGTTGATATGGCTTGGTCATATATGTTCAAAACTATTGAAGAAATAACTGATAAAGTATGTCCGACCAGAACATCTAAATTTAGGAAAGATAAACCCCCATGGTTGACCGATGAATTAATAGAACTTTCAATTGATAAAGACCTATCCCTAAAAATGGCACGACAAACTAAAAGACCTGACGATTTACTTCTGAGCAAACAATTAAGGAACGCATGTAAAAGTCAGTTCAAGCGGGCCAGAAATGATTTTATATTAGATAACCTGGAAAGACATAGAAAAGATCCTAAAAAATTTTGGAAAGCATTAACACACATATTGCCAAACAACTCTGGTAGTAGTGCCTTTAAACTACAAGATGATTCTGGTAATGAAGTCAATGAGACTGACACTGCTAAATATATTAATGATTATTTTACTACTATAGGTGGTAACTTGGCCAGTAAAATAATACCCCCTAGCAAAGAAGAGATAGTAAATTTGAATCTTACCCGACGAGATAATCTAGGTATTGAAGAACTAGAAATAGAAAATTTTTCACTAGAGGAGTTAGACCACGTATTAAAAGAAATTGACATTTATAAATCATCTGGACTAACCATATCATCTAGATTAATTAAGGATGCTTTCCATTTTTTAAGAAGACAATTACTATATATATTCAATTTGTCACTTCAAACACATCAATTTCCAACAGACTGGAAAATCGGCACAGTTGTACCGATACCCAAGATCAACAATCCCAAGAAAGTAGAAGACTTGCGTCCTATCACACTCCTCCCTTTACCTGGCAAATTATTAGAGAAACTAATACACAATAGGATTTATAGACATGTCGAGGCAAATAATCTACTTTGTCATAACCAGAATGGATTTCGTAAGAAGCACGGGACCCACGACACGATTTTTAAACTATTAGATAATATAATTACTAATTATAATAATTTTAAATCAACAACAGCTATCTTTATCGATTTTAAGAAGGCCTTTGATACTCTTGACCATCAAATTCTCATCAATAGGCTTAGCAATAATTTTTGTCTATCTAACCGAGTAGTACAATGGCTAACGAGTTACTTGAACAATAGGAAACAAAGAACAATAGCCAATGGTAATAGGTCCAACACTGTACAAATTACTCATGGTGTCCCCCAAGGGTCCATTCTGGGTCCACTGCTCTTTAATATGTATGTTAACGAAATTGTGGATGTTACATTATTTTCTACTATTTTACTGTATGCTGACGACACTGTATTGTATTATAGCAACACTTTAGATGATATGGTGAGGATCAATTTACAACAAGACTTGAATCGTCTTGAACAATGGTGTCGACTATCGAAACTGACTGTTAACACTAAGAAAACTAAATGTCTGACTTTTTTTCAACCAAGAAACCAAGGAACAATAGCAATGCGTCTTGGAGATGCACAACTGGAATCAGTCCAATTGTATAAGTATCTTGGAATATATCTAGATCACAACTTGACTTTCTCATACCAACTGAAAGAGACATACAAACTTGCCTCATACAAATTGCTACTTCTAAAGAAACTGCGGAATCTTATGACTGAGTTTACAGCCTTAACAGTCACTAAATCAATGCTTTTGCCATATTTGGATATGGGCAACGCCTATTTTACTTCGTGTACCAGGGTCCAACTACAATCTCTTGAAGTCCTACTCAATGCTGCTCTGCGTGTAGTTTATAGAGTGCAAAATCCAAGAGACACTCATTTACTGAACCTCTATAATAATGCAAATTTAACATCTTTAGAATTTAGAAGGCAATACTTCCTGATCAATATTATCTTTAGATTGATCAGTACAAGCGACATAGAAACTGTCGTGCCGGAGCGAATAACAAGGGCCAATAGAGGGACAAATGTGTATGTTCAGGTCGCTCGCAATGATATAGTGTTTAAATCACCTATATATGTGGCTAAAAGTCTGTGGAATGAGCTTCCTGTATCAATGCGGCAAATGAACAATTATGACGAATTTAAACAATGTAATAGGACAAGAACTAAAGATGAGTATGTAAGAACAGAGTTGCAGAGATTAACTGCTGGCTTGTTCATATAAATATAAATCTTAGTCTATGTTTTTTTTAATATTTTTTATTGCAATGGTTATGTGTGTCTGGTTACTGTTTACAATACTCTAATTGTATGTTGTGCATTACAGAGTTAACTTCATCTCATCTCATTTTCATTATCATCACCTTATCATAACAATCTGTGTACATATGATATCTAAACCATACTCGAATCCTGATTGAACTATACGATGACATTACAAATTATCCTAACCTGACTGGGATCACAATTGTAATTAGTTAAGATTGGGCTGGAGGTGAGGGAAGACAGGAGAAATCCTACTCACCCCAGGATAAATAAACTTGTCAAAAAAAAAAAAAAAAAATATTAGCAGACTGATTCTCTGCCACTCCACCCACTTTCCTCCAAATAGATATAAATAGTAAAATATATGCATGAAGCTAAAGTAGGTCAATGCAACTCAAAATGCCAGATATAGAACACAGAATTGATCCACAATTCAAGGGTTTTCCGATCAATTCACCTCATGGCCCCTGAGGGTCATGTGGGCACCCTCTTGACTTTCCCCTGGCCTCCCCTGGCCTCCCCTACAACTCCCTTTACACATTACTACCCCACCCCTCCGGCCGTTCCGCTTCATTGACTCGGTGATTGACCACCCCTAAGTGGTGTTATAGCCCTCCCTGGAGGACGCTATTGACGGCTCCATATTAGGCCCTCCGGCCAAGCGCCTTCCAAAACGTCATCAAAGATGTATGTCATCGACGTGAAAGGGGCCCTGTGGGGGTGGGGTGAAGGTATGGTGTTTAAGGTGAAGGGGAGGGAAAGGTGGTATAAGCGGCATACCCACTAGGCGATTTTGACCAAGTGGGCCGACTCATTGGTGCTAAAATCGGCTGATTATACCCCAATAATCGGCCGATTTTGGCACTGATACAGATCAAACAAGCACCTTTCAATGTACTGTACCAACAGGCGATCACAAGAATCGGCTGATTCTCCCAGTTGCCCGTCGCCCATCGCCGGTCAAATCGCCTAGTGGGTATGGGGCTTTAGGGGTATTGATGGTGGAGGTAGAAAGGGTTAACTTGGGTTGGGGAAGGTTGAGAAGCGGAGAAAAGAAATGAATGGAGGTGAGTGAGCAGGTTGGTGTTGGGGTGTGCATGGATAGGAATCGATACAGACAGAGGTGGCTGTGTCCATTCATATGGTTGAAAATATGGCTTGCTATGTAAAATAGGAAAGGTGTCGATGTTTGTAATATTGTAGACATAATTGAATTTAAAGAAGCAGTTGTGAATTATTCATAATTCTGTGACGAATTCCTTTGATGTCATAACATATACTTTGTACAAACACTGATGTGATTTAATTGAATACTAATTGGAAGTAGTATCATGAAATACTTGACTTGACTTCCCGATTGTAACCAGCCTAAATAATTCTGAATTAAAAAAAAAATCAGACAGAAATTCGGAGAAAAAGAAGATTAAATGAAAGGAAGGGTGCATTTCAGAAATGGAGGTAGAAAGGGTTAACTTGGTTTGAGAAAGGTTCAAAAGGGAGGGAAAAAATGAATGAAGGTGAGTGGGCAGGTATGAATGGGTAGGAAACGATACGAACAGTGCTCATTCATATGACTGAAAGAATGGCTTGTTATGTGAAAATAGGGGAAAGGGATAACATATCAAGAAGGGAATTTGGAGAATAAGAAGTTAAAGTGAAAGAAAGTCTGTAATTCGGAATTGCTTAGAGAAGGAATGGGTGTATCAAGAGATATTCTATATGGACAACATTAGTTATTCTATTCTTCTCAAATTTGAACGGCAAAAGCGGTACCAAAAGAGCGCATCTCAATGTGATATCCGGGATATTGAAAAGGGGTGTCAGTACAATTATATAGTCCCATACCCTCGGGACTGAATCCATTAATGAAATGTATAATTATTAGTAGACCATGCCTAATAATGGTCGCTCAATTCATGCAGTGACTTCGATCAAGCATGTACATTTCAATACCACATCCTGACGGGCGATCGCTCAGAAACCCAATTGGCGGGCCAGAGAACTCTCTAGAGGTATGGGACATAACATTTGAATTTTTTCATTCACATAAGTATTGGAATTTGCCCTCTTTTTGGCACGGACGTGTCTACTGAAGACAGGGTTGCCTTAATTTTCCCCACTCTCTTCCTATACTAACACACATATCAGGCCCTGTCATTCTAAAGAAACACCATTTCTCTTTCATTTCATCGCACCACTGATCAGTAAGAATTGAGTCTTCCTTCCACATTATAATAACTCGGTTAGTAGTATTGGACACCAATACAAAATTGCAGAGCTTGATTGATTGGTTCCAAAAACCCAAGCAGCCTCATCATGCCTTGGTTTCACGCATGGACAATTAATTTGATTACAGACGATTGCATCTCTTGTTGATCAAGGATAAATCCATTTTATTGGGGAGCCATTTTCCTCGCCCAAAACAAACAAGATATTGGATGCACTATTTGACATTGATTACATAATTTTGGATTTCAGCCAGGGAATTTAACTCGAAATTTGAAAAATATTGTATGGTTTTACGCTGGAGAGAGAGTCCTGTTGATGTGGGGACAGAAATAAATGGATACATATTTAATTGTCTTCGCTTCATCAATATGATAGACAAGAGGGCAATCACTCACCCTGCCTTGTCTGGTATGACAGATGTGATAAGTATTAATTAAGATATGTGCTTCGGTGAGGTAGAGTAAAGCCCCATACCCACTAGGCAACTTTACTGGCGACGGGCGAATGGGAGAATTGGCCGATTCTCCCAGTTGCCTCTAAGTATATCATTCTGGAATGTACAGGTTTGATCTGAGTCGCCGGTAAAATCGGCCGTTCCTAGGGGCAGAATCAGCTGATTTTAACGGTGATCTGTCGGCCAACTCAGGGATAATCGCCTTGTGGGTATGGCCCTTAACACCAATGTGACAGCTATGATAAATATTACCATTTTTATTGTCATTTGCAGTGCCATAGGCTTGGGATTTCAAAATGCAGATATGGGTTTCTATAATGAATCATAAACAGAAAGAATGAGAAGTTCATTAAAAATGTTTCCATCAAATGAGCAATGTTTCATAACAATAATAAATTGTACACTTTAATGAAACATCTGCGCTGTTCTTGCTTGGATATTTGGCAGATGAATGAAATGATCAAATCAAAATACATTGCAAAATGATAATATATTTTGAATACAGGCAGGAAATTACCGGACCTTACGCCCACATGCACAAGTTGTAGAAAGATAAATGTCTATTTATAAGCATCAATAATACTGATTGCAGTACTTTTTTTCCCGACCAAGGCCAATTCTCAATGTAATTTTATTTTCTTGTAAGGATTGAGGGAAATAGAATATATTTATATCCCATGTAATTTAATGGGTTCATGGCTATGTAATATACTACTATGTATGCCATCAGATGTACTATTTGCTCAAATCAGCATTCTCAGTCAATCTATTACCAAGGCATGTAAGTAGCTTACTAAATTGAGTCTAAACCACCAACAATGTAATATGATATTATGTATGCTATCAGATGTAATATTTGCTCAATTGCAAATCAGCATTGCTCAGTCAATCTGTTACCCAGGCATGTCAGTAGCTTACTTAATTGAGTCTAAACCACCAACATTGTAATATGATATTATGTAGGCTATCAGATGTAATATTTGCTCAAATCAGCATTGCTCAGTCAATCTGCTACCAAGGCATGTCAGTAGCTTACTAAATTGAGTCTAAACCACCAACAAGGTAATATGATATTATGTATGATATCAGATGTAATATTTGCTTAAATCAGCATTGCTCAGCAGTCAATCTGTTACCAAGGCACGTCAGTAGCTTACCATAGTGAGCCTAAAACCCCCAACAGATTGGTGATTCATGTCACGTTAGGCCGTCAGTGCCCGAGTGCCACAAGTCATTTCTGTGAGCGATGCTCCGGCATGAACCCAAATAACCGTCACACACACAACCCTTCCTGCTCGTGTCACAATGCATTACCTGAAATGGTCTTTTATTGTGACAGTTGGGACCCTGTGACATTGGTGCCAATGTAGGGGCACTGTCTCATGTTGTCAGTGGTAATGGTTTCACCTTTTGGTCAGTGGAAATGGTTTCATATTGTATATGGAAATGAAAATGGTTTCATATTGTAGATGTTGTCAGTGGTACAGATTTCACCCTGTGGTCAATGGAAATGGTTTCATATTGTATATGGAACTGACGATTGTTTCACTTTGTGCAAGTTGTCAGTGGCAATGGTTTCACCTGGTCTTCACCAGAGGTAGGCCTAATGATTTCATATAATATTATGGAAATGAAAATAGTTTCATATTGTGGATGTTGTTAGTGATAATGGTTTCATACTCTATACCTGGTCAGTGCATTGCAGCACATTACATCATACATATAATGTGTTGACAGATGGAACTGCACATGCATCAATATTCATCAATCTATCTCACAACTATCATCAATCAATTTATGTCGTAACCATTAGGTACGTCTGCCTAATGTTTCTCTTGCTGAACTGCCGATTTCTTACTAACGCAAACATGTAATATGAAAGATGACAAAGAAAATAATTTGAGATGAATGAAGTTTACTATGCCCCAGGCCAAGTCTTTCACTGCATCTCAATCATGGATATCTTTAAACGAATCCCAGACAGAAGTGCAAATCTTTTAATGCTGGTTAACTTTATTCTCAGATGCCTATAACAAGCAACTCATTGGACAATTTTCTTCAAAACCTGAAATAGTGTTATTTTATAGGGGGTTCAGAGATGAGGGCTTAGCGACAGAATCTGCCTGCGTCCATGCAAATAATCTATGTTCTAAACAGGACACTTTGACCGTTAGCTTTTTGCTCTAACCTTGGCACACATTTGATACAAAACATTGAAATCGTGCAATTGTGAGCAAATCAAAAACCAGTTAAATCAGAAATAAATATATGAAGGATTTTTAGGGAAATATTTTCTTGATAACTAGATAATGGTGTCATGACCTAATTCGCTGGTCCCCACGGGTCCTTTAAAAAGCTGTTTTAACAAATCAGCAACCAAATGGATGGCTTGTAACAGCCTATTTTGCTGGTTCTTTGTATGGCCTGAAGTAAGTGCAGTGCGTAGAATGTAACATGCAAAAGGACATCATTTTAGAAGTAGTAGGGTAGATAAAGAGAACTCTTTTTGAAATTACTGTGTGGAAAAAAATATTCTTTGTAACTACGCAGCCATAGATCTATTACCACTCTCATTTTGCCTCTGGATTCTCTACCTTGACATTTAAAGTAGCCAGCACCTTCCCACTAAACCAGTCAGGCAGGAGGGGGCTGGGCGGATCAGGTGGTGGGTCTACTAGGCCTCGGCTCAGGTGTTGCAGCTAGATTAGATTAGATTAGCGCCCCACCTCCAGGGCTTCTACGGTTTGGTGGACCCTGACAGGCGACAACAACTCTCTAATGCCAAGGGTGGCAGTAGATGTAATTAGGTTTTGCCCGACGCCCCTTGTGTTTTCCCTTTAAGTTCTTAGGTCTCCACTTTAAGTTGTAGTGAAGAAGGGCTGTTGCCAGTAGGTTTAATTTTATCATGACATTTTCGACCCCTTTGCCTTCTGTAATTCTATTTCTTTAACTTTATTCATTCATATTTTATTTGCTCCTTGACAACTTTCTCTAAACTTAAGATAAGTCTTTCTAGCTTAATCTGTTAGAGGAATTTGTTATCACACTAAAACAGATTCTATATCAATAAAGCGCCGGGTTTCGCGATTGTATTAATATTTAGATATTCCCTCCCTCCTTTCCCACCTTTTCATGCCATTCCTCTCTTACCTCTCACTGTGGTATCTAATCTATCCATTTGCCACTTTCCACTATTCTACGTCCCTCCCCTCAACCCATTCTGTATCCAAATGCCTTTATTTCCCAAACAAAGCTTAGCTTCAATCTGCTAGCCCAAAAGTCTTGCACCTTCCAATTTCTCCAACACTAATCATACACAGTCCAAGGCAATAAATCACGATGCGATTATGACCCGATTCTAAACCCGATTTTGCAAATTGGTTTGATGAAACATCACTGTAAATGTGTAATGATCTAGAGACTGTCACTAAATTTTCAATGCAAATAATCAGGAGCTAAGCCAGCCTTTTATCAAAGGGAGTTCCAAGCAAAGATGAGGGGATTCCTGGTAAATTTAAGGGGGTTCCAACCTACACTCTTTTATTTTACACTCTATATAAGTTTTACTTATATTTTGGGAAATTAAAGGAACCCCCTGGGAACCTCCACTGGCAAATAATTATGACAAATCATGTCAAAATTGATCGCTAAAGGCATGAAACATGTATGAAAACAGAATCGGTTAGAGTTTCGTTGCATTGTGTATCACTGGCCTAATAAACAGAAAAGCATTTCATAATTTCAATCAGCTCCTCCCATACCCCAGCCAGCAGCCGCCATTGTTGGAGTGACGCTGGCAGCGCGAGCCATTGTAATTGAGCGTCTCAGAGCGGTTTGAGCAGCTCCGAGCGGCTCTGAGCAGCTCACTGGGTGATTAATGGGTAAGCATAAAGCCCATACCCACAAGGCGACTTTTACAGAATCGGCCGACTAATCGGCCCTAAAACCGGTCAATTCTAGGAGTAGAATCGGCCGATTTTAGCACCGACTCATATCAAACTTGCACATTTCAATATACTCTACTAACAGGCAATCATAGGAATTTGCCGATTCTCCCAGTTGCCTGTCGCCCATTGACGGTAAAATGGCCTAGTGTGTATGGGGCTTTAGGGCCAACAAGAATGTAGGCAACAGGGGGAAACACCAGCAACACCGGCACATTCATATGCAAAGTCTAGTGGGGATGGGGAGCTTAATTGTTAACTCCAAACCTTGAGTCCGTTTTCTTTGGATAGACTATGCTTTTCACATTCAAACTGAGCGATATGTGATGTATGTGTGTTTTGATCGTGCCTTGTTGGAGGTATTTCCATATGAAAAAGATAATTATTCTAAATTTGATTTGCAAAAGTGTAATATCGTCTGCAAAAGCAGTCTATAATGACCTCAAAATTAATACTGAATGTATTAGAGGTTTTTTTTTATCGATTAAATAGCTTACAATAATATGTTCTCCCAGCTATGTTCTAATATTGAAATATAAAATATTATTATATAGATATAATCATACGCATAGGCAGTTTCTTGATTTGATATTTGATAGCTTATCATCCCGTTCCAATACCTCCGCAATTGCCTTTTTCCTATCCCTGCCTTTAATAAATACCTAGACAATTGTTCTTTAAACGAAGACAATTTCAAAAGTCAAGAAAACTCCACTATTGAAATGGATTCCACTTATTAAGCATGCTCCGCTACCTTTTTCAGTACCCCCTCGCTTATGATGAAACCGTACGTATTTGCCTCATTTAATGGAGCCCAAGGCAAACTTCGGAAATACGCTTTGATTGGGCTTAAAGAAACTTAGATAACAATCATGGCTGCCTGACAGATATCCGAAGCCGTTCAGGCCTGCCCAAGTCCTAAGTGGTAGAAGGGTGACGCGTTGCTGTTGCCAACCTCATCACATTTTTCCTAATTATCTCCACTTCCAATTAGTTGAGGCAGCCGGAATGATCGGTTATCAGAGCTAACAGGGAAGGGGGGTTTCTCATATGGATTTATTCTGGTAATTATAATAATTGTGTTAAGATACTGAATATATTTCAATATGTTTTCTCTTGCTGGTCATTTGGACTCTTTTCTGTTTGAATTTGGAACTACCCTTTCTCCTGTAAACTTGAATAATTCCCATTGATAGTGTTTCCTTTTCCCTTGTATTTTTGGCGTATTCAGATTCATTCTATATCCATCACGATTTAACTGCCACACATTTTATTGTTACCTCTGTCATTAATTGTGTGCCACATGATGAAAAGAAAATATAGATTTGTTCACATTTTATCAGTAATACTTTCTTTTGTTATGGTCGGTTTTAAAACATCTTTATTGGAATTTCATATGGAACAAATAACCATCAACTTTTGGTTAGTTCTGACATATCTTTCATCAAATAACCACCATGAATATTTTCTGGTAAATTACAGCATACTATTATTCTTTA
The DNA here is from genome assembly GCA_936440205.1 of Lepidonotus clava. Taxonomy (NCBI): domain Eukaryota; kingdom Metazoa; phylum Annelida; class Polychaeta; order Phyllodocida; family Polynoidae; genus Lepidonotus; species Lepidonotus clava. The sequence goes on from OW387144.1 coordinate 14,973,532, forward strand.
TATCTCCTTGAAAATATAGTGTGTTTTAACAGTGTGTCCCCCAATACTTCTATATTTCCGGTTGGTCTTTTCCTGTGATATTCTTCCCTCCAGTTCTCATCCTAGCCACATCACTACCCTATTCAACCACTTCATAAAAGCTGCACTATAGTTTGGGTACCACTCAAAATCACGGAATTGCCTCAATGTAGCCTCCTGCCGCAAGCATTGTACAATCATAGTCAAATTCAATGCATAATACATGCATGCCTACCATTCGTATCTGCGGTTACATTGTTACCCTTTCCATTCTGACCGTTTCCTTATTGAATAAGCCTGTTCCATCCCAAAGCCTACATTATCCGCCACCACTGATTCCTCCCTTTGATATATTTCCCTAGCACCACCCTCCATTACTACCCTTTATCATCGTTCTCTAACCACAAAATGTGCCCTGCAGACCAGCAGTCAGTCCCTTCACAATCACTGAAGGCCGTATTCCACTATCCGATTTTACTCGCGATTTCCCAAATTGTCACTAATTGAACGTTGGGCAAAGTGTAGGCATGTTACATATTATTAGAAAGGATTTTGAAAACCCATTCAAATGATATGTAACAACCCTGGGCTCTTACATATTCCTAATGAAAACTTTGGAATTACAAATTATTGACAATGAAAATCGCCTAGTGGAATACAGGCTTAAACCTCTGAAAAGAGCCATGTGATCAGCATTCGACACACAGTAGGAAACATGCCTGGAGGGAAGTGGCGTTGTGATGAATTCACCAATAGCACCTACTGTTGCAGTATTTCACTGCGTCCTTTGGCAGTCTCTATGCACACCCTCCTGGCCCAAATGGCACCTTTTGTTTGCCTCGACGACTGAAATGACTATCTGCTACCAACTGGCAGCGGAAGGTAGAAGATCAAACGTAGACTTGCTATACAACCATGCAGGAATTTTGAAGATGGATGTTTATATTAAATATAAACATAGTATATGTTATAATACGTTTTGAATATGGATATCTATATTAAATATAAACATACATCTTCAAAATTTTATTTTTGGTGATACTTTTCAATGTTGATTAACTATTATTCAGGCTGGAACAATAGATACCCTGAATTCTAAAGTTGAAATAGATTATACCATTATTGTAAACATAAAAATGCAGCAATTATAAATCAGGGTGAAATCTTAGTTAGGATGAGAACAATTATTGCATAGAGGTTCTGCAAAGAGAAAGGGCAACTCTATTTTATTTTCACACATCGATAGAAATGTTATAAGCGCATTCAATAGCTATTGGATGCACACACAAAATGCTTGATACTACCATAACCCGAAAGAATCCGAAACAGAATAGCATCGACTAATTTCCTCATCTTTACAATCGATCTGTCTCGCCTCCAAACATTTTGCAGGACCCTCCTGTCCCTAGATGGTATTATCAGAAATATCCTGGCTTTTCAGCAATTTTGGCCTTGTGTCTAGTCTTGGAGGCTCCATATCCTTTGCAGGCGATGAGAGAGAACGTGAAATGGGGAGAATGGGCACTCACGTGTCTTTATCTTATTGTTGACCTATGTGCTACCTTTGTGTTGGTGTTGGTATGGTATGGTAATGTCTTAGTTGACCATAAAGCTACACACCCACAAGGCGATTCTCACCAAGTCAGCTGACGGATTAGCATTAAAACCTGCCAACCAGAAGGTCAAGCATCTGTGAGTATCTATGAATTGGCAACAGAATTGACATGGAATCGCAAGTAAAAGGTTGGCCGACTATTGTAGCGAGAGTCGGTAAGGTTTGGGCCAACGTAGCAGGTATGGTACTTCTTGACTGGAGTTATTGTTTATTTGGAAATAAAACCCATGACACACTTACCACAGAATGCGCATTCCATGACTGCTATAACTATAGTCCCATTGCCCATAATGGGGCCTAGTCTGAAAGCATTATGCCTTCTTATAATATGCACAAAATACATTCACGTCATTGCTGGTCTATGGTCTCTCTGACCTGGTTTTCACCAAACTAACACATAGCTAAGGAAGCTAGCACCCTTTACAGACTAGACTCAGAAGGCACATTGTCCATGCACTGAACTGTCATTACCTACACATTTTCAGCCTAGTCTATAACCCTTTACAGACTAACCCTAAATGAGCATTATGCCACTAAAACAACATGTTGGGACTATTCTGTAAAGGTTTTCTTTTTCTTTTTTATTGAATAAATCCGTTTCACATTAGTTTTAGGCATACAAGTCATCACTTAGCCCTACAAAAGAGGGAGTGAACCGTTTCTATGTGTACAAAGTCTCTGGTGTGGGTTAGAGGAGCTGGGTCCATTAGCCGGCCCAGATTGAGTCAGGTCTGGCACTGTTTGCTGTTCTTACACCACATTCCGTAATAGTCGGACAGACACCAGTGACTAGGCTACAAATGGGGAATTAGACTCGTAGAGGGAGTCAAATGTAGAGGTGAAGCCTCGTACTTGGCGTTAAGGTGCACTGGCGGATCCAGGATTTTGAAAAGGTGGGGGGGGGGGCGCTATTGGAATTAATTTCTTTAATGACTTTTTGGTCGAATTTTACATTAAAAAATGCTAAATTTTCCAGAAAAAGGGGGACTGCGGCCCCCCCCCCCCTCTTGATCTGCCACTGCAGGTGTTAGGCAGATAAAGAAACACATTTTGTGAAATAACAAAATAAGAAAAAAAAGAAATTTCACATTTTATTCTTTTAAATTTTTGTTTTTATTTTCTTTTAATTCTAGGAATAGCCCTGTGAACTCACAGATGGCTGTCTCTAATATATAGACCAATAGGCAGACACAGACAGACACAAATCCAATCAATGAAATAGACCCACAGAATTAGTCGTAAGAATGCAAACAAATATATAATAACTTCACGTCGTTTACGGCCAATGTATAATGTAAAGTCCTAGAGATGATAATTGTTGACATCAACTAGTTCCACAATAATCAAAGCATCATTACGAATACGAATCTAATTCTATTTTGTTTCTTATGTTAACCTTGTTGTGTAGTTCTCTAATTACTTTCATTTAAAGCTTCCACAAAAACATCCTCTCCGTAGCTGCACATATATGATTCTACCTTTAATGTTAAGAGTTTCTACTTCAACTAAGCAGTTCTGTTTTGAAGGACCTGCCTCAAGTTGATGAAGTCTGAGACAGCTTTGAACTGACAACTTGTGAAGTTATAGGAGAAAGTAGAAGGGAGGGACATGAGATGTAATTAGACAAGTATGCCTTCTTCAAAGTCCTCGTCTGGAATTGACTTACTAAAGGCATTCCGAAAGGTCCTTGATTATCTTGACATACAGTATTGGCATGTTCTTTAGCGTTCTTTAGTCTTTATCTACTGCTCTTGATTTATCAATGTCAGTATATCACTTGTACTGAAAGTTGTATTTATAACGGATACAACATATTTCATATACTTGAACATGCATTTGTATAAATACAACTACCGCCAGCTGTTTTAAGATGTTCAAGTTTAGAGGTAATGAAAAATAAGAAAGTCTACGATTTGAAATATTACTGTAGATTCCTGATGAATTCTAGAACTGAATAACAACAGAATTATGATGAGTAAAATCCCTTCTGTTTTGGTAACGACCGAGCAATAATACCTGAATGATTGAACGATTAAAGAGAAATCTAAAAATCTAAAGAAAAACATAGAAACTAATTTAAGATCAAGTTTGATATAACCTGTGTAATGGCTGAAATGTATGGCATGGCAATTAGGTTTAATAATAACTCTCCTCCTTATCAAATGGCGTGTTGGGCTGGCATGTTTCGCTCACTGAACAGCTTCTAAATTGAGTGTAAATTACCTGCCATGATTGTAGTCATGCAACACTTGTGTGCTTTCATTCCCCGTCGAATCGATCTTAACCAATTTCAGTTCTGTTTGTCTTGTGAAGTGTCCTACCTCACATTCATACCATCAATTATTCAAGAGATGAAATAACCTGCAATGATGTAAAGTTGGAGTTGGCTTGTTTTGATTGTTTCTAATTATTGGCTTAAATAAACTGATAGCTGAATTGATATAAAAGATGTCATAATTGAGAATAGATAGCCTATTATTTCAAATGGATCAAGCACAGCTGTTTTTCATACAAAAGGAAGAAGTCCACAGTCACATAAACCTTATCTCATTTTCTATATCATTTTTTGTAACAGTTCATTATCTTTTAAGACATTATAATTGAGGATAAGTAGTAGAAGCGCTGCTTCATTTCTCCTTCTAAATAGAACCAAATTTTAGCCAAAGCAGTTGAGAATAAGGATTATAATTTCATCTCCATTCTCATCTATTTTAATAGATCTTGTTTCATAGAGGTCACCAATTAGATCATAAAACATAATGCATTAATGCGTAATGAAATTCCATAAGACCGATTAAAGTGCGATGTTTTCCCGGACTGCGTCTTTCGCATGCACTTTCGACTATTGACATTGTTTCTGATGAAGATTGATGTGTACTGGGAGTCCTGAACACTAGTCAGCATTTGTTGTAAATTGGCTGAAAGCATGCGGTAATGGTAAAATCCCCCTACTTTTAGCCCTCTAACAAGATGGACTACCCCCTCTTTGGTCGATAAATTGACAGAATGGGGTCAAAATTCAGATAAAACCTTCAAAAGTGAAGCATCTCATGCCAAGTATAGTTGACTTTATGTTCATTGCTATTGATAATATATTTTGTCCAACATGGATTTTTTTCTATCTCATAGTTTCTCTATATGGTCCTGTTGTACGTTTTAGGGCTCCAGGTGTTTCTTTTTTAGTACTTGGAAGCGGACTAAAATGTTAGTATCAATGACCCATTACACACGTGATCACAATTCTATCAGTTCCAAAGATTATTATGTTATATATTATAGAATTTTCAACATTTTTTCCCGTTAACACTGTATTTGACAACAAGTTTTTTCATACCTTTTCGTAAGCATTCCCATTCTTAATTGCAGGAAAATGATTTTATCATTTTTCGTTTACAAAAGCAACTGGTAAAACATCAATGTTGGGTTTTCTTTGACAAAACATTATTGAATGTGACGAAATAGTACAGATGAATGATTGGGTGTCTGTGTGTGTCTGGGGGGGAACAGGTTTAGAGGGTTGTAGTTAAACAGAAACAGTCTGTGTAGCTGAAGTGCATGATTAATATGACATGGAGAGTGAAACATTACCATCCCATGTTGCGTGGGCCACTGATAAAATAAAAAATGTGAAAAAAACGAGCTGCTACTTTTTCACATGATTGATTCTCGATAGGCAGAAGTGGCTTGTGAAAAAAGCCTTGCTCGAAAATTCATGAGGTTTTATTATGATATTGACTTATGGTTATGTCTATACATTAAGTTGAGCGGTAGTGTCAGCAGATTTATATTTAGGCCAAAGGAAAAAGTTTCCTGCCATTGTCCCCTGGCTTTAGATAAAACAAAATGGGAAAATAAAGTAGAAGATCATGAGTTTTTAATGATTGCCGCGGAATGTGCTATGATCATTCTCATTTTGTGACTGGGATGAACCTGAGCAATGTTATATTTTTGTTATTTCACATCACATGGAATTGAAAGAGAGTTATTTTATAATCAGTAAGAGAAACATTTTCATTTCACTGCATGCGGGAGATCGATCTTCTCTACTGTTTGACAGTTTCATAACAGAATACGGAGACAAGCACACAGAGAATCGACCTTTGAAAATGAAATGAACAGTCTGAGTAATTATGTTGCAAAGAACCTGATTGCCCATTGTCAACTCCACATTGTTGTGATATGGGACGATATATATATGAAATACAATTGTATGAAATAAGACACATCATTCTGTATTTCTTTATGACGCATATTTCGTACACAACACAGGAACATACAGAATTCCACAATCCGATTTTACTCGAGATTTCAGAAAAAGGGTGAAGCATTTTGTTTAAAAAAAGAATATTCATAATAGGAATCGTGGTTTGATATACAAGTTTTAGTTTGCATGTGCTTTAATGATAGCAATTTACTGACCTAGACTATGCACAATTGCTGCTTGTATAGTGGGCGAAACAGCCCCTTCCTTGAGCAAATGCTGCCTTGGGCAACTCCTGCCCTGGGCAACTCCTTCCTTGAGCAACATCTGCCTTTGGAAACTTCTGCCTTGGGCAGCTCTGCCTTTGGCAACTTCTACCTTTGGCAATTCCGGGCCTCACATACTTTGGGCAACTCCTTACTTTGGCAACTCCTGTAATGGGCAACTACTGCCTTAGGTAACTCCTGCCCAGACCAACTCCTCTCCTGAGCAGCTCTGAGCAGCTCTGAGCAGCCCAGGCTCTCTGTGAGCAGCAGCCACAGGCCCGCTCTGCTGCTGCTGTCAGCTGGGATTTCACACATGTTTAACCACGCCACAAGCTCTCACCCCATCTCCTAGACTCTACCTCCTGTACTCTTAGCCTACTTCAGGGCTCCCACACGCCCTGGAACTAAAGTCTTTGATTTTCTAGGAGCAATCAGCAAATATCTGAGTCTAAGGGAAGGATAAGGAATTTCTGTGAATCAGAGATGAGATTGGGATTTCACATTCTTAGAAGGAAATGTCTCCTTTTCTTTCCTTGACTTGATTGTTAAGGTCAAAGAGTACAATTGCTTGTAGATTTATTCTAAAAGGTATAGATCAAATAAGATTGATTCTAAAGGTAGATCTTGAAAAATGACACAATTCGCATACATCTAGGAAAATGGGAATTTTCATTTTGTTTATTGGATTTTATCTGTGACATACACGTAATCTCTTAGATCTATAGGAAGTTTTATCTCAGATCTAAAACCACAAAACGCCTCGAGCGCATAAAATAGTATCCAAAACATACACACAATAGTCTGACAATTCACAGACCACAATTCTTGCATGTATACATTCACAGCGACCCACTAGCTTACCACACATGTTCCCACATATATATAGTTTTAACCCTAGGTCTCCAACTGAATCCCAGTGGCACCCTACCAAACCAACACCCCTCCCCTTGCGTCGACCCGTGGAATAGATTATCTATAATGTGATAGGTTAGTATGATGCGCACGCACATCGATTTGTTGGTCCGATGTAATGTTAGATCAAGTTGCGCTCAGGCATGGGGCCCCCGAGGAACCATTTAGGGCAGTCTTCCAGCACTGACGGTGGGCATAACGAGAGGGAATGCCTCCTGTGATCCTGGAGAATTAGGTCATTGGCGGAACAATAACCATAAGTCAGATTTCTAAAGGAAAAATCAATACCCAGGGGACCTCCTGCGGTGCTAGATTTGATGGGGGTCTGTTTCGTGGTTAGGGTTGGACCAGTTGCCTAAATCTGGCAAATTGTAGCTTTCACAAATCTTGTGGTTGGTTGGTTATTGGGGTTTAACGCCGTAGCAACATCTGAGGTCATATCACAGCGAGAACAAAGTTTGACAATTCTGTCATTGATGATTGTATCTATGGAATGAACAAATCTATGAGAAGATAGAGACCATACCCCTACACATTTACCGAGGCAGGTGTTCTTTAATGTGCAAGGTCCCATAGGCAGGGCCCTACATACAACAGCCGGTGGCCCGCTAGGAGCCTTTGATAACCCTGTTGTTGTCACAGGGAGACATGCAGAGGGGAGTAGCAGCCAGCCCACCTCAGCCCAGACTTGAACCCAGGCCGCCCGTACAACAGACGGACACTCTAACCACTATACCACCCTGCACGCCTACAAATATTGTGTGTTTGATGAATTCAGATATTATGATTTTCTTTATCATGTCATTGTTTTGCGTTCGATCCTTACCCCGGTTGGTGTTTACACATTATATATTGATTTTTATTCAGTCGAGCCCAGTGTAAATACTGGCAAACAATGTGGATGCGTTGATCATCCATATGTTTAATCCACTATGTCCAAGGGTACAAGAAACAATGTCATTGGGGTGAGGGGAATTAAGTCTTGAACACGTGATTTCTTTGAATCGTCGAACGAATTGACCATGATTGATTTTACAAGTGAATAGCTTGAAATATGAGTCTGAAAGGAAAGAAAACCATTAAAATCTTATCCAAATTAATTTGTATTTTTAGAAGAACCATCACAGGTTTCAATATGTTAAAAAGTGTATAAAAATAGAATTGTAAATTAAGAATAGACTACTGACTGTTCTCCTTTCTGAAGTAATTTGATGAGTTAGAGAATGGAATGGTAAAATATGTACGGTTGTTTTTGTATTCTGGAACAATTCTTTGAAATATAAATCCAAGAAAATACATTTGCCAATACCATGACACATGTAAGTAACTGTTCTGCTATCCACGCTTGGCTTTATGTTAAACTCTCCCGTCTCTTTTTCCCGAACGATAAAGATAAAGACATGTGATTTGCCCTACCCAGAACACAGGGCCTGCCCTTTACTGAAGATTATACATCCAGGACAAATGGCGCAGTTTGGCTATCCGTACTGGCCCCAGGGCCGTGAATCTGTATAAGTAATTGTACACTGCCACCCCAGGCTTTAATATCGCCCACTGCTCTGGCCCTATCATTTTCTGAAGGGCTGTCTTTAGAACTCGATCTTTTCAGTGTCTAAGTACAGCCCAGCTCCGCTGCCTTAAGATTGGCCTGTACCTTTAATCCATTTTGGATTATAGGGCGAAAAGCTGGAATCTTTTTCGCTATGTTCATGTCCACAGCTCTTTTCGACCGTATCCAATACCAGTTGTTCTTGAGATTTATTGTGCAAGGGATATTCATAGGGATACATAATAATTTGAGGTTGGTGGTAGAACCATAGGTTTTGATGAATGTCTACGGTCGTTGGTCAATCAAAATGAATACATCTGTTTCTTTTGTGTTTGTTTAAAAAAAAAAGGTTTCACAGATTTTGTTCGAATCGACGGCTGGTTATAGCCTTTCTTGACAGTCAATGTGAGAACAAGCTACGTATATTGAAATAAGCCAATCCCAGTTCACACCAAGATTAGAGTTTACCATAAAATATATTTTGAATTGCCCCCATGCTTATTCCCTAAAGACACTTGTCTAATACAAAATTAACCTAAGCAGTTTGGTTGACAGATTGCCTCTAAAATTGGTCAAGCTTTATATATTTGCCTTTCCCCCATAAGAACCAATGTTAAAGCCTGTCAGCCCAACCTATAATGTCCAACCCTATTTTACCCTGAAATACAGCAATTTGCTTGGTTGGCAAACCTGCAAATCTGTCAATGGATTAAATTAGATAAATCATAATGTTTGAGCATTAGGCCTACTTGAAGATAAATATAATAAAGAAAAATATCATTCTTGCCTATTTCAGTAACACCAACATTAGGAGACAAGGATCGATGGCTTATATATGGTATTTTGTCCAACCCTTGTCCGACCCTGGGATATACCCAATGTGGGATGGGCCTATTACTTGACACATTAACCTGTTGGTGGCAGTATTGTTAAATACGGACGTCTGCGACAAACTAGTGTGCTGAAACTGGTTAGAATCAGTTTTATATAAGTGTATTGCCCTTTCAGTGCATCTCTACACATGTAGTTGGTAGCCTACTGAATCGTCTTTCCATATTTGGCATTGCTTGTACAGCATTCACTGCCTAATGTGTCAATGAACGCGCAGCGGTCAAACAAAAGCATTGTAAAATGAAAGGGACAGCTCTGAAATAAAACATCTCGTATGTACAAAAGAATCCCGTTCTCCCATACCCTACTTCAAAAAGAAAACCGACGATGGGGAAAGGTCGCATCATGTAGCTCACGGACGGAAAGGTAGTAATGTGTAGACTACAAACGAAAAGGTAATTAAATCAGCCTAATGGGTTTTGGGTAGGAGTATGCAATGCATAGCTTCCTTCCCATTGAAGGTGAATGTTTTCAGTAATCCGACCTGTTAATACCATTAAAGGTATATGCTCGTGTGGCATTTGTGCTTGGGATGTTCATGATGTATTCGACAGAGGAAATTGAAGAACAAAAACAGTTTGGGTATTCATTTGAGGCAGGCATATAGGTGTGTTTGATGTTACCTTGAACCCTGCTGTCGCCGGCTCATAATATAGGCTAATCTTCTGGGTCTCTCGTATTTCATTTCCAGTTCACCAAATCGGAAAAAGTAGTGAAGTCAAACAGTACGTCCATCAACTACCAGAATTTCTTTGTAGTTATCGATATATGAATATCTATAATGTTATGTTTACATAATTCCTTGATTTCCAAATCATTTCATAACTAAGTCTAGTATACTTCTAAAACAATAATATATTCAACAATATAGTATATCTGTTCGTCCCTTCAACCCATAAGGGCTGTAGTTGGGGTCGTAGGTGTAATAGAAGTACATTTCATCATCTCAAAAATAATGTCAAACGATTCATTTTACCCCAATGCAATTGCCAGTCATCGATGCAAAGCACTATAACTAAACCAGTATAAATCGAAATCACACCAGGGAGACTCCAGAACAGCGTCATGCTTGAGTGACGTCACGTGAGTAGTAATCAGGTGGCTCAACCTCTTGGTCCTCTATCAAGTTACGGCCGCTGTATTTCACTAGCTGATTTTACCTGATTTCAGGAATTGGCAGTGGGAAGGTTGGTTAAACTCTGCGACGTTCGCACCCCCACGCTGGGAAAATAGTCCGTGAGATTACTCTCTGCTATGTAGGTCCTATACTATAAACGGTATAAGATTACTACGCCTTGTGGGCTCAAAATAGTCCCACAGTTTTCGCTTGTTGCACATAAGTGGTCGGGGTTGGACCCTATGGCATCTACAGTGCAGATATGATTCACATGAAAGGTACCGTCGAAGTGGCAGAATGGGTTGGTTAATCAAGAACACGTTATATTCCATTAGAAAGGTATTTTAATTCCCTTTCAAGTGATATTTTAGGATGGATAATATTTTGCCATATCAATAGTTAAAAGTGATAAATTACCAAATAATTGGTGATCGAATCGGCTAGTGGAATACAATCTATACATAGTTGTCAGTGGTTGTCATGGTAACGGGTTGAGTTGGTTGCCAAGGTGACATGACAGGTGACCGGAGGTGACGCTGGTTATCAGAGGATCAAAGGGATGGAAATGGATCTGTGGGAACCAGCCGGTCACTGGGTCAGAGCTGTCATTGGGATCTTTTTTATGTTTGTTGTTTTGCTTTATCAGTGCCAATATCGGTTTCTCCTGGGCGTAGAAATTGCCTTTTCTCTGTTGACCTAGCCAGAAACCAGATCTGCTGTGGAGCTGTCTGTCAAGATCATTAGACTATCATCATACCTATTTTTCTATTGATACTGTGATAGTTCCATTATGTGACAAAATTGATACTATAGATTTTATTATTTACTCCCGAATTTGAAGGTTAAGGGGAAAGTACCAAGCAGCTATTACCGAAAATCTTTTTTTCAATCCGTTAAACCTACTTAAATACTTAAAAATCCTTGGTGGAATCCTAGGTTCAGTTATTGGATAAACAAAATCAAGGCCTATAGTTCATAATAGATAGAGATAGGGGCGGAGATATCATGCAGAATCCCCTACTATTTTTCATCAATAGTGGATACTTGAAGTTTTTAACAAGAGGAGAAAATTCATCTTGCATTCTTGCTATCAGCAAATGAGTGAGTAGATATGATATTGTAAACCATCCCTTTCAAAAAATCCTGAATTCGCAACTAGTAGTATCCTATATACACAACGATGAACCAAGTGCTCATAGTGCTAGAATAAAAAAAAACGGTGTAATACAAAGTTCTGTGCAGTTGGGTCTCACCATCACCGGCCAAATTCATGGTTTATTCCTATCCCAGAAAGAGGATCTGATGCAGAACGAGTTTGACCAGTGGGCCTGCCAGACAGATTCCATCCATATAATGAATTTATCTGAATCTATATGCTGCTAGTGCCACCAGCAGCAAAGCTAGACCCTGAGAATTGGCTGAACATAAGTCTTCAGTTCCCCAGGCAATGCTATGGGCTTCTGAATGTACCAATAAATATTCTAATTCTCTTCTTTTTGTGTCTATTATGATAATCTTTCAATACAGCTGTGGTTTGGAGACTCATTTTTAAACGAATCATTATTTGTTTTTATTTGGTCTAAATCATTAATTCTGTTAATTACATATAATGATTTAAAAACATTTTAAGAGACAAAATCAATTCTTGAACCTCTGAAATACAATCATGATCAAAGATATCATTCAGAATATACAGATATACGATCCAAGTTTGCATGAGAATATATCCATTATGAATGCCGATTTCAGATGAAAAACACACAGAAGAGAATTCTGGAGCAACTTTGAAAATGGAAAATTTTCATTGGTTCACACTTGGATCTCCATACAGAATAGTACACTGCAGTACGGTTCCCTCTCATCCCCCACTTTACAGCCCACTCTCCCACGGATATTTACTGCCGCCCCTGATATTGGAAAGTGAAGTACATGTTTCCATAACACAGAACCAATATCAATCTAGCCAGCTTTATTTGTAAACAGCACACCTCGCTGAGATCCGTTGGGACTAATAATATTGGAGATTAGGCCTATATTGCAGACTTTTATGATTTATATCATATCATGATTTTTGCTTGAAATGCCAATTTAGTTGATATTTCTGATACGGTATTATGTTATAACATAAATTAATGATATTTCAGTTAATGTCAGGCCACTTGTGTATGATTCGATTTGAATGTCATGACTTGGAGATAAAATGTGCTGAGTAGATTTATTTATGGTTGGCTTTCCTAACTTGCGGAGGTTCGTAATCTAATCAGTATATCCACTTTTATTTTTTGTTTCCTTGATATCTTATGGGTTAGGCCTCCAATCCAAAGAGGATTTCCACAACCTAAAGGACAAACTGCATAACATCCTGTATCGTTCTTGATATCCATACATAGTCATATATTTCTTATTGATGCAGAACAACCTTAGTGTACCCCATTTGTCTTATCTAATGAAATTCAGATACCCCACATTTCAGTGCCACCCCCAAACCCATACATATCAGTGGGAGGCCGTATCGACTCTGCAATAACAGGCAAGACTGATAGCAGAACTACCAATGCGCCCCCACCCAAATCATTGCCCCACATTTCACCCGCTAGAGGCCGCCACCCTTCCCCTTACGTTATTGGCTGCCCCAGTGCGAGGCTGAGGTCCCGGATGACAACAATTGATGGCGGCCTTCGCGCAAGGGTGGCGCCATTTTCAGCTCCGCTGAGAATGCCTCCGAGACCATTGATTGGTTAAAAATACCTCAGAAGTAGGTCGGCAAACATGACATGGCTGTTTTAGGTCAACAGGGTCATCTGTGACATCTGGGATTTTTCATCGTTATGTTGAATCATGTTTATGGCCTGCAATTCAGGATAAATGACTGCTTGTCCTTTTGTTAACCCTAGGCCAAGGAAATACTTAAAGGGATGTTCTCGTCGGTGGGTTTCTAGGCTAACATACGCCGACGGAAGCCTGACAATGGGAAGGCCGGCGACGTGTTTTTCACTTTTGGAACATAATCCGGCAGCGTTATTGTTCACGTCACAAATTTGGCGCCAGTGTATGGGAGTTAAAACCCATCAAATTATGTACGTCTTACGGTCGAGAACGTCCCTTTAACCCATACTCATTGACCCATGTCACTTGCTCCTGTAGATTAGCAGTATACCAATTGCAAACTAAACTTATTTGCTCCAATGGAGTTGCTGCAGCATATTAGCAATCTTCAAAACTAAATTTCAATATTCTCAATAATTATTCTTAATATGCCATTCATTGCAGAGACAAGTCTCATAAAAACCAGTATTAAGAAAAAAGTATTTCACTTCATATGTATATTTCCCAAATCCAATTGAACATTTTTCTTCTCAAAACCAAGCATTTAGGCTTGGACCTAAAAGAAAAACTATTGGTGTCCTGTTTGTATAAACACTCTAGACTGATTAGGCTATAAAACAGGCCTGCATCCTCTTGTATCCAGACCGGAAGGCGTAAGGCTATTAGAAGCAAAGTGGATTTTTATGTAGGTCAATATTTTCTGCAAGACTTACGATGCCCTTAAAAAGAAGCCTTCAGTCTCTAACAAGTTTTATGTTAGGTGGTAAAGTAGTAGCTGTCTAGCGAGCGAGATGGGGCTGGGGCAGGGCCGAACAATCTCAGAGAGAGGGAGTGCTGGGCCATGTGTCACTTTGATTTAGGTTGTATAATGCATTATTCTAGTGTCAATGCTCAGATTGCTATAATAATGCCATTGCATTTTTTACCCTAATTCTTCTAAAATGATGTCCTTTCGCATGTTGCTGCCTACATACTGAACTTTCTTCAGGTCTTACCAAGAACCAGCGAAATGGGCCATAACCAACCTGTCCATCTGGCTGCTGTTTTGTTAAACTGCTTTCAAAAGGACCTGTGGGAACAGGCGAATTGGGTCATGACCCCATTTCTTATATCTAGCCTCATCTTCCATGGTGTAGTGGTTAAGACCCTCACCTCCAAACCCAAAGGTTGTGGATTCGAATCCTGGCAAAGCCACTTGTTCTAAGAAAGATAAGCTAGCTAGATGCTTCCAGGAGATACTAATATAGTTGGTAAGAGAACAGGCTATGACAGAAGGAAATTGCAGACAACGAAATAAGCATTATAGACTGTAAGAGTGTTTAAACACTGCATTCTGCTGGTCGGTTCATACTCGCGTTGCAAGGTATCAACAAGTATCAGGGGGATATTAATAGTGTTCTGTCTAGTTCTCTTCTGTGATCAAAATAAATGACTACTATATAAAACTAAGATCAAAATGTGCATTGAATGGTTTACAAGCAGCCTGTTTGATGAAAAAGAAATACAGAGAAAAAAAAACGATTGCATTTCATAAGCTTACAAAGCTATTTCTTACAAAGCTAAGACTTTTGATATAATGTTTTAGGCTCTTACTAAAGGGTTTCATTTTTTCCAAAAGAACCAAGGTATCTCCAGAGCAGTGGACACTTTCGCGAAACAGGTCGCAGAATTTCACTACTGGACCATATTTCCTCGGCATCAAATCACCATCCTAAACTCTTCCTATGGCCATTGCCTTAAAGGGAGTCAAAACCAATAAAGTTTTCCAAAGTCAAATAATCTTGGAAATCCATTCCTTGAGCCTATGTCTGGCCCATATTAAAATCTGAACCATGAAATATGGTTTAAAAAAATCATTAAAAACATGTTTTTCTTGCTCAAATCAATAAATGTGGATCCACAAAAATAGGGCTTGTTTACAAACAAATGCAAATATTACCATCTCTCATGGCATTCTACTTCAGTTTGAACTAGTTATCAGATAATACTTCACCACTGACCTTGACTGGACCCATCTAACATATTTCAATAATCATCTTCTATACTTCTATACTTATACCCAACGTCTGGATGGTGCAGGAAATCAGAGGCCTAATCTGAAAGCCACCCAGTTAAAAAAAACTTGTTTTTAAAAAAAATCTTAGTTTTGAAAATTTTGTCAATTTTATTGGTTTTGGCTCCCTTTAAGATCTAAGTATTTTCCATAATTTTGATTCTTGTCACATGGCTCCCCATACCAACAGGAGGAGATTGTAGCGTGTGGTGCCCAGGAGGAGGAAGGGGTGGGTGCAGGAGGAGGAGGTGGCCCCATGATCAGTGTGGTCGATGGCCCGTCTCCCAGCCCCCCATTCACACCCAGGAGTGATGTACTGGAGTGGTCAATGTGGCCAGGGGCAGGCGGGCCAGGGGCTCAGCTCCCGCCACCCTGGAGGTAAAAAACTGAATATTTTGTTTCAATTTATTTTGGTCCATCAGCCCAATGAGCTAATATAACATGTGACAGATGTGTGTGTCAAAATTCGATTTGAAAATGTATTCCTGTGGCATCAATGCAGAATGTTTTTATTATTTTTATAGGGTTAAAAAGGGGGGTTTATTTTTTATGGGGTTAAAAAAGGGGGGCTGAATGGGGTAGTATATAGCTCTCGTTTGTCAGCGCTCAGACAGGTCTGTGGGCCGACGTCCTATCGTGTCAGGACGATTGGTTGGTCGGTTCCGTCGGCCCACTGCACCAACTAGCTCTAGGCCTAACTCCCACCCAACAAACTACCCATGTATAGCAATGTACTTTTCGCCAGCCTGCAGTCTCTTCAGGGTGTGTTCCTTTTTTCTTCAGAAATCGTCAGTGGGAATAAGTAAATTATATATATGTTATATGTGCTTGTGAATGATTTCAAACTATCCTTCAAACTATCCTGTGCTGTGCATATAAATAGATCATATCCAGGGACGGATTTAGGGGGGGGGGCCCTCAGACGCCCATAATTTTTGCCAAATTTAGTTTTTTTAATATAAAACTCTATACCGTGGATGGGGCGCCTCAAATTTTATATAGGGCCTCTTTTTTAAATCTCTGGATCCGTCCCTGATGTCCATTCATTTGGTCAAACAAATAGGCCTACAGGTATTGGAAATCCCCGGAAGCCACAATCGATTAGTGGAAAACAGACCCTTTCCCCTTCTCCTGTCACCGTTTACCATCTGTCTGACTCCATTGCCTACTCCCCCTCCGTCTCCAATCAGCCAATTCTGGCCACCTATTGCTCACCTTCTGCAAGCCTGCATCAGTATACGGAAAAGGGGTGCAGCAGAGAGAACGTATCCAGCTATCCCTCCCTTTCCCTTCTCTTTTCCTCTCCCTCTCGTCCCCCCCCCCCCCCCCCCATTCCTTCGTCCATTACTTCGACCATTTTCAACCTTCTCCCCACCTCCCTCCACCCTCTACAAATTCTCTCCCCTTCCTCCCCTTGCCTCCGCACCTCTCTCCAACCCCCAACCCCCCAACTGCCTTCTTGACCCCCTAAAGGTTTTTCTTTTGCATCCTTGCATCTTTTGCATCCTTTCCTGCCTACCCCCCTTACTTTCTCTGTCCCTGTATCCTCTCTCCTCCTACTTTTCTACCTCCCATACAATGATGTCCCTTAAATCCCCTCTCCCTTAAGGTCCCCAGCTCCCAGTCTAGGTCCCTCCCTCCCCTCCCACTATCCCTCATCCATCTCTCCCCTTTCCCTCCCACTCTCTCCCCTGACTGCCTCCTCCTCCTATCCCTCCCTCCCCACCCTCCCCATTCTAATTCCCATCTGTCCCACACCCCTAGCACTATCCTCAACGCCCCCCGCGAAATTGAATTCTGCCCAATGGCATGCCCGACGGCTGCAGCAATGCTTCCTTTCTTCCCATAGATATTTGCCATACGCCAAACCCCCTGGACCATAATATAAGGGCCCCAGGACCCTAGGGCCATTGTCTTACTAACCCTCCCCTCTCATAAAGTACCATATTCCTGACTTTATGGGCCTTTAATACCAACTAGGGCCCAGGGGTGTAGGGCCGCAGGGGAAACATGTCCGTTCGGAATAAAGCCGGGGCTGTATATGTCAATTATAAACGTGTATGAAGAATGTCTATAAGTACCCAAAGGTCCTGGCACAGTGATGTATTTTAACCCTGGCTCCCGATAATTCCAACCTTTTTTATTTTGCTGATGTGATTTAATGTTTTTTACGCTGCAGATGTAAACAAAGGTTCTTTTTAGATATGCTTTCTTTGAAATCATCTGTGTATGGTTCCTCTAAAAGGATGGGACTATTTACCATATTCCTGACTTTATGTGCCTTTAATACCAACTAGGGCCCAGGGGTGTAGGGCCGCAAGGGAAACATGTCCGTTCGGAATAAAGCCGGGGCTGTATATGTCAATTATAAACGTGTATGAGCAATGTCTATAAGTACCCAAAGGTCCTGGCACAGTGATGTATTTTAACACTGGCTCCCGATAATTCCAACCCTTTTTTATTTTGCTGATGTGATTTCTTTGTTCTTTACCTTGCGGATGTAAACAAAGGTTCATTTTAGATATGCTTTCTATGAAATCATCTGTGTATGATTCCTCTTAAAGGATGGCACTATTTACCATATTCCTGACTTTATGTGCCTTTAATACCGAGTGGGGCCCAGGGGTGTAGGCACGCAGGGGAAACATGTCCGTTCGGAATAAAGCCGGGGCTGTATATGTCAATTATAAATGTATATGAAGAATGTCCATAAGTACTCAAAGGTCCTGGCACAGTGATGTATTTTAACACTGGCTCCTGATAATTCCAACTTTTTTTTATTTTGCTGATCTGATTTCTTTGTTCTTAACCTTGCGGATGTAAACAAAGGTTCTTTTTTAGATATGCTTTTTTATAGAAGCATCTGTGTATGATTCCTATAAAAAGCTGGCACTATTCAAAAAGGTTTCACAAAGTCTCAGCTGATACATTTCTTTAACAGAGTATGTATTCCCCACACATGTACTACAACTCGTTTTCTACAACCAGTATGGCATTTTACCATGTTCCACCATCCATGATTTCAATGATTCTTGACTGGTCATAGTAGAATCTTGTTAATACAATTATGAAACAACATTGAATTAATGTAATACACTAGCATTTTAATAAACCGCAGTCCTAGTAAACATTAATTCATCACGAGAGTATATTCTTGATATAACATCAGGTCAACCTATGCTCCCTAGACCAATCTATAAACAAAAACAATATTACTAAATATACCAACCTAATGGATATGGTAAAAGTCTGTCCATTTAAAAAATCTATTATCTGAATTGACCATTCTTTATGCATTTGGGACCCACCCATAAAAGCAGAGTTGACACATACTTTTTTCATATTCCATGAGGGTTTGACGCTCAGTGATAAAACACTTATTGGTCCATAACTCAAAACCTGAATCCTTAGATCAGTGGACCAATACTCTACTGACTCTGATAAAAACTAGTTTCTTTCTAGATAGATGAGAGTGGCACTGAGGGAACCGGTCATTCCCCTCTGAACTCACCCTGGTCATACTGCCGTTGCACACATATAGCCCCCCCCCCCCCCCTTTAAGCCCCCACCCCCTTTTACCTTGGGATATAGATTGCCCTTTTTCACAGCGCCCCCTATGTGTCTACTCCTGTAAGCTCTAGTTGGTCACGTGACCATTAGTATCATTCTCCTCCGGTAGGGGAGGGGGCAGGATTATAGGGTGGGGAGCTATATCTATTTCACCCCACGTTGGATACTTTACAAATACATTTATGGATGTGCATATATATGCTATATGATTATAAAAAAAATAATTATGGAGTCTCCATAAAAACGCCTTTGTCCTACACACATATGCATATATGTTATATGTTTCAAACGTTGCCTATGTATTGGGTCTAAACATTCTTCCGAGAATGCACCATGATTTCACCTGCAGGTGTATGAAATGCGCAAATCATCTACCGATGGTAGGGAGAATTACATCAAACTCTTTCTACCTTGAACCAAAATTGTATGATTGTTTTCATTTACTTTCAACCTGGCATGATTTTCCCCTTGGCAATCTTTAATATCAATTAGTGCCCTCTGTATATTGAAATAAGTGTACAATGACACATTCTTCGCCATCAGGGAATTCAATAAAGTCGTATTATCAATGCAGCATATAAAAAATTCAATAATGTAGCATACCTTGTTGTCTTTAATTCAACAACCCATCAGCATTACTATTACCGCAATACTGGGAGAATTAACAATTGAAAACACACGGCTTCAGATGAAATTCCCATAAAACGGTGCCTAAATACCGTGGAACATGCCTAAAAAGGTGGCATTTGAGTCGTTTTTGCACTGAGGGTCCCTGACCCTGTCCCCCCACATCCTGGTCCCTGTGGGGCAAACCGGAAATCACGTGACACGAGTGGTGAGGCCCCTGGGAAGGCGTCTGGGGGCGGTGCTGATTATTATGCTGGTTCCTAGCATGTCCCTGGTATGGAATGTCATGGCTGCCGGTCACCAGTATCCGCCTTCCGGTCACCAGGCGGAAGTAAAAACCACCCATTTCATTTTCTGAATTAAGGGATAGATTTTTCTCATACAAACTGTGGAGGTTGTTTACAGTTGAATGTTTGATGTATTTATTGTACCAGCTTCTATATATAGAAGCTGGTACAATTAATATACATCAACAATTCATATATAATTAGTAGTGGTATAGATACTTATTTCTCTGGTACATCTATTATACCGTACGGCCATGGCTGGGGTTTTCAATTACCTGTTAATGGTTTGTTTATGTGCCATCGCATCATTCTACACTGATAGGTAGTTTCAGTCATAGCCAATCAGGTCCCAGTTAATCGAAACCCCTTTCAGTATATTAGTTGGGCGATGTGCAAAATCCTCATGTACGTCATCGTTTATTCTTATGTTGAATATAGAGAATAGATTTCTTTCACTGCTTGCCCTATTACATTCCATTGTTCTTTCATAAAGATCGGTCATGCTTTATACTCATGTCTTTCCTTTCTGTGTTTCAGGTGAGTTGACCTTTTCTTGGCTTGATTCAGAGTCAGAGGTAAGCTTGAATTTCATCAGTGTGTGAATGTATGATATGAGCTTTGATATAATTATCATGTAGCAGCTATATAAAAAAAAGTTCATGATGGGAACTGGGTAATTCTATAGATCCTGCATTGACATTGTATTGGGAAAGAAATATTAGTTTATCCACTGTCAGACAATATAGCCCTACACTTTTTCCGGGATATAATCTTGCTGTACAAATGCCAGATACAGATTGATTCGCTGGTTAGTGCAAAACGGGTAATAACTCGATTGTTTAGATTATATTTATAAGTATTCTCTGTTCGATGTCAAGCCAATCCTAGCAACGCTGTAAAAAAACAACCATGAATGGGTATCATCATCTACATGATATGTGACATTTTCTGATAAAACCTATTGCATATATGACATACATGCACTGAGAACAAAATTGTGCTGATGATGTTACTGTAAGAATTATAATTGCAATAAAAATCTGTATCGGGAGGCTTTGAGAGACAGTTATAACAATTTCAGCTAGAATAGCTAGCAAATAAGGGATTATTTATTCCTTCATGGTTAATAAACCTATGCCTATTTCATTCACAGATATAGATAATCATTTCTACAATGGCTATGTACTGACTATGACTATGTATGGTAGGAAATGCACAATCTCATCCACATAGAGAGAATATTCTTCTCAAATTTAATTGCGGAATATCAGATTTCCATTTGTGTACGCTATGAGAGAGTTAGAAATCGCACATGCAAAACTATACAGTAATTTTATCACCAATCTATCTCAACACTCTGTCCTACAACCAAAATATCCACCTAATTCCCAAACCCCTCCCGAACACACTCCCCACCAATCCTCCTGCAGCCAGCGTCTAGCCAGGGCGACGTGGGGCAAACAAGTTAAATTCGACCTAATCGTGATAAATGGAGTAGGAGGCACCATTTCACATGGGGAAAAGAACTCCAATGGCGGAGATGTATGGTTAATGTCAGAGCCACCCGCTAGGGGGACTGAGGGTGTACGTGGGGCCGGGTATTGGTGTGGGTGTTTCAGCGGGTGTATCTTTTTACATGGACGTGAATGGCTATTTGTCATAGCTGAGGTCCGTGCATCCCCTTGGTGAATGAGACGTGTTATGTTTTAGGCTTGTCTGGGATGTTCACCTTACTGGATGTATTGCTAATCTGCTGGTTTTTATGGGGCTAATCTTGTACGATATAATGCTAATCTTAGCTTGCCTGTCCATTGCTAATCTTGTATAAGGCCAATCTTTTCTTTATAGATATGTATAAGTTGCCAAAGGCTATTTCCGGGATAACATTTTATCATAATATCAATAGGCTTATTGTTTCGACATTATATGATAACATAAATCCTGGGCTTTACATAGATGTTTCAAGCATATCCCGAGTACAATAATAACGTGTTGAAACATGTTTTTCAGGGGCTAGATATTAACAGCAAACACAAGATACTGTGGATCCAATTTCCTGTGTTTCCCTTATGTTTTGGGGATCCCCTTGTTTTCGACAAGCTTTTAGTTTTACCTCCATATAAGATCTGTGTAAAACATTAATCAAACCACTGACCCAAAATGCCTGTTTTAAATACATAGCTTTTAAATAATGAGTAAACTTGGGTCATATTTACTGAACCAGTTTGCAGACAGAAATCAGACTATTACCCTTGAGGACGTTCACCTTGCAGTATGATGTTGTAAATATTATGTCATTGCGGAGTGATTGGACCAAATTAGGTATATCTGTACATCGGGCCCTATCACATCACTCCCTCCCGCACCCTGATTCTATAATACTGGATCTCCACAAGGCAACTAGTTTGCATCTAGTCGTTTACGACTAGGTGACTCATGCTGGCACCAGGATGGCTGGTGACTAGATGCACTAATCGTTGATGAATTAGGTGAAAAAATTGGACATTTCCGATATTGCGCGGATAACAAGCTGCATTAGTCGGACGACTAGTTTATTAGTCATGCAGCTCACCTTTAGTCGCCCAGCATATGCTTCACTGGTTGATGACCAAATGCAACTAGTCTCCCCACCAGTCAGTTGGTTTACAGGTTCATCTTGATTTAAATCTGCAGAATCATATATTCTAATTAATTGGCATCAATAACTACCTAACAAAAAGGTGTAATGCATTATACTTCTTTTTAGTTATGCAAACCATGCAAAATGTGTTTTTAATATATATATAGAAGCGAAAGAACAGTGAAAATGGAATAATTAGATGTACTTTTTGCGTGATGGGTGTACTTTTGCAAATGAATAACGTTATGATATCCAAAAACACATAGACCTATTTGAGGATTGAGAAGGATATATTCAAACACTTTTATCAGATAGAAGCAATACTTGATGTTTCCACATGTTAACACTTCTCATCAGGTTGAAACTGTTCTCCTATTAAAACTTAAAATGTGTTGCTCAAACCTTGTTTACACGTAAAAGCCTGATAACGTTAACTGTATCCTTTTAAAGTCTCGCACGGGTATTCCACTTTAGGTGGCAAGGGGGCTCTGACTAAAACCCTATACCCACTAGACGAATTTTGTCGGCCAACAAATCGACCCAAAAGTCGGCTGATAATCGGCTGACTTTTGCACAAGATCATAAGATAATATGCTATATTCAAATGTGCATGTTTTATATGAGTCGGTGCTATAACGGCTGACTCTTCTTGTAGATTCGTCTGATTTTATCAGCGATGAGTCGGCCGACTTTGAGGAAAATCGCTTAGTGGGTATGGGGCTTAAAGTGTCCCCCTGGAGGAAATGAGTGGCGGCCCAGGTGATCATTGTGGCCGCTAATACCCGCTATCTGCTCGCTATCTGCTCGGCCCCACTCCCCTGAGCTACTCATTTACCGAGCAGCTCCCTCCACTCTCCAGGCCTAGCCCTGTGATAGCTATAAATGAGACTGAAAACACACTAATGACCAATTTAGTCTTATCTATGATGCCCTTCCATCATCTGCTGAAGACGGCTTTAGGATGGTGTTACGACCTCTCCAGCTGTCGGGTTCGGTCTATAGATTCTCTCAGTGAGTTATAAAGTTGAGTTATTTCCCCTTTTTGAATCGTTTTTGTGTATGTTTTTGATCCTTTTAGTAGTGAAAAAAAAGTGAATTATGTGTTAAAACCATAAGTTTACTAAAGGCTGTATTCCACATACCGAAAGCGGGCTGCCGATTTCAGGCCGATACATTATCACTACTACCGATAGGAATGGCAGTACTGCCAATAAAATTTACCAACATGTTGGTAAATTTTCTGCCAATTGTACTTCTGCAGCCGATTTTACAAGTGTTAATCCGTAGTGCGTACGTTCGGTACTCTTTCAGTGAACTAACAGTGCCGATAGTCCACCGAAAGTGTACCGAAAGTTTAGACTGCAGATATATTACCATGGAGAGACTCAGAATCGGCGGCATGTGGAATAAGGCCTTTATGCAAGGAATGTTGATATAATGGCTGAATATCACTTTTGGGAATCCATTATTTCCAAAAGGGGAAGTCGCGTACTTACATGCCTGTGCAGCATGTGCACTTATAGTAGCCCTCATATGGACCAGACCTAAGGAGTGACCCCACCTAAGGCAGGAATAGACCTAGGGATGAGTCAAGGGGCTCATTCCCCTTTTTGTTAGGTTCTAGAATACACAAAGAGGGGGAAATGGCGTGCACATATAATTGGTGAGTCTGTGATATTTTAGTTCTTAGCCCAGACACTCCCTTAAAAGTAGAGTCCATTTGCAATTGCGTGCGTATCTCTCTTCTTTCTTCTGGTTAGTGGTTAATTCGTGTTTTGAAACACGACATTACTGCACATCCTAAATGATGCACATGATCTTTAAATTTAGGATTCCGGACGAAATCCACACATGATTTCTTTTACTTTAGTCCCAGGCTGGCTGAACATCCTACCTTGATTAGAAAGCCAAGATGTCATAGTAGATTTCCAATTTGTTTGCAGTTATTTCCATTTCTGAATTTAAGAGGGCCCTTTCGAGTATGATATAGAATATGTCCAAATTGTTTTCATTTATGTTTATACCTTAAGAAGGCGCTTTAAGATTTGCAGTGCAGAAAGGTAGATGATGCGATGCAAAGGGGTAGTTAGACTCTAGGTAGGAAACTTTCCGAAAGGCAACATTCGAGTCTATATTATATATGAGGTACTTTGGCGGGTAATTTCGTAGACGTATGTTGGGCTGAAGCAATTAATGAAGTCTGCAGGGACGTCACGGGGACGGGGATAATCTTTTACCCTCAGGATCCGAGCAGAGCAGAAGTGTTTAGATGCGGCTCGATGATTGGAGGAAATTTGTATAAATTGGCGAATGGAGAGCCGCATCGGCAGTCGCCGCGGGATGAGTGCGGATCAAGGCGACCGCCATCTTGGAATCTTCTTATGGCGGGAAATGACGGCGAGAAAAGTCGTCTGCTCGGGGAGGATAAATGTCGCCTGCCACCCCGGGGAGGAGAGGTGTGCCTAATGGAAATACCATGATCAACCCGGAGGATTCTAGGCCTACTAGTGACTGTGTTAAGTAGCATGGGGAGTTTTGTCGTCCATGTTGGACATCATATGATGTCGTATAAGTCAGCAATTGCAAATCTAAACTTGCCATCGACATATATAAGTAGGTCTTATATGAAAGCTTAAAGCTGCATTTTGCTGATGAAAGACTTTTATTTTATACCTATAGATGTTGTGCACATGACGTCACACCTCCCAAATTGAGATGGGCGCCATATTGGTGATCATTTCAAATCTACACGGCTTTGATATTATAAGGTTGTGTACCTTGACACACACATACATGAACTAGTGCATATGAAATCGGAAATTGAAAATTATGTTGAATAGTCAAGATATTGAAATTCAAGTTATTAAAATTATAGGAATAGGCAAATATCAGATAAGATGAATCATAGTTCTGATAGGGTTGTGACTACATATTACATCTATTTAAGTATTTGAGCTTAACTTCACAATAGGCATAATGTTCTGTGTATAATGGGTCAAATATATCGGCTCATATCTCTTTTATTCTAGAATTAGGGGCCTATATCAGTTGATTCTGCCAAGAACTAATCCATGGTGACAAAAATGTCCAAAACAAGATCAGACTTATTTAATCAAGAACCATGCTGCTCGCATGAACGTCACCATAACTACAGCCAATGAGCACCCTTGCCTTCCCATAAATCGCGCAATAAATATGTAGCTAAGGGAATGATAATAAACCCTGATCCCACCGCCCACCACCCACCACCCACCACCCACCACCCACCACCCACCACCCACCACCCACCACAAAGGGCAAGGCTAAATAATTTGTGCGGGCATAAACTGTCATATTGCCAGCTCGGCCGCCATTTGCAACCGCAACCGGAAGAGGTTTGTGACGTCATTAGTGACACGTGACAGGCGCATGCGTGGTGGAAGGAAGGCCCCCGCCTGGAGCTGGGTTGCCCTGGAGACGCCACCTCCAGTAAGAGTAATGGCGGCCAAGGGGCATAAAGCTGCCAGTAGGGGGCGCCATGGGGTTTGAGTTGACATCTCGTGGAGTCTCGCGGGGTCTCGCGAGATGAGACGGATGACTGCGTCTCGCGTGACTTCAGAGTGCTATTGACTTCTAATTAGGGACCCTAGTTTGGGCGTTTAATAGAGCATCCCCTGGGGCCGGTCAGGGACGCGATGATGCGTGGTTTATGCTGGGTTTGTTGGTAGGTGGGTGGAGGCATTTTGGATTGATGGATGGAGGGAGGTTAGTGTAGGGTAGGGGCGTGGCTTTCTTAGTACTAGAAGTCCAGGGTTTAGATGAGCTGTGGGGTGATTCGGCAGATAGCCACCAGAGGGAGTTGCAGCTGAGACCCTTGGGGTCAAAGGTTAAAGGTCTGAGGACCCAGCAAGAAGTTGGTCCCACTGGTCTGGTCACCACTTCTGTTGTGCTGTGTCCACTAAATGTTAGGAGATGATGCATGTGGAGGCATCCCCTTTTTCTTTAAGCGATGATTCAGGCCATTTGATTAGCTGGCATAGAATTTATAATATTTTGACGAAATTGGCATTAGCCTGTACCTAGCTAGCTGCAGGTATCATATCTCTGCCATGTCCACTTGGAGGCGAGTCTGTGGACCCCGCATGAAAGGTGGCACATAATGGTTTTGGTTGCATTATACAGTCTGTTCTTGTCTGTTATAATGCACTCTACTCATGACTTGAACCCAGCCGTGAAAGTTGATCCTCTGACAGAATGTTGACTCATAAAGGTAGGGACGAATCCAGGACAGAAAGACAAAAAATGTTTGGAAACTGGATATGTTCATCCTAAATGATGTGCCAGAATGGCATCCCTTCTTGGCATGCATGCTGCATAGCTTTGGTTACCGAATATACCAGAACCCAATGGACTCCCCCCTCCCTGGATCCTAGCGGATACTCTAAGATATACATGTAGCTTCTTTTATCCCTTATATGACAAACCCCACACCCTTTGATTTTAGCTCATGCACTGCAGCTGCATACTCCCACTTCCCTCCTACCTTAGACTCAATGTATTAACATGCATGCAGTTGGCGGACAGAATATATTATGTATTAACATGCATGCATATATGTCTGTAATCTGCAATGACACGTGATCAAATATGGCAATTTGAAATGGCAAAATCAGCGTCAAATCACAATGTAAACATCAAAGTAGAATTTACACTGTTCACTACCCAGTAATGGGTGTGTGCTACTTTTACAACTTTGCTGCAATCATACGATATGTTTTAGTACCTTAGATACAGTCTATATACAGACCACCCAACTCCAGGATCCTATGCCTGCCCCTGTCTCTCCCTTCCTGCAACCCATCCCGCTAATTATCTCACACCCCCTTTATCATACATACTCCCTCCGTACACCCTAATCAGCAGCTGATGGCTAATCTCCATACCCCACTCCCCAGGTCTCCCCTGTATTACCCTTGGGAGGTTGACACCACCCCTCCTGTCACTCATACCATCTCCTCCCATTATACTATATTAAAGGGTCCCACTACCTCACATTAGCCCCTGAAACATCTGCGTCACTTGTGTTCATGGGTAGGTCATCTATTGGGAAGTAGGTCGTTGTGCATGGTTTTGTTGAGTGTTGGGGCAGTGATCCATTGTTATGTGAAATAGTGTGTGTGGGTAATTCAATGATGGAAACAGGGTAGTAGATTCAGAGGGTTTAGAAAGCCTCATGCTTGATTTAAAAGTTTAAGACAAGGCTACTATAGATCACCAAATCTGAACAGAAGCTAGCACTGATTTTCATGTAGGTATCATGCCTAGTAATTATAGACAATATCATAAATTAAAAGGCTAAACAGCCGAAACAAAATAGTCGTAACACACAAGCCTAATGAATAACAATAGGTTTAACGTTAACCATACATTCCTAGCATGTATCAAGAAAATCTCTCAGTTTATTTAACTATTTTTGATTGATACTAAAGTCGGGAAAGTATTCGTTTATGTACCTACAATAATTCGTGCATTGCTTTTAGCACACTGTTCTTAATACCCAACCAAAAATGTATATATGGGAAAAACTAATACCTTTTACACAAAATGCACATTCTATGACTGTTAACCACAGGCTCAATGCGCATTCTGAAACCAAGTCTGAAAAGGGCATTAGCAACAACGCAACCAAAAAAAGATCACTCAGAATCACCCTAGAAATTGGTCAAGTGTAAAATGGGCCAAAGAGCACCGATAACCTGCCCCCAAAGTCCGTGTCTGAACTCCCAATGACACCTAATCGCCTCTGGCATGTTTATAGTTGGCCGAGATATGGAACACGAGCCACCAGCACTGTAAAAACAATCGGCCCCAAAGTGTTTTTACCCCTATGGAGAACACCAAGGGATTGCGGGTATGTCCGACTAGAATGGACAGCAACAATACTGTTACGTCCAGTGATTTTTCATGAACTGTGTTGGGTTTGTCAGATTTACCATCCTTACAGTCTGTTTAAAATGATTTGCAGGTTTTTACAGATATAATTTTTTTAATCTAGTGGACTAACAATAATAATGATTTAAGTTGGTGTATTGACAAATATAATCTTATGCTCAGACATAATATGGATCATATCATGTCTCAATTGAAGAGTTCTATGACATCATTTGTGATATCATAAATCCATAGATCATCAATTGGGAAAAATAGTTAAATTTCTGCTCTTTATTTCTTGTTGATACTTTTTTCAATTTCATCAGAGGAGTTGTCGCCCTGGTACATCTGTCGCCCTGGTACAATTGTCGCCCCGGTACATTTGTTGCCCCCATACATTTGTCGCCCCCATACATTTGTCATCCCCCATACATTTGTCGCCCTGGTACATTTGTCGCCCTGGTACATTTGTCATCTGGCAATGGCCTTGTTGTTGAGAGTCCGTCCGAGCAGTGTGCAATGGTAGTAGCCTGAGGGTGGTGGTCAGACGGCACTTAGGTGGGTCCGGGCCACTTTTCTGGTCCGTCTCTGGCCGTTGGCCCTCCCTCTCCACTCTCCCCACTCCATCCGTCATCAGGTATGTGTGGCCCACATGTGGGTCTGACAGACACTCCATCATCCGTCACCTACCACAAGGAGAGCTTTCTTAACGGACCCCCAGTGTCGGCTCCTAGTATTACTACTGCTATAGTGAGACTCCACTGCTCTGGGCTATTGAATGCGTTGAAATTGAATGGTTCGACTCACGGTCACAAATTCAGCAATTCACAGTACTGAGCTTTGAATTCAATCCTAGCTTTTATAACTTACTTGCCGAAATGTAAGGCGGTGCAAGCTGAATGGAATTTAAGCAATTCAAAACCGCCCTTACATACAGCAAGGATTTTGGGCCAGCTGCTGCAAGGCAATTAACTCTTCATTTCGAGCGGATCTTTAAAAAAAGAATTGCCAGGTTGAAGTTCAAGAACGGGATGCAATTTGGAATCTAGTAATCAGAATTTCTGTCTAAATCCTCAGAGCACATTTTAAGCTATATCTAGCCATTCAAAGAATAAATTGGTGTGAGAAACAGCTGTTTCAAAAGAACTCAGAAAATCTAACCATCCTAGTGAATTAGAATGTATCATGTAACAGGCATAATAGACTAATATTAAAACATCATAACCATGACCATAACAAATTAAAAGAAGAGAATGGAATTCGGAATAGAACATAAATTTATATCCCAAAAAAGTCCTCTTTTCCTCATATATAATGTATTATGTTAATATAATCGTCTGGACGTTTTATATCGGTCAGAAAAGATCAGGACATGCAATTCCGTCGCTGGTACTTACCTTCACACTTAAGCTTATATCTAGTAGAAAACCACCGGGACCCAGCAGTCAGACCAGAATGTCGTCTGCTGTAGCCTTTTTTTGGCGCCAAGACGTTTGTCAAACTTTTCGACGGGCACCAGTGGGAGAACGGAAGAGGGAGGGCGGAAGGGTATGCCTCGTTTTGAGGCACCCTGAGGGGCAAGATTTAACGATTCATGAAATGGTAGATGGAGCCAGTAAAACCCTTCGATCTAACACTCTGAGAGGAACTGGCGGACATTCAGAAGGTGGAAAGGGGTGGAGAAGGAGAGAAGGCGCAGTAAAAGACTGAAGTATGGATATCGAGAGGGGCACGTATATGCAATGTGTACAGTACTTCTTCATTCAAAAAAGACGTTAGACTTTCCAAATCGATACAATGGCCACAGCAGAATATGCATTTGGAACAAATTTGTGCACAGTTTTCCAAAGAGGGTCAACAACTTTAAAGAGGCAATGGCCTACTCACTTATGTTTTAGTTATGAAATATCATAGATATTCTTTTGAAATAATGTACACGAATGATGGATAGTCTTTTGCTAGTGAAGTGTCTGATGTAAAAGGCGACTTATTGTTGCATATGTGCATAAACAAAACAGAAAAAGAGGCTTAACTGATCATGAGAGACTGGAGTCTCATGACATGTTAACTTACAAGTTCTGAAATAGAAAGAGATATATAAAGGGGATATAAAACTGATGAGAGAATTGTTATTTGGTTTAAGGCCTACTGAAAGACGATGACACAATCTCGTAGAGGCACATAAGTACTGAGAAAAACCCTAAAAGACGTCAGAAAAGACGAACACTCCTGAAAATACGGTACATTCCAGCACACTACTCGTCTTCCATCCTTCCCTTTATACAACTACGTAGCAGCCTTATCCCTCTGGGCAGCGGGGTGAGTAGGTAAGATACATGGAAAAGCTGTGTTCACGTGACACTATTCCCCCCTGCGGACACCACCCCCGACCCCCCATATAGACCCTCTAGGGTCTTAGTTACCCGTTCTTCCACCAGGATCGCTGTCGGAGCGGCGAGGCGCGATAGACGTTCCCGTTGTCCGAGCCTTGCCCCACGGGACGTTGCAGAGTTCGGCAAAGTTGACCAAGTGTTTGCGACTTGAGTGTTTCTGTCCCAGAGTTCGGCATTAAGGGTCCCTTCTGGAGACTATCGGTCTACATTCTAAAAGCCTCCTGGACCCAGTAAGAGCCATTATTTAATTCCCCTTGCTGGTCGGTGTATTGCCTCAGTTCCCACATACTAAACACTTCTGGGGTAGGGAACTTTAACCTTTTCCCAACACCACCAATGGACATTCTGACCTTATGTGTCACATGCATTAGCAGCTTTGTAGTAATATATAAAATTGGCTTCATAGTCATCCTTTCTATAGTATGAATTTTTTTTTTATTATTATTATTATTTTATTCATACTGATAAAAGTTAGCACAAGCGCTAGTTTACATCTTCTGCCTGTTTAAATAGGCAGTTATATTTTCATCAAATATGGATATAGTAGTTGAACAGCATAGCATCGTAGTATACACAATATTACATATAAACAGGGTTAGCTAAACACATTGTATCGAGGGCTTGTACCACAAGAATCCAAAAGCATATGCCATCAAGTATCAATCCTATAGACAGTAGAAGAAATTTTCTAAAGATAACAATTAACAAAACAGGGAGATACATCTAGTACATAAATATTTTGTGTTTAACAGCGAGTTTCCTATTTATGTCCGACTGCAATGTGTAAAGCAATCAGACATAAATCAATTGATAAATTGAAAATAACGAATAGGTCGCAATGAGGAATGTTGTTTTATTTCTATAAGGATAGAAATTACCGTCGATAATCATACATGTACTGCGTAAGGCAAGGAAATTAAACTGGCTTCATTGCCTGTATGCCAACTATTTTACAGGAAAAAGCATGAGAAGATAATCTTTTATTCATATTGCTTTATAGTTAATGAGCACATAAGTGATAGCACGTATTGCTTGAGAACACTTTTTGATAATCCATGGACCTATAGATATACCATCATATTTTCCAAATAATTGAACAGATACTATGTCAATACAGTTTATTACCGTTACAGTTCCTCGCATGATTGCCACTTTAAAACGACATTTAATTTGATTTTCTATGACGACGTTGCATGCTATTGTAGCATTATTCTATCGTGTCAAATTACAAATCACGTTTAAGTATTAGAAGGGAAGAAGGCCTATAGAGATTGTAGTAGCTTTCACGTCTCAGCATCCAAACGTTGGCACATCGGAAGGCTGGGCCAAGAATGTAACTAGATAATCTTAATTAAATCTCGTTGCATAGGCAACCCTCACAGCTTGAGATAAAAACGCCTTCTTTGTCAATGTATGGCATTTTCATTATAATCTATACATGCGCCTCTGCCTCCTTTGTAAATAGTGATCGGTCTACTACTTGAAAGGGTGATGCATTGAAACGTGCTTATTAAATGGAAAATAAAAAGAAAGGGACTGAGAAATGAAAGAAAAGTCAGTGAAGCAATTGGAGAATAGCCTTAAACATGGATTCATATACGTTTAGTATACATACACATTGACTTATAATGAGACATTAAACATAACACAAAGGTCTAACTAGAAAATATTGGCACATTTACCATCTCCCCTTGGGATAAAAAAAACTTCTAACAACGGTAAGGAAAAACCATCCCTTCTGTTTATTGAAACGAAATTATGGAATAATATCCCGGTTGAGACCAAATATTTGGAATCTAAGCCGTTGTTTAAAAATGCAATTAGACAACTGATGTATGTTTAACTGAATATTTAAAACCAACATTGTTTCATGTACATCGACACATCTCATCATCATCATGTATCCAAGGAAGAACTTATGTAATATAAGATTGGAATTTTGAATAAATAAAAAAAAAAAAAAAAAAAAAAAGCGCCTTCATAATAAGGATCTCTGATATTCCATATAATTAATGTTGATTTCCATACTAGTTTAAAGGGAGCCAAAACTTTGTAGGGTCAAAATTTAGCAAATTCTGTTAAATATAGCATAGGTCTGTGGTGAAATATAAACTATGAAAACTGATTTAAAATACATTAAAGGTCGTCCCTTGGCAATTTTGGTGACCCACCAAAATTGGTTTGTTTACAAACATTGCTGTCTAAAGGCATGAATATTATGGAATTAAAGAGAAGTTATAGCTAGTTATCATGATTTATACTGTACCAATGGCTAAAGTCACACTCTTAGAATGTACTTTGATAGTTATTTGAGTTTGCAAAATTTTGTCATATTTTAAGTTGACAATATTCCTCTGGTAGTTCACCCACGCATTAATAACGTGCAACGGTAGCCTTCATATTTCCCACTGAACGCCATTCCCCCCAGGGCCCCTCCTACGCAGACTTTGTTACTGTTAGCGGATGAAATTTCAAGCCTCAAATGTCTATTACCAGGGTCCCCTATTGTTTTCCTATATCTATAGGGGATTAGTAGGTAGGTCGGTTAGGTGTCAGGCCTATACAATTTTGCAAACACATATTTTTATAACAGTATGCAAAACGATTTAAGTGCAAGGCAATGCTGTTCGGGTGTAGACAGGATCAGGAGACCAAATGATCTCATTTCATTTCCAATAAACATTTGAGCCCAGCAAATAGATTTATTTTGAAGTTGCAAATAAACTAATGCTTAGTCAGAAGTATACGGAAATGTTGCAGTCATATTTCTGACAGTATGTACCTTGCGTCGGAGTGGTTTCATATCATAGTTCAATTATCTAAGTCAAAGGTTAATATGACCACATGACACTGTTTGTGCAATGCTTGATATTCCTGTCCCTTCGTGAGAATGTTATGAGCCCCTCTTCCAGAAAGTAATGGAATCTGAAGATTTATTGTTATTAACATAATCATGCGAATGTATTATTGTAGGGTTTGGTCAATATTCTATTTGGGGGAGCAAGAGACAGCTGGTGAATAATGAGTACAAAAACTGTGTTCTTCAAACAATCATTTTATCTTTGGAATATTTTCCACTGGATATATGCATTAATGAAGCTGTGAATTTTGCCTGATTGGAGAGAGCAACACAATTGCAACGATGCTTCGTTCTATTACAGACGCTACTGTTATAGGAAATGAAATGAAGGTAGTTTCTTGTTCATACTGTTCATATTGGAAAGCTTGGCCTTATAAAGAACCTTTAAAATCTTCCACCAGGTCGAAACCACTTCCCTTGAAATTTCCATTTCAACCCTTTCAATCATCCGATTTGATTACTGAAGATAAAGTCTGTTGATAATTGGACATTCATCAACCATTTCAAAAATTAACTTTCCCAACCCTCCCCTGCTGTTTTACATACATATTACAAAGGCTCTCATTGGCTGGCTATACGTTACAAAGGCTCTCATTGGCTGGCTATATGTTACAAAGGCTCTCATTGGCTAGTCGCTTGATCACGTGGTGTGGAGGGACGTTAGGGACTGGGATTCTAATGGAAAGATACCTTTCTCCGCCACAGGCAATTACCAACCAAACCCCGTAATGATAACAAGAAAATCCATCTCACTAAATTTTAGGCAGAGCTAAATCCCTTCCCACTCAAAGAGCCATTATTTAGGCTAGAATCGAAGACCCAGGCCTACTGAAGTGAAGCCTAATTTTCGCAAGCAGAATTCTAGTCAAGATTGGCTTATTTGGTTCTGCATAGCAAGACAATCCAGTTGTTGTTTATTAAAGCCACAGTTTCGTCTTCTCATCCGTAGGCTTACACCCGCTGACGTTAGCCTAGCAACGCCATAGTATGCAACGTAAATTATGCGACGTTGGAAAGTAATCAGTTGCATAACATTTACACTAAAATGTTTGTTATATCCTCTCCGTTAATGAGCCACAATGAAAGGATAGCACAGGGTTACATATATCGTTATTCTAATTAACGTGTCTGTTAAAGAACATCTTCTATTTTTCCTATAACATGAGTGGAAATTATTTGCAGAAAATCCGGAAAAAAAATCACTTTCTTAACGGATTTTGCTACACCTTGGTCTCTGTTACAGAACCGTTATACATCCGCTAATGTTATGCAACCCTCTCCTGGCAACGTTCTTATTCACTTCACAAATTTAGTGTTGCAATAAGGGAGTTACAGCGTAGCAAATAACGGCGTCCTATTGTATGAGAGTGTGTCTTAATATTTTCCCATGACATAAAATGCATCGTTCAGCAAAAGTAAACAAAACAGCCAGGAGGAATTTCTCACAATAAATGTTGTAAAAAGATAAAGTTAAGGCAGCATTATTTCCATTGAGAATGAACATTGGAATTCACTTCTATGCGAATTATGCCGGTTCCAGTCGCTTTTCCTCTTTCAGTCGTGAGAAGTGGGAATCTGATTATGTTTCCATCTTATTTCCTCGTCTTGATTATAGTTCTTAGAGAACGGCGGGGCCAAAGGCGTGTCGTCTGCGCCATGCAGAATGGGCTCAGCTTTTGGCGGGAAACCCTCTAAGAAAAGAGCATTAAAATTTCACTAAGGAATGTTTGCCAAGAGCTCTCCCGGATTTGAATCCGAACCCCAGTCGTCTGCAAAGAAGATAGAGCCATTCAGAATGGTGATTTGAGGAATCTAATTAAGCAGACGACATTTTGGGTAGTTTCTAAGCACGACAGGCTCATAGAAACCAGCGAGGTGGGACGGCCCACTTGACGACTGTAAACATTGGCAATGGCTCCCTTGTCTCAGTTCCTGTGTCCTTGTCAGTTGTTTTTGTCGCCTGATTGAGAGGGTGAAACGGAATAAATCGGGTAACAAGTCAGTCAATGGAAGTTCTTGTGAAAACTGCTTTGTCATCAGAATCAGAATTCTAACATAATGACCCAGTCGTAGAAACACACACCATAAATTTGATTATTGGAGACGGAAACTGCAACCTATGATAATTATATGGATGTAGATACTGTCAGGTAAAGACAGAATTATTTTATAAGACATCTTAAGAAAAGAAAGAAAAGTTCTTTTATTCTGATAATCAACATTGTCTGATACTACTAAGTACACTTCATAGTACCTTGCCTTGGAAATTCCAAGTAAAATATAAAACGAAGAACTGATGAAAGAAACATGAGCGTCGACTTTCTAATGGGGAAGAAAATAGTGCGCTGGGTAGCGTGCAAAAAGGAGATAAAGAGTCTGATGAAACTGAAGGTGACAACAATGAGCCACTGTGTGTATCCTCGGATTGAGTGAGTCACTTTACCAAGTGTCACAGCCGCTTACATTAAAAGGTTCTGCTGAGAGGCTTTCAGGACCCCCTTGTGTTCTAATGTGGGGGAAACAATCGGCTGAGACACCTCTAAAGCAATCATGTGGCGGGCGCCGCCATTTGCTTTTTATCAGGTTAGATGGTGTTGCCTTGACAACCGGAAAATGGGGTTAATTATCTCGAGGGGATGAAAGCCCCACTTACATACGGGCAACTGAGGCATTCAGACGCTGCTTTTTGTAGGGGGCTACAAAACATACAAAAACAAAGGAGGTGGAGGAAAAGAGGGGGGTAGGGATGTCTGAGTGTGTCCTAAGGGGTAGAGACAGAAGGGGAGGGGGAATGCCATTACCTGGCACATCTATACAGACTGGGAAGTCGCCCCGGCCCGTGATAAACAAGCTGGAAAGTGGAAATTACGCATTTCTATGATATATAGAAGGTAATTGCGTATATTTTTGTAGAAATCGCAATGAAAATGTCATTTATAAAGAGAATTTTTAATACACTAATCCGTTTGTAGAATCGCAATAAAAAGGTCATCTTATAAAGAGAATTTTTAAAACACTGATCCTTTTGTAGAATCGCAATGAAAGGGGCATGTATAAATAGAATTTTTAATACGTTACTATTTTCCTCATATGGTAACATATCTACCTCTCGAAATGTATGTTCCTTCAGATTTACCAACAAGAGTGTCACTTGACTAGGGAAAGGGTGTTCCACGTGGGATGTTCACAATATTTATATCAGAGAACGCAGTCAGTTTTTAATGATATCAAACCGTTTTAGATAATTTCTAATTGAGTTATGACTCTTTAAAGACGGATATCAGAAACGATTAAATGTATTATTTATCATAATCTTTACATTGATAATGATCAAGTATGGTAATTACGAATAGTCAGAAGGATTGTTGTGGTCTAAATATAGTATTTCCATATTGTTTTCACTGTGAAGAATATATGACCAGAGTCATATGAGTATTTCTCATAATTATACGACCAGTTTTTCTATTTGAATCACTTAAAACGATGTTTCCACGACAACAAAGTAGAATAAATTAGGTCAATTGGCTAAATTAAAACGTTCCTTTGACGTTCCGAATCAAGTAAATATTCAATTTTTATGGCGGTTTTCTGCCCCTTCTCCTGGAAATCACATTCTCTATTTTCTCTGAAGCAATATAACCTAATATTAGGACATCACGCGATAGACATGTTCCCTATAGTTACCGCCTGAAAAGCCGGGAAATTCGCCATAAAAGGACAATCGTGTCTGTCTTTACAATAATTGGGATTATTTATTGGCACGGCATCGGAACTTTCCCAACAAATCTGAAGAGGGCAATTATCTCAGCATGGTCGTGGAATTTCAATTACTGATCAGTGCAGGTATTGTGCTGTGTAAATGTCCTTTGTAAAGACAATCAATTTAAAAAGCCTCGCCGAGAAAATTAGTTTTCGTTTGAATCAGAATGGCCTAGAACTGAAGGTTGATTTATCTTATGTTTAAATGAATAATACTAGTCGCTTTCCTTTGAAACAAATGAAATTGACCTTTGGAATTGCTTAGACAATCAGACATAAAAACAGGGAATTGAAATTAATTATTTGTTGATTACATGAAAGGTTATACAACAGATGCAATCTGTTCTTCTTTCGGCTGTAAGCGAAGATAACATCAACGTTTTAGAATGGAATGATACTAGTTTTCTGATATGTTTGTGTGTGTTATTCAGTTACTTGTTTATTGTTTATCATTGTATCATTAATTGTATATATAGTATGACTATAAGAATAATACCGTAATTTTATGAAACAAGCCGTTAATTTAATTATTTTTCTTATAAAAGCTTGCTATTTGACAATGTAGCAAAAGAAATAATACCTTGTGTTTACATGGATATAATTAACGTAAAAAACTAAAATGCATTGAAAGCCACAAATAAATCCCATCAAATCAACAACCTATATAGAGAGAATATAACTTTTTGAATCTCTTTATTAAAGTATCATAGGATGTTACATGATACATTGTCAGGCAATAAACAGGTTAGGAAAATCATTTTGCATAAATATCTTACCAGAAAAAGGTCTATTCATAAAAACAATAGACCCTACATCAACGCTGTCCAGGGCGAAAAACCGCTCATTTTTCACCCTGAGGTATAACTCAGTCAGCGCATGACCCCTCACGGCATAGGCCTGACGCTGCAACCTCAGCTGGTGTCATGAGCTCGTGTCATGAGCTGGTGTCATGAGCCGGTGTCATGAGACAGGCTAAATCCGACTGCTTGTCTCAGCTAAAGTAACCTGACCACTGTTCCCATCACCTCTCCATCACCCGGCCATTGCCCAACACGTGCCTGACACAAACTCCTATTTCAGTGTGGGTATACTACTCATAAGCTGTCTCCTGGGAGAGGTGCTGTATTAAAAGTTGTGTTCTGGGAGTTCCTGACACAAGTCGCCATTTTCTAATGCTACTCACAAGATGAAAGGTGGTGTCATGTGTTGTGAGGTTAGGGTTTGGGTAACATACTACAATGTGTTATGGGAAATGTGTAAGTAGTATATGGAAATGGGAATTTAGAGCTACATAGACGCTTCAAGCTCCTACGCTTGGGGAAAAGGTAAATGCAATGGAATTCCAAGATGAAGGGTGGTGTCGTGTGTGTTGTGAGGTTAGGGTTTAGGTTACATGATACAATATTATGAAGGTCAACCTATGAGTAGTATATGGAAATGTCGCATACATGACGTTGCCTACATAGCCAGTTCGCTATGGGCACTACCCTTGAGAACACGTAGAAAGTAGCATTTATTTCTAAACAGCATACTATACCCATGTTTTTTTTAGTTCTTATCTCTGTGCATATTCATAATCGGCCATCCTTGTTACCCAGATCTTTCTGTCTCCCAAGACATTAGATCCAATACCAATCATTGAACCAACATTAATTAATCTACTTTTTAGTTTCTTTCTTTTTTCTCATTTTTAGGGGAGAGGGGAGGGATAGCAATATCTTTAATCTATAACTGGCCATCTACAGTTTGATCAGCTAATACTGCGTTTTCTGTAGATGTCTACCGTTTTTTTACAGAAAATATTGCTTCTGCCATTATTGCCATAACCCATTTTAGAGCAAACAATGAACTCATGGAATATCCATGGGAAGAAGGTTGGGAGATGTTGGTAGGAGAGTCCCCTGTTCTATTTGGTTTTATGCAGGGAGATATCGACCTTTGAGCCCCCATTACAAAGATAGCTGCCTATGATAATCCTCACGTCATATTCATCATGTCATTGGACAAGGGGATGACCCTGCTCCATGTGAGAGGTCATGGTTGGGTCACCAGGGTTATGGGTATGCTCTCAATGCCTCTGCATCTTTTATACTTTGCTGTGTTGTGAATATTATGGCAAAAGATGTAATCAATGTGATATTATAGGACTTTTTTTATGGGATCGAAATTCTAATATCACACGTTCTCA
Source organism: Lepidonotus clava (assembly GCA_936440205.1). Taxonomy (NCBI): domain Eukaryota; kingdom Metazoa; phylum Annelida; class Polychaeta; order Phyllodocida; family Polynoidae; genus Lepidonotus; species Lepidonotus clava. Next base: position 15,013,194 of record OW387144.1, read on the forward strand.
GATATATACTCATAAGAAGAAACCTAGATCACAAAAAAAATAATTAAAAGATTGGCAAAGATTGGAAGTAAAGAAAATTAACAATATTTCTGTCACAGAAAGTACATTGATTCACAGTATTAGAGCTTTGGAACTGAGGTCGTGTTCAGGACATTGTTATTTTCGATTAACAGCTTGACTATTTTCAAAACTTGATTTATAGATGAAACAGAAATGTACAGTGGAAACATTGTTGTTTGAAGGAGTACTGAAAATATTACTGGGAAGGGTTACTCTTAGAGCCCCATACCGACTAGGCAATTATTTGTGAGTCGGCCGACTGATCGCCGTTAAAATCGGCCGATTCTGCCCTTAGAATCGGTCGACTTCACTGGCAATTCAGATGAAACCTGTATATTTCAATATACTATACTAACAGGGGATTGCAAGAGTCGGCTGATTCTAGTCAGTTTCCCGTTGTCCGTCGCCGGTAAAATCACCTAGTGGGTATGGGGCTTAAGGGACGCCACCCTGGAGGGATCAGGAGGAGAGGTTCCCTTATCCACTTTGTATCCCAAGTGCCATTGTTATCTACTATATCTACCCCTATCCCTGTCCCACTGAGATCAATACGACCTGCAGCAAAATAAAGATGTCACAACACGAGATTTACAAACTTTAAGTGACCCAAGGGATTTCAAGTTTATCCGCTTTGTTCTGGCTAGGCACATTTTTCGTGATAAAGGAAAATGCTTTAGTTTGAATGTAATTACAAAGGTATCAATTTCACCTCTAAGGTTCTGAAAACAACCATTAGTTTGACTCGGACGCTGAATTTTGTATTGCTCAAGAATGTTAAAGTTTAAAGTTGTTGTTTGGGCAACCTCGTATCTTGCTGGTTTTTGAGGATTTAGGACGTAATTTGACGACATTATTGTCACCTCAGATCACGAATATAGCGCGCTTATCTGAGAGTTACAACATATCAAACTATTACAATCTCATGGACAAAAGTGTGACTTTAAAGCCTGTATTTCACAAACCAAAAGCACGTTTGCCTTCAAAATGCAAAGTTTACGTTCCATATTTCCTCTCAAAACAATATCAACAAATCAATTCCTTCAAGATTTCCAATCTCTGCTCATTAACACTTGAGCATTTCTTCTGCAATCACCCTTCCCGAATCCAGCCCCTTCTTTCTTGCTAGAAGACTCCTAACATCTCACAACAACAACAGCGTCCGCCATTTTTATTCCAACATCCGGGCATTTCAGGTGGTTTTATTTCCGGCACCAGGGGGCGCCTGAGGTCAGACAAAGAGGCGGGTTTCATTTCGCTCCTCCTACTCCGAAGATTTCCCCAGCGAGGTGTTAGATCACCGCCCCACGTCTTAGGCTGCTAACCCGTCAAGCGACCGCCATCAAAATTAAACGGATTTCTCCCAATCTGCACCTGTGTTCACACTTTCTCCTGATAAAATACATTGCTACGCCAGTAAGACAAAGGAGATACGAGACCATCGCTGTTTCTAGCGCAAAAACAAGGATTGGTCATAAACAGTACTGTTATAGGTTTATATGTTTAGGTAAAAGTCAATATTTTTGTTGAGTGCATTCAAACCTTTTTAGGTTTACATAGGATAAAAGTCAAAATTTATGTTGACTGCATTCAAACTTTTATATTATCAGGACATTTTGCGATAGATAGAATGAAAATATATATTACTTGCTTTAGTACAAAAACAATATAAATCAATGGGGGCAATATTCAGGACTGATAACCTTATAGACTGTCTTGGAGAAATAATGCAGAATTTCAGAACTGGAATTCAGCACCTTCTCCCTGAAAAACCTACTCAAAGCCTCCTCAACAATATCCAGAAAATATTGAGGAGTAAAATTTCCAATCCATCAATGTAAGCCAAGTCTTTATGAAGTCTGACCTGCCTCTGATATGGCAGTGTTGATAATAAGAAATTGATATTTCCAGGGGGATGGGTCTAAACCCCTAAAATCGACACGGTGACAGGGGCATTTCTTAAATTTGACAGGGGACATGGCAATTTATTGACAAATGACATGGCCCTTTTCTTAAATTCGACATGGGACATCAGCTATAAAAAGATAGTGACATGTGACATGGTTATTTCTTAGATTCGACATGGGACAAGGCTGTAAACTTAAATATAATGATAGGCGACAGGGCCTTTTTTCTTAACTCGACAGGGGACACAGGACCCCCCGTCCATACCCCCAGGGGGGCTGTGGGCTTACCAGTGTCCCATGACCTGTTTCATTTCCTTCTTCCTAAGAACTCTGGTATGATCGATGACAGATTCTGTGGTGATTGATTTCTGGGTCATCACCTTGGGTTTATCATGAAATGTTACAGAAAATGAAGGCCATCTTATTATCTGTACTTACTGCATAAACAATGAATCCAGAAAGACGTGGCTAGGCCCTATCTATTCACTGTGGCGATGGTTTAGAGCTTGATGGGCTCATAGACAACATTAATCATACTCCAATGGCGATAATGATTCGCCATTATTAAATGCTTAGATTGTTTTTGTTTTTTATTAGATTTTCAGGTTTCTTTTTGTATGATATAACGAGGGACTGTCAAACTGTTGGATCTAGTTTGGTTGTTTTTGAATTTGTTGTTGTTGATGTTGTTTTTTCATGTTGTTTTTGTTGTTCTTTTTTTTACAATTTGTTGATGTTGTTGTTGTTGTTGTTGTGTACATTTCAACATAAAACTCAGAAAGATAAAGGCTTATCCCGAAATTGATATTCCACTACTTCTGTAATGGTGTCTGCAGCGATATTTATCACTCATGGTCACATGAATAGACTCATCATAGAATATTGTCAAGTGTTTTTTTTTTTTAGAAAAACAAGTGTCGTTATTGAATCCTGGAGATAGCTAGGCCTACTAGTGCTCTACAAACAATACGCCACTGTAAAATGATATAGGTTATTCTTAGAACATACCACCTAGACAGGTTTTATATACCTATAGGCCTATTGAACGGCAAACTTAGACACAAAGTAGCGCGAAGGAGAACCGCTCAGACACTTTGTCAAAGTGATCTTGTGGCAATATTGACAACGTTATTAGACTTTTTAAGTGCCAAGCTGGCTATGATCAATACCTTTTTATGTGCTGTCGTCGGTATTTTTAAAGCCAGGCCTTTGTAACTAACACTTTACTAACACCTCGGTGACGCCAAAACACTTTTCCCCTGATGGGGTTATAACACTACGCGACAATGTCATGAGCTGCGATTTGCCGATGTCGCGGGAAAATCACACATATCAAAGTAAAAATTAATTGTTATTCATACGTAAAATACTCCAACATGCCAATTTCAAACTGTTTTATCATTCCTTACTGCGAATTTTCAATTTCTGTAATATCATCATATTGTGCCGAAATCGCAGCGCAACATAATGTATAGTGTAACCAGGGCTTTCAGCACTAGACTGAGTTAGTAGACACCTAATTGTGCGACATAACAACGGTCGCGTCGCTGCCACCTTGGCGACATGGGCGACATGGGCGACGCCTGGCGACCTGAGCCACTAATGTAGGCCTAATTAATGGGTGATAAGAGTTATAAGGAGATGACAGCTTTTCTAATGCCTCTGGATCCCCCTAGCCGTAATGAACAAAGCATAGCAAGCTTTTAGGGTTTTTGACATTGTGGACATTTTGCCCAAATCTTTAGTGTGTTCTGCCATGCCTTTGTTCTAATGGAAATTTCTACAAATTTCACTAAACAATCATAATCTTTTTTAATTCAGAATAGATGTGCATTTATTTTACTAAAGACAAGAAAATTGTGTTCAATAACACCAAAATAATATTCATAGTTAGTTCCAGAGTGGTTCCGTTCTCAACCAATCTAGTTCCGGTCATTCAGAGAGGTTTAAAGCGTCCTGAAGAAATCCTAAAAAGATTGGACATGCGACATAAGAACCAAGCTTATTGTATTGTTTTGTGAGTTTCTGAACAGGTCAGAGGGACAATGATGTAGTATGATGTACAGTTGATATCAATCTTCTATTTTGTCGTCGAAACCAGCAGTTAACAGTTAAGCCCCCAATGAATTACTTTCAAAGTCGTTGCATTCAGGCACAGCTACTGTAACATTAGCTCAATATTTTCTTTGACACATTAAATAACTTGACCTGGTAGAAGAACACGAGGTGCAACACTACACCATCCATTAATCAAACGCTTGGCCACAACGGGAAAATATCCGATCTGGGACTACTTTTTATGTTGTCCAGCGCAGGAATATTCTCCGCCCGCAACGCGGTGATGTGGCCGTCTTATCACTTCTCGGGATGCTGGCGATCTATCTCCGCCTGAAAGGAGGAACGATGGGCACTTTTTCTTTAAGGCCCAATATATGACCGGTCTTTCCCCAAAACTCCATGTCCTGTGATCCCTATGATAAGATTTACCACTGTCTCTCTGCTTTCCCTTTCATGTCCAAAAAAAACACCATCAATTATTGATGGACGAGGGACCACCTATCAAAGATATGTAAGAGTTTAACTCGTTGTCGTCTGCTATTTGGCGCCAAAAGCCAGCAGACGACATTCGGGACATTTCGGCGGGAAATAGCTCGTACGATTTCAAAGGAACGTGCTCATTTGAAGCCCCAGGGAATTCTTTTGAAGTTGTACTCAAATCCTCCGTTGTGTTAGATGAGTTATCGAGGGTCGTTTGGGGAATAATGTGACGATTATATTATGGAAATTTTGGAGATGGATTATCGCAGCTATCACTCATCAAGCTTGTTCTTATTAACCCATCTGTTATCTCCTTCTTATCTTATCACTGACCATCGCCATACCCCTCTTCAGCAGCCCAGAGGTGACCTACGGCACCCTTGTGACCTGGTAACCATGACGACCGTTCCCACAGTGACCATCGCTGCCAGCTCTCCTCCAGTGCACCTCCAGGGTTAGGCCTTAAGCCAGAGCACGTTATGCAGACTTAAAGCCCCATACCCACTAGGCGACTTTAGCGGCGACGGGCGACGGGCGATTTGGGGAATCAGCCGACTCTGAGGGTCGCCTGTAAGTATAGTATATTGGAATGTGCAGGTTTGATCTGAGTTGCCACTAAAATCGGAGGATTCTAAGGGTGGCATCGGCCGATTTTAACGGCAATCTGTTGGCTGACTCAGGAATAATCCCCTAGTGGGTATGGCCCTTAAGGTTTCCTTTGGTGAATATATCTACACCACTGATCACTTGTACGGACCCTTCAGATTGGATTTTAAAATGTGTTCAGGAATTTCAGAAACCTCTGAAGAGACCTTGGGCCTTCCATTTATTACGTACGTAAATTTTCAAGTCTCAGGCACCCCACCACCAGTGGCGGAATTAGATAAGGGGGGGGGGGGGGGTGCGGGAGCGGCACCCTCCTTTATTGGCCAAATTTAGCTTTTTTTTAAATGTAAAATTCTGAAAAATTGGCGGTGCGCCCCGCTTTCCAATAGCGAGCCCCCACCTTTTCGAAAACCTAGATCTGCTAGAACAGAAGTATATTTTCAAAAAATTTGGAATCCCCCTTGATGCGTACATACTAAATAGAAGGCCCCGAACTAAATTAATTCGCCTCTCCATCAAATGTTTAAACAACCCGACCTACACTACATGTCGCCTCTTCCTTCCCCTTCAAACCATCCACACACCTTGTTTTCCATCCACATCCCTTCCAACGCCCGCCCCCCCCCCTCCTCCATCCACCTACAATCATACACAAAGCCTAATGGGACCTTTCAAGGGCCACTGGAGTGCTGCGCATGCGTATAACAAGAGAACGCTGGGTCTGATGATCTACTTCTCCCGGCATGTCTTTGTGTTGTAAAGTCGTTTACATATATTCGCCTGGTCCTTCTTCTATCAAGTATCCACTGAAAGTGCTCTCTTTGTTCTAGTCTCCGCAAGGATGTAGACAGTGTGTTGGACACATCTTTTACCTTGAGTTAATTACGTTTTGTTTTAGCAGGGACGACTACTGAGAGGTCTCTGTATTGAGTCTACATTGAATCAGTTTGAAGTTAATGGGTTTAGTGATTTTTCTTTTTAGATTTGTACATGTATAGGCCTTGTTGGATAGTTCCAAAGAAGGTCGTTAGTGAACTAGGAGGGCTGATAGTTATTAGTTTATCCCTCTATTCCTCGTTTTTACATATAATTATATGTATATAGCTGAAAGGTCTACCATAATAATATTGTATAGATATCAAATGATATAGCAATTTACAGAATTCAAATCTCATCAGTATCATATAGGCCTAGCTAACAATGCTTTTTTGTATAAAAAATAATTATATCATCCCGTTTGCTACAAATTTCTAAGTATGTTTCAAACCATTTCTTCTGTGATAAACTGTTATGTGACGAGCCAATGACTACGTCAAACACGTGTACATACTAACTCCCCAGCAGTTTCCTAGGGCCATACGTGTTGAAACTTATAATAAATGACACCTCTTGACCGCTGTCGTATGCATCATTAATGCACGCTTAACAGCCCGCGAAGAGCGAGGGGACGTAGTTGAAAAATGCACCAGAGCAGACGACATTGCTTCCCTTTTCTCGCGCTTTTTTGTTGTTGGAGTTTTTCACCATTCACTGGATACGGGAACTCCACCTTCCTTTCCGCTTACACACATTCAAACATTAGGGTCCTGCTTTCCTGACCCGTTGTGCCCCAAGCCACCTTGCAGAGGTCATTGACTAGCGGCGGCGTTCCGAACTAGGCCCTGTCGTCTGCTGTCGGCGCAAAGCAAGACTGACTGCAATTGCAAATGGCGGCCAAAACGAGGGCGACGGCACGGTGAAGTCATTGATCATACCGGAAGCGGAAGACTTAATCACGTGATTCCAGTGTTGCGCTCTTTTCCAGCCTCCGCTGACTGGAGAGTGAATGGGCCGAATGGAGGGAGTGATTGCCAAATAAGGAGCAGGAACAGGGTTAAAAGGTAAATTTACTGCCTTGGCAGCGGGGTGTATAGAATTACGTGTTGCTTGGTGCACCAAAAGAAAAATGTGAACGCCCGTGAAGAACAACGGCGCCAAACGCAACTTTCCCTTACCCGGAACCAATGCGTGTCACTTCTAATACATGTTTTGAGCCATAAATCTCCAGACAGGATTCAGAGGAAAGATGTTTATTTTTCAAAATCTGAGACATTACTTCTTTGAATATTTTGTTGGTTTTCTTGACCTAGTTTTAGGAAAGGCAATTGATGGCTACAGGAAGTAGAGAAGGGAGGTGACATTTTGATCATCTCAAGATATTTTGTTTGAAAAACAGTCACTGACGCGTACCATTTGCCTGACTAATAATTATGCCACTTAGCTTAGACATGCACAATAATAGTACATCCGAACTGACAATACATACCACTAAATCTCTTGATTTGATTTATATTAGTTCAGCTGAAAAACTTCACATCACTCATAGATGCTCTAAATTTCACATCAGAGCCTTACTTCGAATTCCATATGAACTCTGGCCATACGTTTTCAAGAAATCCATTTTGAAAACATACCTTCCCTGGTGGACCCATGCAGACTGGCATAAACCAGAGTACATGATATAAGAGCCATACATGTAGACCACTATTGAGAACATGCCAAGTTCCTCTCGTGATTCCTGTGGAAATTAAAGGGAACGACGGCACATCACGTGCCCTTAATGACGTCATAAAGAGCGAGCAGATCATTGGTTTAGGCCGGTCACGTGACACGGGAAGGCGTCTTCCCGCCGGTCTGTGTTGATCTAGATCAGCAGTAGTCTGTCGCAGTCAGACCCACTGTTTCCCAAAGTGAGTCTGTACACCAGCAGCCATTTTAGGTGGGAATTCCACCCTACATCCCAGCATGCTTTGCAGCCGCTGGCTTATGGCAGGTAGGACCATAAACCAGCCAGCAGCCCAAGGACCATCAAAGGGGTTGCCCATTCTATTTATAGAGGGCCAATTAAAGAATTCTTAACAGATTTGAAGTGGCAATAAAAGCCATTGACAGTTGTGGGTGTACCAACTCATTATGTAATAGCTAATCGGGGTCAGAACGGACTAGATCAGCAGACGACAATTCTCTCCACTCTCCACGCGTCGGCGCCGCTTCTCCAATCGCAGTCAGACTCCCTGAAGTGTTGCAATTACTCGGGATAAACTGACGGGGACAGCTGCGCGATCATCACATCTTTATTGATGTGCTCTACACCCAAAGGCCCCCTTATTTGCCCACCTACGTCTGAGGAGAATAAGAGAGAGTTGGCAGTACTTAGGAAGTGTATGGAACCTGAACCTGGTTCAGTCTCTGCAACTCCACTGCTGTGCCAGTCTTTGGGATAAAGCTTTAACTTGTATGCAGAGTAGAATTACTGGAAATGACTCATTTGCTTTATTTGATCAATCCTGTCCGAATTCATCCAGGGTTTTTCATAAAGTAGATTTATACATTCATACATATAATATTATTCCACTGTTAGGTAGTGTCTGCCATCATTATCCTATCCATTTGGGAAGAATTCTCTAGCAGGAACTGAACAAAACTAAGTTCATATCCCTAAAGCTATAATCATAATTATACATTATATATAAATATATATGGATATATCTATAAATATATATATTGTGTGCATATGCATGTCTATGTCTGTATACGTGTATGTATGTGTCCCAATCTCATAATTAAGTATATAAAATATGAAATAAGTATATATTCTCACAATCAGTTGTTTCACGGACAGGGGTGGATACAGGATTTTGGCAAGGGGAAGGGGTCTGTATATTGGCTAAGTTATAAAGCTTGTGTATTCGCACACACAAACGCAACGTTTATTTGTGTGTTTTCTCTCTCTTTGTAAAGTTTGAGTCCCCACCAAATGAAGAGGGTAGGCACTAAAAGGGGGATAAGGACCCCCTGGATCCGCCCCAGATGCAAACTGTTAGCGTGCAACTCTTAAAGTGCGAGAACACCCCATCTGAAATGACTTGTGCACCAAAAAAACAACTGTCAGTCAGAAAAGAACAACTTCTCGCGTCTTCTGCCAAAGTGTCGACTGGTAGATTTGGCGCCTTCCACTCCAACAGACAGTTTGCGTCTTCCCAACCAAAAAGTCCAGAAAGTAAGAAGGGAGTGGAGACTGCTGTACTGCTGCTGTCTTCTCACGGCATTAACCATAAGCTGGGAAATGCCCAGGCAGACTTCTGATGAAGAAAAACTACAGAAGAAAAAATTATGTAAGACAAGTAATAATCTTTTAGGATTTAGTTTTTACTGCAATGCAGATGTAGTTACTTCAAGGTCATTTGTCGCCAAAAACAAAAATCATGGGAATAGAGGTAAGAAATGCTAAGAAAGACTTTTGATGCAGAAGCTGCACAGTTAAAGGTTGTACAACACAGGTAATAATCTCACTATGTGTAGTTTTTACTGCAATGCAGATGTAGTTACTTCCAGGTCATTTGTTGCCAAAAACAAAATCATGATATCAGAACTGAGAAATGCCTTAAAATAAAAGATTCATGTTTGCACTGATGGGGAAAGATTGATACAACCAAAGTAATAACTCACAGTAGTTATAGGTTTTGCTGCAATGTAGATGTAGCTACGTCCTAGTCGTTTGCCGTCAAAACAAAATTAAGAAAGGGACTGTCTTTTCCACCTGTTACAAATACAATAGACTTGCAGATTTCTTACAGCTGATTAACGGTTATTTTTTTCTACTTGAAAAGATAAACCTTTGCACTATGTGTTTTACTTTTGCGTTAACACACGGAGGTTCCCTGCCTATATCTTAGCCACTACCTTTTGACATAATGATCTTAAACATGGACTTATGCTACAACAGTACACCATGACCAAGTAGTACACATCGTCATTAACAAATATTTGTTATTAATTATCCCAGACTACAAATACGATGACCTGTTACAGATACAGACAAAATGATAACGATACATAGTTGGTTCTACTCAGTCTCTTTCAACCACGTCTAGGTTTCTTCTCTCAGGAATTTAGAGAGTGAAACTCATTTGTTGCCAAGATGAGGTGAATGTTAGTACCAGACGGAATCTCGGTTTTAAGGGCAATTACGAGAAGGAGGCACAGCCATGATTAATATCCTATTTTTGCCAATAATTTTGTAGGCGTTATCCATCAAATATTGGACTCAAATAATCATTTTTAATTCCGCGGTCTGTGGATGAGTATTTGGAAACTCATCGGTGGTATTGAATTCCTAGATCATAGATTTACACTGTAAGATTTTGCGCGTGTGTGTGTGTATGTGTGTGTGTCTGTATGTGTCTTTGTGTGTCTGTCCCTGCGTGTGTCTGCCTGTGTAGAGAAACCTGATTCTATCAAATATTGACCTTATTCGAATAATTGAGAGCAGAGGTTAACCACATGAGTGAACATTTGCTATTCCATCATGTATAATTAGCTACCAACAGTGTTTTCCCATCACCACTATATATCTGTTTGAAGAACACTGCTTACCGTAAAATGGATTATTTCAATAATACAAAACAGCTTAAGGTATCCATATCACAATCTAATAAGAGCACAGCTATGGATGACCACATAAACCAAAAACCTAAGGAAGAGAGCTGTACTGAGTTGCTCCTAGTATCATCAGACCAGAAGACACCCATTGCTGGTATCTGCTCCTGATAACACCTGCGAGGGGTGTGTAGTTACCATGGTAACGTCTGGCTGATATGAGCAGACAGACAGAGACAAAAGGAAGCAGTCTCTGGGCGTTGGCAGGAGGACACAGGGCTCTGACTCTATGTGCCTGTGGGTATATCTTAGTACACCTTGGCATGAGGGTTTCCTCCCAAACTTGTGGGATAATATATTTGTTAGAAAGGTTCAATTGCTCTGAAGGTGGGAATAGTTTTCGTGTTATTCTGTTATTAGATTGTATTCCTTTATTGATTAACATATACATGTAGGCCTATTTCTTTCTATTATTGAAATAAAAACATAATCATTTTTGGTTGCAAGCTTTGCAATGCCTGCATTCTTATCATATTGAAGAGATATTTTTGATGAAGAAAACTGCAAGTGCCATATCATATAAATGCCTGGCCAAACCTAAGACTTAGTGTTCTTCCTAAATTAAAGACTTAGTGTTCTCCCTAAATTAAATATGAGATAAACGGTTGTAAATATACAAAATAACATTGAATGCTTGAAGGAGGTTAGTCACTCCATTGGTTTCATTTGATCCAATTTGACATAAATAGTATGTTACTATTCATGCGCGTCAATTTCATATGAAAATAAAATGAGATTGAAGACATATTCATTGCCGATTAAAAGCTCGCGCATAAATTAGTTCCCGAAACCCTTCAAACAAAAAGGTATAGGCAATTAGGAAACCCATGGGCAATTATCTCGAGCGATCTGCATTGGTGCTACGCTGCACCCAAAGGCATATCAAAATGGAAGCCATTGCCTATGTAAATTAACTGAATTATATCGGTATGAAAACATGCCCAAGTCGATATCCGCATGATAAGATAATTGCCTCGTTGGGCCCAGGCTAGGCTCATTGCCTATTCAGAGCTGTTATCTTAGGCTGACAACTGATAACATATTTATCATCTGTCTGGGTGAGAATGCCTGCATTCCGGAAGAAGCTTTTTGTCTGAAACCCACGACAGGGTTTATGCAGCGAGGATATGATACTTTCAAAAATTTGAAATCCAAGTTTTAGCCATGTTCTAAGAATAACTGTGACTTCTCATAATTACATTTTAGAGGATTTAACTTCTGCTTTTTCAAATGTCATTAAAAGGTACAACTACTACTACCATTAAAATGTTTGCGCTTTTTAGAACCAATTATAAGGGTATGAAATAACAACTGTGTATGCCCAATTGCAATTGTTTTGTGAGACCCTGGTCAAAGGTATCGAGTTTGTTTTAGAATTGGAGCCGCCTCATGCGAATATCCCATTTGTTTTGTGATGAGACATCAATTTACAGTCACTTTCAGTGGCAGATCCAGCTTTATAAAAGGTGGGGGAGCGCTAATAGAAAGGGGGGGCACCCCCAATTTTTCAGAATAAAGCTAAATTTGGCGGAGAAAAAAAAGGAGGAGCCGCGTGCCTCTGCGCCCCCTCTAAGTCCGCCACTGAGTCTTTGGTCAGAATCGTCAGTCGGAACACTTTATATGTTCAGAAGATGTAGGCCTACTTGGAACACTCTCAGATATTGGTCACCCCCATTTTTGGGGATGGATTTGGGACTGTTAAAACCATTCGTTTATCAATTATTATCTGATTATCCTTATTGTCTATCAGAATACCAAACGACTAAAGATGGCGCAATGTGTAGGCCTACATCAGCCAGTAGAGCTATAATTATAACTATAAACATGTCCTTTATCTCGACCAACACTTACACTAAAGACTGAATCCTCCCTTGGATTATCAATGGAGGAGGCATCCCTTTTACCGAGATAATCCTCCCTGGAGGAAACCCTCCCATTCACAACGCAGACGACTTTCCAAGAATTTACGCGGGAAACTCTCCTTTAGGGCGGGAGAAATATCGGGTGTCCTGATTGGCGCCCAGTGCTTATTTTGCACCGTATCAATGCAAGCCTTTCAGGTCTCTAATAAATCGCCCTCCTAACTCCTGAATAATGATTAGCTCGAGGCTGTGTGTTGGTAGGTAGAGGCCGCGAGATGGTGGGCGCAAAGCCCTGTCGGTTTAATGGCGGCGCTCTAGGGGCGCCGCCATTATGCCCGTCGTTGAATGTTGCATTTTGTGTACTGCCACCTGAAAGGGCAGCAGTCCCGGGCTGAATACTCCTCGTGTCGCGGATTGGCCTGTAACGCATGCCTTAGGGGGTTGGGCCTGGATTGGATTGGAGGAAGGACAGGGGACAGAGACAGGGTTATTCAGTGGTGTGGGAGAGGGATATACTAAAAGCATGCACGTTTGGAACAGCTTGGTCCCGTGGGGGCTGTTAGGAGTGACACTGATGGAGGAAGGGCCGCCTTTGGTGTCTCCCCAGTCGCGTTAGTAAATCCTCATGGACGCTGGTCCGACCGTTCTAATCAAAATTACCCGTTACGCATGAGCAGACGACATCACTCACGCCCAGCTTCCCGCCAAATCCGTAGACGAGACCGTGCGTGCTGTAGACTTACAAGTAGACGCCTAATAGGGCTTCATACAGGCTATATCATAATTATGTGTTTCTTTTACAAGTCCAGACATATAGGCTTAAGCAGAAATCTCTGAATGCAAAGGCAGGGGCAGGTACATGATTTCAAAAAGAGGGGAGTCTGAATATAGGCTAAGTAGTGAGCATTTCAACTTCTTTCTCTTGGTCACGTGTAAGTTCTCACAAAACAGCAGGGAGGGGTTTGCACCCCCTGCACCCCCACCCGAAAAGTGTTTAATTTGCAACTTCTACCTTTTTATAGAATGTGATCATGTCATAACATTTATTATAACTGTCTGCTATAACCCACATAAGACCAGTATCTATCCCTTTAGTAAACAATATCATTAAACACTAAATATATAAACTAGCTACAGGAACCATTAAAGATTCTCTGTATAGTACAAGTGGCAAGTTGACGTACTCTAAGAGGAAGCTTTACACTAATCCTAAGTCTTCGCCCAGTCAGTATAAACCATCTTTGGGGACTTTATACTACCTCCTTCCTTAATACCTCCAGTATGTGCATCTACCCAACCAAAGCTAGGATTACATCAGCTCTCTTCTTAGGGCTAAAGCTGAGGCTACTAAAGATAGCTGAAATCCTGCTTTACTGTGGATGCTTCTAAAATATGGCAAATCTGTGGCCATGGCCTTCCTTATGTAGAAAAAGTTGTTAAGTATAAGGTTCTTCTATTGTTTGTTAGGATTTCTTGATCATTGATATTAATATATACATTCAGTTGCAACCAAATTAACCAATGTAGGAAAATGTGTTGGGTAATGGAACTCTTTCATTGATTAGCTTGATGTCTTGGATGTTGATATTATAATAAAAATATGAAGTTGCAGCAAAATGAACGAATATCAACCACTTAATGATGAATCTTATTAGAAATGAAAGAATATAGACATACATATTCCAAAGCATGATATTTGGTTGCAATAAACAAACTGTTCACATATGGGCCTTCCATTTAGTACGTACGCACATTTGAATAATTCTCAGACCCCCTACCCCGCCTTGATGCATACATACTTAATGGAAGGCCTCATACTATCATGATTGTAATTCAGTGATAGGCCAAACACTAGAAGAAGTAGAATACAATCTCAGCTCCCTGATGAAATATCCATAGTTTTTCCGACCAACATCATAATTTCCATCCATAACAACCCCAATACCTGGAGAAAACAATGTTGGCCTGCTGGCAGTATAATTATTAGCTAAACTATGTTTTGGGTGAAAAGACAAGCCAGCGAGTCGGTGGCAGTCCGCGAGCACTGTGCCGTGATGTCACGAACATGATGTGAAACACTGTCCGAAAATAATTGCAAGGACATTAAGTGGAGGATAGCATAGCAGCAGGGATAGTAGAAGTAGTAAGGGAGAAGAGGGGAGGGTGGAGGAGTGGAGGAAAGGGGATAACCAGATGCATAGTGGTGGACAGTGTCAGTGTCAGTACCCCCAGTGTTGGAAATAATGGAAAGCCAAGGATATTTGCAAGAGAAGGGCAAGGCATTGGTTAAAGCAATTAGTAGTGATTTGATTGTTTCAAGAGGAAGGTTGTTGGCTAGAAATGTAAGATTAGGTTAGAGTTCATCTTTTCATCCATAATGCTTATTGTGATTTAGGAAAATTGACATTAGTCTTCTTAATTCTATAATCATTTCAACACACTCATATTTTTTCAGAATGATCGAAATTCTATTGATAGAATTCTTATGAAATGAATAGAAATTTAGTAAAAGCCGATTACATTTAAATCAATATACTTCTACATGTTTAATAGGCAATATGGTCAGGTTTACCAATTGCTACCAATCTTTGGCAGAAATGGTAGAACTGCTCTTATGAATCTTGTTTCTCTGAAAGTCTGAAACAGTTTGATCATATTTACATGGCCAGTACATCATATGTTTCTTAAATATATACTTGACCGTCTTGATGTATATTATATGTGCTGTTTATACAATTCCACCTATAAGGAAGATCACATGTATGTGAGCATGGTCTCAGGAATAATAAAAAGTACAGTTTCAGCAAATCTTAGCAAACAGTCAGCAGTTTCAGAAAATAGCAAACAGTCAGCAGTTGTTTTGACCTTAAGGAAAAGGGCCAAACTTGGTGTCTGAGAGAGTAGTTTATGAGCCCAGCTCTGCCCCCAGTCTACCACATAGGGTTAAAGTGTGGCTTGGGTCCCATAATGTGATATAGCTGTATGCGCCCACACCATGTGTGTGGATGCCTAGGGCCAGGGGTAAAGTGTGGGGAACATCCAAGGGGTGGAGTGGGGGCACTCACATCAGAAAAAAAAAGATTTCCCAGACAATATATTTTGTAATAATTGTGAATAGAAATGGAGAATAGAAAAGACTATTACACTCTAAAAGCTGATTCAAAAATCTTTTGTGACTCAGATTCCTTTCACAAGCCTCCTCAACTGGATTTATGCTACAAAAACAGTGGGTAAGATTCTGCATGAAACATTGAACTGCATTACTTCTACCCTTGTAAACCAAAATGTCTGTCAGGTGCTGAGAAATTATTATCCTCTCTTATCTGTACTCTTGAATTTGAGAACAAGAAGAAACTGTCTGTCTTAAAGTATGGGACTACAGTCAATGATTCAATTGTTGTATAGGTTTAGGAGAGTGGCCTCCTCAGTAAAATATAGATACGTGGTCAGGCTAAGCCTATCAGTGGTTAACCCTGCCTATTGGCATCCAGCTATGGTGTAGTCTATACATCCTGATAGCTGGCGTAACTCCCTCTGCTTCCCACATCTCAAATTGAATTCTGCATCAGATTTATACCTCCCAGCAGGCCCTAACCTTCCTATTCCCACCACCACTTGCCTGTCCCACATGTATATATAATAAGTGAGCTCGGTCAGTAGCCTGGGGAAACAGCTCAGTTACGTTATAATCCAGACTTCCGCCCGGCCGGGTGATATGGTACGCTCAATATTACGTACTATTCATCAACCGCCAATATGGAAATTAAAGCTGTGATGGTGGAGATCTGGGATGCGAAGGCCATTGGTATCGATTAAATGGAGATGAGAATTGAAAAGCCTGTGGTTGTGATAAACACATCTTTTTACTTTTGGGTATGCACAACGCTTGGACATACATCATGGGACCTTTCTGTCCCATAGAGCAATGCACATTGACATTGAATCCTATTATGAAATCGACCGATGACAGTGCATTTTAAACAGAGCATTTTTACATTATTTTGAGCAGCAATAGTGTTCTATTATACTTGCTAGCCATTAGCATGTGGCCTTTTTGCAACCTTTCATTTTCTCAGAACGCTTCACTGAATAACCATTATCAAAACTTTAAAATATATTTAATCTGACAAAGACACAGGGAAAAAAGAACTTAGCAACGTCAGGAGGATGCATATTATCTAAACAGGAGGTTCCAGTATTAATATAATATTGCTGACGCAGCATAATTTCAAAAGGTTGTTTGACATTGTGGTCAAACGTTGAAATGGGTCAAATGGCCTGGTAAACACCTCAAAAAAATGTTATCCCGTTTCCTGATGTGGCCATTGCGCATATTTCGCAAATAATGCATTTCCAAAAGTAGTATGCATTTCACAAAGATGTATTTCACCAAGCTATATGTACT
The DNA here is from genome assembly GCA_936440205.1 of Lepidonotus clava. Lineage (NCBI taxonomy): Eukaryota > Metazoa > Annelida > Polychaeta > Phyllodocida > Polynoidae > Lepidonotus > Lepidonotus clava. Next base: position 15,030,047 of record OW387144.1, read on the forward strand.
TTACGAAGCTACCTGCACTTCAGCAATGTAGCTGCTTTTTGTAAAGATATTTGCATTTTACAAAGCTATCTGCATTTCCAATAGCAATCTGCATATTATTATTACACTGGTCAATTGTCACAGGTACCCCACAGAATAAAGATAATATTCTGATAACATTTCCAGTATGATAGGTTAGCCTCAATATGCAATACAGCTAAAGATCTGGTTAGCAATTGCAAGATACAGCTCATTTTGTGTTCAATTTGTTATGACACAGTGATAGTTAAGAGTTCTGGCTAGATATTATAAATGTTATTCTATATGAAGTGTTGTTCATACATATTGTCATTGCACTTTGAATGTGCCACTACAGTTCCATTTTGGTGAATTTACGAGAACATAGGAACAGACGAACTAACAGGAGCTGACAGAAAATGTTCAGGTTTTTAAGTTGTTTCTTGTGTCCCAGATCTACCAAGAAGTGCTTGACACAGATTACTTGTAGGTGAAGAACCATAATTGGTTAGTTCATATCTCCTTGCCTGCAAAGACTTCACCGTTACCAAGAGGTACCCCGATATCAAGTTAGCAGTCACTGGACATTTTAGATAACTGTCAGCAAATTGGTAATTAGCAGCAGTTTCTTAAGTGGCAATGAAGGTGTCAGTTACAGTATCTATAGTGGTGTCAATGATAGTAACAGTTTCTGTAGCCACGGCAACGTCAGTTACACTATCTATAGAGGTGTCAGTGTCAGTTACAGGATCTATAAACTTATAAACAAATTTTTGTTAATAAGTTTATAAATCCTGTAACTAAGCTTTACATCACAAGAGAACGAATGGGTTGGGCCTAATGTTGAAAGTGGAAAAGATGTGAAGTGTGAGATCAGTTTCCGAATCATTGAGTGGGACTTATCACTTCACTTCTCACCGTCATCTAAATGTATTTTCACAAATTTCTTTCTGAGATGTTCTGTTAGATCACACCTACACCTGTCATATTCTCAACTCAAGTCAGGCCACACCCTAAGTGCCCACAAATACTAAAATCTCTTCTTTTCTATCAACCTTATGAAAAATACAACTTGCTACTGATTATTGTTTCTTGTGTTTACCATCTCCTGAGGCCAAATCGACACTATGTGGTTTCCCAACACCTTTTTGTTTGCAAATAGCATAAAATAGTGGAAGATCGATGGAATTAGTTTGCCTCTTCATTTTTTGCTGTTGTCTTTTTATTGTGTGGGTTTTTTTTCAACGAGAAGCCTTAGGCAAGTCGAGTTGTGCTGCCCCTCCGTCCGGGTGTCTGAGCGTCGGCGTTCCACCATGTTTTATATTGATTTTATGCCACTTAGATTTCCCCCAGTGTTACCACAAGAAATAGCAGGGCCCTTATTAAATCAGACATGCTTCGCTTGCCATTTGCAGACTAAGGCTCATCCAACGGATATCCCTAGTAGACCGAGCTTTCTTTTAAACAGACCCGCGAGATTCGCTACACCCGCGCTGCAGCCAATGAAAGCTCGCTTGCATGGTCACGTGGGTATTTCAATTTGCATGCCCAGCCGTTACCACGCAGTGTTTAAGTGGTGGTTGATTTTTGAATATTTTGCCACTGGGAGTAATCTTTGAAAGTTGTGACAGCTGCAGAAGGTGCCACTGGGATTTAGGGATTAAAACTGTGTCTAGTAAAATGTAAATCTTATTAATGGAATCCCATGGAGATAACTACATATGTCTTAGAAAGGGTGGGGGGATTAGCTACAACGGATTACTATACGCCCCAGGAGGGCCCTGGTTCAGCCAATCAGATTAACCGGAAACAGAATGTTTTAAACCCAATCTTTGAAGAGAGAAAGTGAGTAAAAAGTATACTCCGAATAATGAGATGCATGGATGTTTAAGCCAAAGTAACAGATTAGGGTTTAAGGTAATGCGCCTGTATATGCAACACAATAATTTACATGTCCCCCCCCCCCCTCAGGTTCACCATACGTGTAAAAGTACACCATTGGCATCATATCATTATGGTAGCTTTCCAGATAAAAGTGGAAACCAAGTATACAATGACTCAAAGTTCGTACATGGATATCATCCATGAGAAACCTTGCGTACGCGTGGTTTACCGTTTGTTAAAATATAATACCATGATATGACCGTTGCTAAGGGTTTTTTTTAACTATGTTGCACTGATGTACAGAATAGTTTATACTTTGGAGACTGCAAGGAGGACGAGGAGGATATTTTTCGACTATGCAATGTCCTAGATCTCCACCAAGATCCCGCTGTTTTGCACTGTGTTTACTTTAGTGTCCAGTCACGCATCAATAGTTTCTTGGGGAAAACGATGTGTGCCCTGTATCATTTATATCTCCACAACATCCATAATACTCCCTATTCCTTTATCTACCCCAGTATCCGGCAGTTCCCTAGCACCTACACATACATAGACATCAGCGGGCCCCCGCGGCTCCCAGAGGAACTAGACTTATGCATGACTCAGCAGAATAAAGAGAGTCGGCCATGTCTGTCTCCGGGCATTTAGTGTCTTGTTATTCCGCTTGGGGGCGCGCTAAAGGCTCTCCTTGGAATGGATATCATAATTTGAGGATTTCCGACGGGTAGGCTGCTGCATTTAACCCCCTTCTTACCAGTTCTTTTACACCTCAGTGTCTCGGTGATGTAGGGCCGGCGGGCGGAGCTAAGTAGCATCCCCTGCCGGCGGTGTATGAGCTTGTTTGTAGTGGCGGGAAAATTTGTCGTCTGCTTTTTATGGAAATGGATCAGGCTCACGCCGAGATGAATTCCCAATTGCTTCTTCTGGATTATAGTAAAGGGAGAGGCTATGTTTGAATTATAGTCATATGTTTTGAATACAGTCGTGTATACTATGTAGTAGGCCTACTTAGGACATTGATACTATTTAAAAACGTTTAGGCTATCAAAGTGTGACTGATATACATAGTGCGACTGATATACATAAAGCGTGACTGATAAACAGTTTATGACCCAAGTATGATTCCTTTTTTCTACCTCAATGTACTTGACTTTTCAGTCCGATATCTTTATCACTGCATAGGACTATGCATTATCATACTGAAAAATAGAGTACATTTACCCCTCATTCTAGAACCTTCATTCTATAAAAAGATACACTAATAAGTTTGTGAAATTATCAAGCTACGTTTTATATTGGAGTCATTTTAAAGCGGGCTGTTCTAAGCAAAATCTCGGGCCCTTTGGACTACGTCTACCGATAAATTAACCTCAACCACTCGTCCGTTACCAATCTCGATACAAATTCCCACTCTACAGATCTAGACACTCTTATCCCTATCCTCATCCACAATCTTTATCCACCCCTTTCTAGGTCTACTTACACACTTTCTTCACCCATACCATCCCCACCCACCCACCCCCAACGGTCCGACGCCACAGCAGCGCCACCCCCGGCGACTGGCGGTACCACGGCAAAACCACGCCATTAATCACAAGGGTGTCAAGCCGTAAAATCACAATCACAGGCGGCCTGGCCCACCACCCCCGGCCTGTCAGCCTCAGTTAGGCCGCAAACTTCTCAGTACGCAACGCCTGGCTCAGGCCTGTGGGCAGGCGGCGCCTAAATCTACAAGGCTCCACACTGGAGTGTTGGAGGCTTTTGATTTAGGTTGTTTGTGTGATAAGAGTGTGATGGGTGTGATTATCCGTAGATTATAAAGCTGAGATAGCTGTGTTATGGTTTTGGTTTCGTTTAGAAATAAATTGCAGTTTTTTTGGCCAATGTCTTTTGGACGTTGAGTTTGACTGAGACTTCATGATGTTAGGAGTTGAAGTTGTATACTGCTATTTATATACATGTACTACTCTATTAAAATGCATAGCTTTGTAGTTCTGATTTACTCCACAAATAGGTAGAACTCGCTTTTTTTCAGCACTCCACATTTCAGCCTTGAATACATAAATTCAGTTGGAGAATAACACATATCTCCAAATACGTTTCTTATACACTTACAGATAAGATAAAAAGGCACACCCACTACATTGACGTCACCATTTAATTACCTCACTGCTTATTTTTCAGAAAAGGGACAGTGTCAGGAATAGTTATCAGCTGTTTTAAAATAATGTCATCTGTTTCTTTTTTTGGGGCAAAAAGAAATAGATTGTATGTTCTTCTTATGAAGAGCGTAGGCGACTGGGAACGGGTCCCTTCTGAAATTGTACCTATACTTGTGTAGCTTACCTTCATATTACTGCAGCAATAAGTCCTTTCTCGTGTGTATACACTTCTTCTGTGACACGTTTTGTGGACACTAGCTTTGATAAGTGTTATATTTTAGGAAACAGGTGCACAACATTTATAGGGTATTATAGATTACATACTAATAATAACCATTATCAATATGAAGCCACAAGAGGATGCAATTGGTATGCAATGCTTAAACCAAAGCCTAATCAAATGGCTATTGGCACTTCATTCTGATTAACATCTAAAAATTCGTTGGCTCAAATCTTACCTTTTTTTTCTAATTTCTATATAATATTTTGTTTTTCAGTTCTGGCGCAAAGCCGCTGCACTATGAGCATACCTATTCATTACTGCCATACGGTGCGTTTCATATGAATTAATTTTGACTTGCTGTCATCATGTCTATGTATTTCCATTACATGCATTCCACCTTTTCCCTCCAAGAAATACAGTCATATTCCCGCCTCCGAGGCAAAATACTTCCTCCCAATGCCTATTCACTCAACTGCATTTACTTTTCTTTTTTCCTCCCACTACAATTCTGTGGTTTTTACAATCCTAGCCAGGTTATTGCCTCAAGGTATTTTCTTGCAATTGCTTTCAATCTGTTAAAAGGTTCAGTCTTGGGGCCGTCCTCTCTAACACAAAACTGCCTGTGCCAATTCCCACTTTCCCTGGCCTACTAGCGCCTCTCGGCCATTAGTAGTACAAGAAAATGGGACTTTTCACCAGGAGTTAAAGTCGACTTTTTATATTTTACAGAAACTTTTCTGTTAACTTAACAATAAGGCGTTGAGTTTTATTCAAAGTTGTGTCAGTAAGACGTGATTCAATTTTGCAGCATTCCAAAAGTGAAAAGTTTCTTTTCTTGTTGAAAGAAATATGAATGTATAATGTGACTCGTTGATTGTGTAATGTAAAAATATTGTGTGAACTGGATAATGATAGAGCATTCTGCTCGTCAATAGTACCCCCACGCAATGTAAGTATCCTGCCTTGGTGAAACCATTTTGAGAAGTTTTAACCTTCATTGGCCGTACATTTCAGCAAATTTCAGCTTCATTATTTTGTATTGTGTATGTATGACTCGAGACTGCATAGGCTTCAGAATGCAAAAGTTATAGTCCGATGACAATTCGCTATACTACTCATATAACATAGTCTTACAGTAAGGCAAAGTTTCATTGAAAAATCCAGTAAATCTCTTAGGCAAAATCATCTGATTAGGAAAATATTGGTCCAGACAGCATTTCTCAAATAACCTCTACAAATACGGAAATCTTGAAAAAAAGAAGAGGCTTCTACCAACTGTAGGCCTATACCTACACCGCCATATTGGTGAATTAGGAGCGCCACCCTCGGGACGGTCGCGGAACTAAGGCCGGACACTGTCAGCCAATAGAATGTCTGGAATAAGGTCACGTGATCCCACAGCGTCCGGCTAGTGTTAGCGTTTGCCACCAGGGGACGCAGGGCTCTAAAGGTCAGATGGTCAAGGTCAATTAAACGGGCAGATTTGCAAGGGCAATGTCCGGTAAAGACCATCCTTGGATGCACTTATTATCGCCCGCTCGGATTGAAAGCAAATGGAACCTAAACCATCTTGCCCCCCCCCCCCCCCCCCCAACAAAATAAATAAATAGTTAAATAAGATAAAATATAAAAAAAGATACAGGAAAGTAACTCAACATTATGTCGATTGACCAAGAGCACCAAGGGCGGGTTCAGACTGCCTGTTGGGGTAGTGAGTCGCAACAGATGAAATATTATCAGTTCCCTTGGTATCCCTTAAGAAAATTCAAGGTTGTAGATAAAATATTTTCATTTATGTTTTGTTCTCGACAGTGCTTACAGTATATGATGCACAAGACAATTAGGGTTAGTTAAGTGGTAGAACACTGGTCGGCTTATTCAAAGGTTTCTGGTTTCTTTCTTGGCCTGGTTACATAATTTAATTATGAATATATATTGGCCCCTATTACAAGTCTTTTACGTCTGAGGTCTCCAAAGAACGTATCTAGGTATGAGAATGGAGGGTTCCGTTCTTCATGCATACAAATATGATCAAATATTTTGGAGATATTATCCGAAAATACTCTCAAAAGTATACTCCCATATAAACACACTGATAAGCCATGCACTACCAATAACAACAAGTTTAAATGGCTAGTGTTACTAAATGAGCATTTGGCACACATCTAAACAAGGATTTATACCAAGCTATGAAAAACATTAGACCCTATTTATAGACACACAGGACGCTTTTATACCCCTTTTTCTATTCCCATAAGTCATGATACGCATTAATTATAGACGCATTTCGTATTGTTAGTGCCCCATTTTTCTCAAACCTCATTAATTACTTAAGGATCGATACAGTTAGACCCACTCGTTCATCTCAATACTTAACATGGTCACCACACAAACGTAGCGCTCACGTACTCAATAATTCATTGGACTTTTTCCCTATTCTCAGCCCCAGTGATTGAGTATTTCCCTACAGTCTACTTCTTTACACCTCCCATTTACCTTTCTGTTTTTTCCTTGTGATTTTTATTTCTTTTTTTACACACTAGAAATCGAAACAAAATCATACATCTCACAAATGAAACACCGTTTAGTCAATATCCCTAGTCCCTTACGCGTATAATCTCTTTGTTTTACTTTCACCTTTTTTTGCCATATCATCTATCCATCGCGTTTTCTGTTACTTCTTTTGTTTATCTTCATTCTTTTATCGTCAGACCATTCCATCCATCCCGTTTTCTGTTACATCTCACCCAGGGTTATTGATCTTAAATGTCCTGATGTCTGACTGGTCGTAGGAACAGGCAGCTTCTCCTAACAAGTTTTACAAAACGCTCTCCATATTTATAAAGTTATAGACTACAATAAGCCCATCCCACATTGGTTATATCGTAGGGCTGGACAAGGGTTGGACAAAAATACTGTAAAAATCCTTGGTTCCCAGAGTTTGGATTACTGAAATAAGCAAGAATTGTGTTTTTCTTTTCTGCATACTCAAGCACTGCTTAAAAATAGCCTTATCAATTGACATATTTTCAGGTTCCCCAGCAAATCAAAATGCTGTATTTCAGGGCAAAATAGGGTCCGATATTAAAGGCTGGGCGGACAAGCTTTTTACATTGGTTCCTATGGGTAAAAGGCCAAAATATAAAGCTGAGGTTCACCAATTTTAGGAGCAATCTGTCAACCAAATTGCTTTGGTTAATTTGGCATTACACAACTGTATTCAGGGAAAAGGTGAGAAGGCAATTTTGAAAATATTTCATAGTAATCCTGAATGTTGGTCTAAACTGGGATAGGCTTCTTGGTCTTTTTGTGTGAATTTAGTTTTTGTGGAGAGACTGGGTTTGTGTATGTGAAGAGACTGAGCTAGTCTATATGGATAGACTGATTCGGTCTCTCTAATCCTTTCAATTGGGCTGTATGCTTGTTTTCAGGGATTTAATGTCCTACTATAAGGTACCATTTTACCTTGAATCAAACATCAACATAGTATTTCAAGATTCATTGTTGATATTTAGTTTTGATGAAGAGCCAGTGAATAATTCAGAAGATCAGAAAAATGGAATTGAACACAGAGTGTATACATGATTTTCTATTAAACAGACTGGATATATTTGTTTATCTTTTCATTCTGCACATACTTTCCTGGATATTTTACAATAACTTATTAAGTGATAAACATAAAAATAATAACTATTATGATGACTTTCTCCAATAGAACCTGGAGCTCTTGCCCTAGCTACCACTATACAGGGAATCCCAATCACGTCTTAGCTAGACTTCGCACAATGTTTTTCCTTTTATTTCCCTTTTATTTTCTGTGGGCGATAGTCTTATCGCAGACAGAGTTTTTGATTACAGCGCCGGAAGCGAGACCTATTATCTGGGGGTCGGTGGCTTGACCTATGCTGTTTGATAATGGGGCGAACGATAAGAAAAAAAGCAAGGGTTTGGGGTGCCATTTGTAAACTATTACAAACCGCTTTTAATAGATCAACCCGCGATGAAACTATCTCTGCTTAGTCTCTGCTTAGTAGGTGGAAAACTTGCCATTAGTAGGATAAGATTACCAGCAGTTCAAAAGTAAACGCTGGTTTTCCGGTTACTCACTAAAGGCACATGGCTCGAAAGACTGCAGGTTCAACCTGCCACTGAGTTCAAATGTCAGATTTTGATGAATTTAAAGTCACCTGCCACTCCTTGGCCAATCAGATGATCAGAAAAAATAGGATGAACCTGCGGCTCTTTAATATGTACACTTTTGTTTAGCGGAATATGAGTTGATGCCGCAGCACCCCAGCGTATGCCAAACCTGGTGCCTGGAGAGCTGGCCACTAGAGTTCAGTCATTTTTCTTATTCTGTGAGACGTTAAATGGCAGTGTGATAGAATTAATTTTGGTCATTTTTTTTCTTATTATGTAATAATATTAGCCTTAAACACTTGCTTTCTGATCAGGCATTCTTTCCATTTCCATCAACAATTTCCATCATTTTTCTCTGTCGCCGAAAAGCGCCCATAAGATAATAGTAAAGTGGAAAGGTCAAGTACAAAGTGATACGTATAGTTTAATTTCAATATCAGTGATAATTCAATTGCATAAAGAATACACACTTCATAGGTAAAGAAAGGTAATTTTACAATTGTACACGAGGTTCTCCATAAATGTGACCAGGGTCTGAGAATAGGAGGAAATGAGGTGCCGGTGGAAGTGGGGGTTAGGGGGAAGCCTGGGCAGCAGAGATTGTGTTGGGGAGAGAACAGTGAGAGAGGGTTTCTCCAGGGTCACCCCCAGCCACCATGGGCATTTGGTATTTCATTTGCGTCTTTTTTTTATTGATGTACTAGTAGTTTTATATTCGTTGACAACATGAACAAATTAAAACATTAGAACAAGAAAAGTAATTGAAACTCAAAACCCTTGAACACAATTCTCTTTAAACATGAATAGCAATTAAGGACTAAATAGCCTTCTAGAGTAAGAAATGTTTCATATATCCAAAGAGTAAGCGCTAATAACTATTATGAGGCTTTCTTTGTGTTATAGCCCCCCTTGACAGGCATGAATCCATCTAATGGTCCCTTAATTTCCGATACACAAAAATATATATATGCAATATGGTTAATACTGATAAATCTATTGTTCAATGTATATCAATTATTGGTACTGAAGTTATTCAATACCAATATTCATATATTTTAAATAGAACTCCTATGGTACGGTCCAACCTACCTTATATCCACCAATCCTTTGCTAATACCGTCATGAAGTACGATTCCCATGTCACTCTTTTTATTTAGCTGTTAATTAGTATGGCCTCATTGGCAGCTTGTAGTCGTTTAAAAACTCTGATTAAAAGCATTGCCATGAAGCTAATCAGGCCCAGTGGAATTGGCTAGGACTTCTAACATGAAACCAATTAGGTTCATATGGAATATTTAAAATGGTTAAAGCTGGCACCGGAGTTGCAGGCAGCAAACAGTTTTTACTGTGACGTTCTAATTGAACAGACAATATACTTGTAATATGTAGTATATAATTATAGTATATGTAATACTTGTGATGTAATATCCTAATATCCTATTTGTACAAGTAATGATTATATGTTCTTAGAATATATGTCAATATGATATCTTCCCTGTGAAGTACACATAATTATCATGTATATCTAGATTGAAGGCAGGATAGCTAATTTCCTTAAGGTTAAGGCCTTGGGATTTCCCCGATAATATGTGTATTTGACCATTACACCGATGCTCAAATGGAAATTAATTAGAACAGTTAAGTCACATACTGTTTACCGCTATGTGCATTCCCCACTAAAGCTATCAACTGGGAGAAACTATATGTAGTGGAAGATTTCGATGTAACTTGAGAAGTACTGCATTGATGAAATCAATGACATAGTCTTTGTAGGTTAAAACCTAATAAATCTTTTTTTCCCTTTATTTTTCAAATTGATATTTCAAGCTTCATGTGTGTACATGTTCTTCCAGCTGTACTTGAATGATTTGATAGGGCATTTATAAAAAGACATAAATGATGATAAAGCAGGCAATTGATGGATTAAAATGACAGATCAGACAGATATGGCCCATGATGAGAAAACTTACTTTCATTATTCAGGTTCAGTATGATCAATATAATTTGAATTCTCTCGGATTCTAGATCTGCTTTAGAGTATTTTCTTCAACCAGAAAGGCAGAGAGGTCCGCAGTTGGTGTCAAGCAATGTCAGTATAGGCTGTGACCGGTGTAGATTTGCTTGTGACAGCTGGCATTTAGGGACGGACAGAGGGTTGGTCCCAGCTGTCAGTAGGTGTGACAGGGGTGACAGGGGTGTGACAGGGGTGACAGGGGTGTGACAGGGTTGATAGAGGTGTGACAGGGGTGACCTCCCCAGATGGATAGCCCCTTCCAGTGATCGGGAACCATTCCTACTGAGAGAATCTGAATCATTTGGCTCGCCATTGTCTCTGGCTCAAAGGCATGAATACTCTTCTTTTGCCCTGTTTTGATTGTCTTATCCACACACACAATAGCATCTTATAGACAATTTGCAGAAAGTGAATAACTGTAATCATTATGTACCTACTAGGATGGTAGTACTACAGTGATCATGTAAAATCAATATGCATACCTCTTATCGATGTTTGACGTGTCATGTACATTTTTGTCTTTCATTTATGATTAACTTTTTCCAAGACGTTTGTATTGCACACACACACTACTGTAATAGAGAAAATTTGCAGTGACACATTCTCAGTTTAAGAAATAATGATTTTGAACCCCCTCCTGCCCCCCCCCCCCCCCCCAAAAAAAAAAAAACGGAAAAAAAAAACGGAAAAAAAAACGGAAAAAAAAACGAAAAAAAAAACGAGAAAAAAACAAAAGAAACAAAAAGAAAGAAAAAGAAAAATCTCTTTTAGGCCCTAATCTTACCCCTTTTTTTTGTCCTTGGCTTTCTCAGTCTAAATAAAATGTTATAACCCACACAAATATGAACTACTTCTAACCCTACCCATTTTTCTCCTTTACAGGGTAGCATCCAAGGGGAAGATGCCGGGTAAGGGGAGCGGCTACCGGCCGGGGATCCCCCAACAGCCCTACACCAAGTGGGACGCCGACAAGGACGAGGTGGAGGTGGACTACAAGCAGCTTGACAAGAAGCGCCAGGCCTCCTGGTTCACCGGCAAGAAGGGCACTGCCCTGAAGGTCAGTCTGTTGCTGTTATTGTTGTTGTTTGTTATATACTGTGGTGGAGGTGGACTATAAGCAGCTTGACAAGAAACGCCAGGCCTCCTGGTTCACTGGCAAGAGGGGCACTGCCCTTAAGGTCAGTTTGTTGTTTTTGTTGTTGTTTTTGTTATTTGTTACTTATTGTGTTGGAGGTGGACTACAAGCAACTCGACAAGTAGCGCCAGGCCTCCTGGTTCACTGGCAAGAAGGGCACTGCCCTCAAGGTAAGTTTGTTGTTGTTGTTGTTGTTATTGTTGTTTGTTATTTATTATGTTGGGGGTTGACTACAAGCAGCTCCAGGCCTCCTTGTTGACTGGCAAGAAGGGCACATTAGTTGTTGCTTTTGTGGTCGCTGTTGTTATTGTTATTGTTGTTGTTAATTATTGTTGTTTTAACACGTTTTTTGTTGTTATCAATTTTCGAATTTGAGATGGCGAGAAGTATACCACCCTTACTGTTGGTTTGCATGTCTTCTTATTTTGTCTCATTGTTGTTTATATTAGGGGGGACGGCAACAGTATCTCAGTGTCTTAATAAACAAACCAGGGTCATTTAAACCATAGAACTTTTACATTGTCGGCCAATGGATCGGCACTAAAATAGGCCGACTCTACTAGAAGAGTCGGCTGTAGAGTCGGCCAATTTTAGTGCAGACTCATATCAAACACATACATTTGAATATGGTACACTTACAGGCAATCATAGGAATCTGCCGATTCTCCCAGTTGCTCATTGCCTAGTGGGTATGGGGCTTTATTGAGAGGGGGTAGCCATTTAGTGGTTCGTTTAAACATAGAACTGTACGGAGCTTTCCTTAGTGGGTAAGGGGCTTTAGTCACATCACTCAGTGGGTTTCCACCTTATCTCAGATATCAGCCCTGCCTACCCACATCAAAACCCTTCGTCCACCTAGCTCTGGCCTTGCTGACAGCCTTATCCTGTCCCCTCACAGTTGAAATGGCAACTTCAGGTTATGGCCAGTTTGACATTGTCTACCCTTACATCATAGAACCATGACTATATTTTAAGAGTATTATCAGCAAAAGAGTAAGTACATTACAAATAACTGAATAAGAGAAGGAGAAAAGAAGGGGACTAGCGAAGGTACATAAGGTGGATGAGAGCGGAATCATGGGAATGGAATATGGCCTTTAGGCGTGGATTATTGTCCTAGACAATAACCTCAGAAATCTATCCTTCCTCCACCTAGCTCTGGTTTTGCTGACAGCCTTTTCCTTACCCCTGACAGGTGCTGCTGGTGACGGTCGTCTTCTCCCTGGGCCTCATCCTGGGCTACATCATCAGGAGGTCGGTCCACGAGTACATCATCAGCTCCCAGCAGCCCTGCCAGCAGAACATCTTCCTCAAGGTAAGGTTTAGTAAAACTGGGTAAATAATCTACCCTTTGTTGTGACCTATATTATATTTGTTTCATTGTATATTTCATCATTCTATTGAATTGGGATCTTTATGTTCATGTTTCACAAAAGCGTCCGCTAATACAGAGGTCGAATGCGTCCTTTAGAACAATGTAGCTGAGTTTTGAAAAAATATTAATCATAAAGAAAACCTCTGTCAAGGTCCCCAAAACATCTGTTAGGAAAGTAAACCCCCGAAGTCAATGTCAATTAGAATGGCTCTCTTAGCTTATAGAGCTTATACAAACTTCTCATGAAACGGATGAATTGGGTTGGTTTCCTACCATATTAGAGGTATCCTGATGATTCAGCGCAATCTAGGTCAGACTCCTGTTCCGTCAAAGTCTGAAAATCTCCAGTTTATGAGTATATTTATACCTTGATTTTCATAATGTGACAAGGATATGTCAGTTATGGATGTTGTTTTTGTGATTAAACATTCCCCTACATATTATACTTATTTCCAAAACATTGTGCAGATCAATTTAATAATCTTGATCAAAAGAAAGACCTAGATAAAAATGCAAAGACTTGATAATACCTTCTGTGATTAGTTTTTGTGTTCCTTGAATTAATAAAGTCCAAAATAGTTCCTCCAAAATAAGTGTTTGAGCAAGGTGTGTTTACCTGATACCTGATCCCAAATTGGCGAACCAGGGGTGTTCCAATTATCATTTATTACACTTTGAAAGTTTAAATTAGGTTCGGTTGGGGAATCCCAGCGTGCTTTTATCTTCTATTGAAAAATGTTATAATTGGCAAAACTTTGGTGGGATTACAGGAATTACAGATTTGACACATTCAGGACTTTGACCGTTTTGTTGGACCTGTCCACTTCAATCAATGAGTAATTTGTCAAAATATCAATTGTCGCATTCGTAATTATCGATAGAAGCAGTTTCTTCGTATGAATTAACAACAATTTCTTTAAACATTTGAAAGTCACGGAAATGATTAGTCACACAATTTTCAATAATAAGTATCCTTCACCTGATTACACAAAAGACTGACAAAATAATACTTTAAGAGGCCATCAGAAGATTGAAACTTTCCAATCTAGCTGGAGAAAATAATGTGTTTTGAAAGGAGAGGGTGATAGTTTGGACACCGTTTCAAGTAGCTGAAACCTATCATATCAGTATAATTATCAACGTTAGTCATTGACCAATATATCAATAGGTGATGTGCAGCTAGTCTATAAATAGCATCATGTTGGTGGTTGAGCTGCACCCATGCAAGCAGTTTCAGGGGACAATTACCAGGTGATCAGTGCTAGTTGAGTGACCAATCAATCGACAATCGATAGCATTCATCGATCATCAATAATCAATCGAGACCATGTTGTGCCAGTAGGGGATGGCATGGTCTGACAGGTTGCCAACACTAAACCCATTGCCAGCGGGCAAAAAGGCACCTGTTTTGTATCTGTCTGGTCAGAAAGGCTCCCAACAATGTTTTAACATACATTTCAATGGTTTTAATTCATGTCCGGGCGTTTTAGAAAAAAGTAACACATTCACATTACTTTTGCATTAACTGCATAATAAAAGAGTTGATATACAAAAAAGAAAAGATCATCCATACATGTTATGTATGGGGGACTTTTTTCTTTCATCAAATTAAATACAGTGTCATGTATGTCCTAATGATTTGACTGCATAAACAGGTTTTTACTAAAGGTTAACATTAGAATGACAAAAAGCGATTATAATTCGAGATCCCATCAATGCAGTGACTTTTTAAACTGTATAATTATTTGTATCAGAACATGCTGATTTAGCCAAAAGTTACAATGATTGAATTTTAAGTTAAATGATTAGTTTATGTCAGTCCTGTTAAGTTTATCAATTAGAATCCAATGTAGGGTATTGTCTAAACAATAGCTCCATCATAATTTTACCTGAATGGTTTCCATCCTGACTCAACCAAAGTTTGCAATGATTGCATGTGGACCTGAAAATGTAAGATCAGTTTAATCCAAACTGCCATTAGAATAATATATGAATGGTTTTTATAATACTAAAATAGTTTCTGCAATAACAACAACCTTCATAGCAGACAATATCCAAATATTACAAAATCTGAGCTCGTGATGCATTACCTGCATCGCTGCTTATAGCAACCGTAATTGAAAAAGACATTATTTTGATGCAAGGCTATTTGGGATTAATGTAACCCCATATAACTCATAATGGCATGGCCTTGAATATTTTCTCAGGTATCAACAACTTCATTTTTCACTGTAGACTTCTCCAAATATTACAAAATCTGAGCTCGTGGTGAATCTCATGTATCGCTGCCTACGCCAACCATCACCAAATAAAAAGCGATTTCTACTCAAGGCCCTTTGGGATTATTGTAATCCCACATGACTTCGCTGCATTAACTTGCATGCGAAAAGGATCTTCGTTCCCACCAACATTTTCCCTGTGCAAATACCTCTGAAATATTCAAGCCCCAAAAATGAGTTGGATGGCGCCACTAGTTGTTATCCTTTGGCAAGAGTTCTGACTAAAGTTTGGAAAGCAGCCAGGTATGACAAGCCTGATGAACTAAATCTTGATAAAAGAAGAGTGCTGTAAAAGTAAGGAAATGCTACTGTTTCAATGAAAGTATGTTCCTCAGTTAAGGAGTGTTTTCTAACTAACTATTTTAATCTAAAGACAATCTTTTATTCTTTATAGAAAGTTGTGTTACTTGCAATAATAACTCGATGACTGAACTCTTATCTTGATTATAATCCAGAATAGAATGAATTAAAATAAGGTAGGTTTTGAATGAACTGACAAAACTCTTACACCATAATTACCATTACTACACATTGCTGATTACCATAAATTATCTTCTAACACCTATAAGAGAATTGCGATTACCATTTGAAGCTCTGATTTCAAACCCAAAGTCCTTTTATCTTCAGAGTCCATAGAATTAATAAATTTTCTATTTCTGAAACAACAAAAATGTTTTTGGGAGTTTAATACATACTGCTGATTCTTCTAAATATGTTACCAGTTTGGCCCGCCATAGTTTTGGTTGTATGTTTGTGACATTTCTGAGCTAATTACCTTAGACAAGACGACTAGGTCAAGTAGAAAGATTGCCAAGACCCTCCCTCCTCTCTTCTCCTCACCCCAGCCTTTGTTACCAGAAGACAAAACAAGGTCATTTCCCCATAGAGAAGGAGTCAGGCAATTATTGCTTAATTAGAAGAAAAACTAGGCTAGTGTTTCTCTGATCTCTTTGGTTTAGCTTTCCAGTGAGGAAAACCGCTGAACCCGAATAGTTCTGTTTGATTTCACGTTTTTGCGCGGTTCTATTTCAGATCAATGGTTGTCTTTTTTTACATAGTGACTGACAGAATGGTGCCATGCATGGTCTTGTTTTGATGGTTGTAGATGTCAGATGGTTGTAGAATTCTCATTTTGTTTATTATGAACCTTATGATTTGAGGTGCTATTAACCATATCACTAATATTGTCATTCAGTATCACCTGAAGTAGTGTTAGGGGCCTTCCATTACGTACGTACGCAAATTTTCAAAAATTTCGGACCCCCCACCCCCCCTTGCTGCGTACGTACTTAATGGAAGGCCCCTTACAAAGCAGGCAAGCGTACTTCAGAATCGTACACTTTCATGGCAAGGTTTAGTGGTAAAACGTATATAGCTTAATACAGGCTTCATGAGATAATAGATTTGGTTGGAAATTATTAGGTTGGAAATAATTAGGCTTTCTTGTCCACAGTGAGGCTTTTTTACTGGTCTTAGCACATGTACATTCGTGTCTCATACTTTTCCAGTTTTACTCTATGACCATCATTACACTTCCCAGTGTTCATTACATGAGTTTCAAAAAGACTGAGTTGGCGCAAAACTTGTCTTCAGATTCATTAAGATGTTTTCTTTTTTCAGGACTACAGTGACACATTAAGCAACGAACTGCGTTCTTACATCAGCTCTGAAAACATCGAAAGAAACCTGAGGTAAAAATAAGTTTTATTCAGAGAAGTTCTAAACCTTTTAGATGAATTAATCTTTGCAGTAATATCCTTCAAAGTATTTTTCGTCAGACTTGTTAAAGAGTTTGTCACATTATCTTTCAGATTATGAACTAATGTTTTTAATCAAGCACAGTGGCTAATGATTTCATATTTCAATGAGATTATTTACTGAATTAATTCAGGTTGTGACTGATCTTAGTAAAAAATACTGAAGCTTAATTTGTGTACATTTCGTTAAAATGTCACTGGGTATTAGGGTAGGGATTTCCCCTTGATCCAATGTAACACCATCTCCTTTGAACCGGCTTGATACAACTATCAAGAAAAAGATAAAGGGAATTTCTTTTCTTTTTGTTTTATTTAGGGTTAATAAACTTTGAAAAACAAAGACTATGCGTATTGCCCGAAGAAAGTCTTAAAGGAAACAAGGGACAGCAACCGAAAATAGGAATACTTTCGTGATACATATACTTCTGGATAAAATCCAACAAATCACTGTTATGATTAGTTTGAGGAATATTTCTGTTAGATATCCTAATGTTTATTTTAGATTATATTTGGATTAAAGTTAGGTTCCATCTTTTCAATGATCATTAATTGCCTGGATTGCTCATTGCCATGTAGTTTCATGTGTCTCAATACTAAGAGTAAACTCCAATTTCTACTTTTTACAGGCAATATTCGGGCAATGTGCACATTGCTGGAACACACAACAACAATCTCCTTGGGATAACATTAAAGGAGCAATTCGCCGAGTACAAGCTTCGGGTGTCTGAGGCCAAGTACAAGGTTCTGCTGTCCTACCCAGATTGGTAAGAACACATGTATACCTTGGGAATCAGGAATGACATGAGCTAGGGAATAATTGTCGGAGTTTAAGGTCCTCTCTGCAGTATTGGTACACTATAGTCTTAAGTAAACAACTCCTCAGTACACAATTCTTCAGCACACAACTCTTCAATACACAAAGCTTTATAACACACTTCTTCAGTACACTGCTATTCAGTACAATATTTGTCCACGTTGCGATTTTGGGCCGATTTTGAAAATCGGTTTGTTAAAATAATCATTTTTCTTATACAACTTACACTTTTCCAAAGAGTTTAGAATAATACATATAAGAAAAATTGTTTTCTCATCAGGAAAATTGATTCAAAATATGTGGAAAATGCATGAGAAGAAAATTGGTCGGCCCAAAATCGCAACGTGGATCATGGCCTTAATCTTCAGTACACTTCTCTTCAGTGCACTATTATTCAGTATAATATTTATATCTCTTCCGTGGCCTGTTTCATAACGAATCTCTGTATGGCTAGTTTTGCATTTCATAGAGTTACGATCAACCTTTTTGTCATCATAGCTACGTGAGTTTTGTTTTTGCTTTGTGGGTTTTGGTGGATTTACGAGGACTCGGGCTCGATTTACGAGAATTTGGGCTTGATCTATTTGAGTTTTGTTATAAAACAGTGGCTTACAGGAGTTTCACACTCCTATAGAGTTTCCATAAGCACACATAAACTTCCGTAGTTATGAACAGGCCACAGAACATACCTCATTTGTACACAACTATTTAGTGCACAACTCTTCAGAACACAACTCATCGGTACACAACTCCTAAGTGGTCTCAGAAAATTAATGCCATGTCTGCCAACCTACACCCTACATAACCATGCTACGTCGACCCTACAATGTCAATGTTGTGTCATCCAACTCTTTACGACCTCGCTGTATTCCATTTAGTGTTAACCCTTTCCAACCATGACCACCAGCACCACCTAAAATACCATTAAAGATAGAATTATCAACCCTCAGGGAAAAACCCAATCTCCTTTTCGACCAAAGCTTCTCAGAATGACTCAATTGATAACTCCCCCCTCAGTCAAGCAGCGTTAACATTTACATCCCAATGCAGATACATAAGACGAGTGTATAAGAACCAAAGAGAATATCCTCTTATGAATACACCTTCAATCCCTCTTAAGGGACAAGTGGCAATTGAGAACCTTAGCAGGTGTCCCAAGGTAACTTATTGTATTCCTGTTCCACCATCCCCACCATAGATTCTTCTGTATCGTGGCATACATGACACAAAACATTCTCTTTAACACTTAAAAACTGTCTTCTGTCAAATAGTTGTGGTGTTGTTTGATGCCTCATTAATTTTGTGCAACGGTGCATCAGTTATTAGGTATGGTGGACCTCCATCGATTACACTCGCATTTTGACATGCAGGCATGCTTTCTATTCAACCCAACCCTGCCATAGTGTATAATACGATTTGAAAATGCACTAAAGCTGACCCAACATCCCCCCCTTGTGTGTTAGTAATTAAATGGAGGGCCTCTAAAGAGAAATATAGAAACATCCTACTCATTTCAAAGGATCTCTTTCCAGCTGCTGTGTAATGAGATATAAAACACGTCTATCTCGTTTTAATAGAGTTTGCGTCAGATGCGGAAGAGAGAGATGTTGATAATATCATCTGTCTTATTTCAAAGATACTAAACTTTGTATCCATGTAGTTCTAGACAGTCTGGCTTTGAACATAAAACCGACAAATGTAGATGATACGTCTCTCATATCATACATTGGCGATTTTGACTTCTGGAATTTGGTAATTTATAACATCAAATGAGGACAATCATAACATGAGCAAAGCATGCTTTGCACTATCGAATGTTGATAGGGAATTTGATTTCCCTTTTAATGATATAATATTATGTCTATGCTAAGCTCTCAATCCCACTCGTGATTTCCAAAATCATGGGTAAAATCGTATTGTGGAATACAGTCCTATCTTAGATGTTGAATATTTTATTAAAATTATAATGATGGAAAAAATCCAACTTCGGCCTCCGTAGGCCCTCATCTGAATGATGAGATAATGAGGTTCTTATTCTAAATGTTTTTAAAGATATCATGTCCCTCCAGGATTCGAACCCACGACATAGGTGTTTGGAGGGGGTTGCTAACCCTTACACTATGCAGCCACATAAGGACGAGAGGGGAACTAAATAATGGTGTCATGACCTAATTTGCTGGTTCCCACAGGTCCTTTCAAAAACAGCAACCAAATTGAATGGCTTGTAACAGCCTATTTTGCTGGTTCTTTGGTATTGCCTGAAGTAAGTTCAGTGTGTAGACTGTAACATGCCAAAGGACATCATTTTAGAAGTGGTAGGGTAAATACAAGATAAAACCCAGACATTCTCTACAATTCATTTACACTTCTACTCATGACAATGTGTGTGTTTTTCTCTGCAGGGAAAACCCAAACACGGTATCGCTGGTGGACTCTAACGGTACAGTGGTGTACCAAACAGAGTACCATGGGCCTCACGAACAGTACCACCCTGAGCTGGCCCCCTACAACGCCTACGCCCCCAACGGCACCGTCAAGGTATCAAGTTTGAATGAATTGCTCAAACATTCTCCCCCTACCACGGATAGGTGAATTGCCTGCATGTAACTGAAGCACCAGCAGGTTACTTTGGAGTTATTTTACCTAAAAAAACACTGGGAAGACTATGATATAGTCTATCTGCAATGAACAGATGAACGGATTTTCAAAGCAGTTAAAAAATATGAATATATATGTGGATAGATTGACATTAAATGAAATAATTATAAATGTTAGTTAACAATCTTTAACCACGAATAATGTCATGATAAATAAAATGTCTTAACTTATGACTTAATTGTTACATGTAGAAATAAATTGGAGTTTATATATATCTATATATAGGTTCATTTTGCACTACACCTGTATGATATTATAGACTTTTTAACTGTTTAATCCTCAACAGGGAGAGCTGGTGTATGCCAACTTTGGGGAGGAGAGCGACTTTAACCTGCTGAGGGCGAAGGGCGTGTCTGTGAAGGACAATATCGTCATCATGAGGCACGGCCGGATCTACAGGGGCGAGAAGGTGAGGATTAAATTAAATCCTGTATTCCATGTACTGATTAGATTTGCCATCTTCTATTTTGTTTGATTGTCTCCATGAGTACAGCATGAAGCAAAATATCCTGTACTAATATAAGAAGGCCCACTGAGGGCGTCTGATGGTCGAAGGATGACCTGCTGGGCAGCGTACTGCCAAAGGCCAAAGGCTTCGGGCAGTACGTTGCCCAATGGGTCGTCTGTAGACCCGAGGACGACCCCTTAGGGTCTTCTATATTTTACAAAGTACAGTAAATAATGTTAAAAAGACATGAACTGAGGGGCAGTACGTACAGCCTGTCAATACACGCTGTCCCTTATACGCACCGCTCGTCAGCCATGTAGCCACGGGTGATAAACCATATTTGTAACTGAATCTTAAGGTTTTACAATTCTTTTTCATAATAATGATACAAAGAATGTAATTATGACTTCATTCAATATTCTCATAGAAACAAATGCATATTTCCGCACATCAAAATTGTCTTTATGCTTGGCCCATTTAAACCCATGTCCCAATACATTGGTTTGGACCCATTGCGGGAGTGAGCTCCACACTAATGAAAAAAGTCTCGAGTCTTAATGCATCCTATGGCAAACCTAGAGCACTGCCTTTGTCCATTAGTACATTTTAACACTATAGTCCCGTACCAACTAGCCAATTCTGACAAAATCAGCCGACTGGTCGGCACTAAAGTTGGCCGGTTTTATCTGAAAAATCGGCCGACTTTAGCACCAATTCATATCAAACAAGTACATTTCAATATTGCATATGAATTGGCAATCTGAGTTCATGCAAAAAATGGCCAATTATCCTGCTAAAATCGGTTGATTTTAGTGCCGATGAGTCGGCTGAATTGGTAAAAATCGCTAAAGCCCTTACCCACTAGGGGATTTTACCATCAACAGGCTACAGGGGACTGGGAGAATCATTGTTATTGTCGCTGGAAGACTATATCAAATATGTTTGTTTCAATATACCGTACTGACTGGTAATCTGAATCGGCTCTGCTGATTCTATGTGAAAAATCAGCCAATTCTAGCGCCGAATATTTGGCAAACTTGGTCCAAATCACTAAGTGGGTATGGGGCTTATAGCACAACAACCCAGCTTAAAGCCCGATACCTACTAAGCGATTTCGAGCAGAGTCGGCTGACTTATTGGTAATAAAATCGGCCAACTCTTCTAGAAGAGTTGGCTGATTTTAGTGCTGACTCATGTCAAACATGTATATTCCAATATACCATAATGACTAGTGATCTGAATAGGTGCTAAAATCGGCAAATTCCATGGAAATAATCGGCCAATTTAAGCGCCGATTAGTCGGCCAACTGTGTAAAAATCGCCTAGTGGGTTTAAGGCTTTAACCTCACTCCCTGTCTCTCCCCACCTCCAGGTGTGTAACGCTTAGAAGAGTGGGGCAGCAGGGGCCATCCTGTACTCTGACCCTGCCCAGGTGACCAAGGCCAACTCCAGACCCCAGGACCAGTACCCCAACTCCTGGTGGCTCCCCTCCTGGGGCACCCAGCTTATAACACAAAAACCAACCTTAAGCCCCATACCCACTAGGCAATTTTACCAGCGATGGGCGAGGGGCAACTGGGAGAATCGGCCAATTCTTATGAGCGCCTTCCAGTATGGCATATTGAAATTTTCATGTTTGATCTGAATCGGCACTAAAATCGGGCAATTCTAAGTGTAGAATCTGCCAATTTTAGCACCCATCCATTGGCCAACTGTGTGAAAATGTCTTAGTGGGTATAGGGTTTTAACCTTACTACCTGTCTCTCCACCTCCAGGTGCGTAACGCTGAGAAGAGCGGGGCAGCAGGGGCCATCCTGTACTCTGACCCTGCCCAGGTCACCAAGGCCAACTCCAGACCCCAGGACCAGTACCCCAACTCCTGGTGGCTCCCCTCCTGGGGCACCCAGCTTATAACACAAAAAACAACCTTAAGCCCCATACCCACTAGGCGATTTTACCAGCGATGGGTGACGGGCAACTGGGAGAATTGGCCGAGTCTTATGAGCGCCTGTCAGTATGGCATATTGAAATGTGCATGTTTGATCTGAATCAGCGTTAAAATCGGCCAATTCTAAGTTAAGAATCTGCCGATTTTAGCAACGATCCATTGGCCAACTGTGTAAAAATGTCCTAGTGGGTATGGCACCTAACCTCACATTTTACCTGTCTCTCCATCTCCAGGTGCGTAACGCTGAGAAGAGCGGGGCAGCAGGGGCCATCCTGTACTCTGACCCTGCCCAGGTCACCAAGGCCAACTCCAGACCCCAGGACCAGTACCCCAACTCCTGGTGGCTCCCCTCCTGGGGCACCCAGAGGGGGTCCGTGGAGGTGGGGGCAGGAGGTGGCGACCCCTTGACCCCCGGGCTGCCCAGCACAGAGGGAATTTACAGGACTCCCATCCAGGAGGCGGACCTGCCGACTATACCCGTACAGCCTATTGCTTATGATGATGCCGAGAATATTATGAGGTGAGTATGTATTATTTTGTGTAGTGATACGTACATCAAAATTATTATTTCGGAGAGGCAATGATGTCATCGGCCCTATTTCTATGGTTAATCTGGTTTGTTGGTACTTAACTATATAAATCCACATCACAAAACCATTGGTCATTCGCATTCCAACCACTATCCACTACACATCACAGCAGATTTTAACATTTTAGAGTCAATGTAATTTGGAGAATAAAATAAATATTCCTATTTATTAATATCCAAACCAATCGCCTGTTATTTCCTTGTTATTTAATCACTTTATATTTATTCTAGCCATTAAGTAAATATACTTAAGCCTATAAGATATCTGTATTTCTTTTTTGAATGATTGGGACTTTTGTTATCTTGAGGAATTGGGACTTCATTGGTCATTTTGGGTTGAACATAGGTTTTGATACAAACGGCTTTTCGTGCACTTTTTGATGGCATTAAATTTATCACTTTAATCTAAATATCTATTTAAATACATTAAAAAAACAAGGTTAATTGTTAATAACTTTTCACTTGAAGTTTGCAAACCACAACAAAATAGCCGTTTCCCCATAGAAAATAATGTCTTAACCTGGATTACAGCTTTTTGATCAACTCAAAACTCTTAATTTAAATCATACAATTATCCTAATCCAAAAGATCAATATGTATGTTATACGTGGTATTGGATGAAACAGAAAAGATGCTTTCTGATTCAAGCCAATTTTGTAACATTATATTGTTCTATACTTTATGGTATATTTTGACAAGGCCAATGGCGAACCCCATAATTATGAGAATAGCCATTTACAATTGCCAGGGGATTGACGTCTTTACTTTTTTCTTGCCTTTCAGCCACATGGCTGGTCCCATAGGATCGAACGACTTCCTGGGCAGTATGCATCATAACGTCACCTACCACATGGGGCCTGGTTTCACTGGACCCAAGGAAAACCTGTAAGTTCACTTTTCTGAATAGATCTAAATAAATTCCGGGAGGTCCTGGGAGTTATGTTCCTGCTTTGCTGTCCCTAGCGGTTCTGATACCAAAAATAGAACCCCTGCTGGGAATCAGTGAACCTCATCCACTTCCGGCTGGTATTTTGCTTCGCTGGTGACTGTCGAGTGTTCACTGTAAAAAGTAAGTGCTGTAAATTTACAGTAAACTTTGCTGGCAACAAAGTTTCCAGTAAACTTTGCTGTACAATTACAACATATGATGTACTGTAATTTGTACAGTGCATTATACTGTAGGTGTCTTACAGCAAACAGTACTGTAATTCAACAGCAAACTAAGTACTGTATTTGTACAGCAAAGTTTACTGGAAACTTTGTTGCCAGCAAAGTTTACTGTAAATTTACAGTGCACTGTTATTTTACAGCACTTCTAATTAAAAGCCTTTAGACATCAATTTAGCATAGAATATTCCCCATAAATCAAATAAAATGTTAATTCCCAACCACAAACCAATGTACAGAGGTTATGGGATGTAATGATGCTAGATTTACTAGCACATACATGCATTGGGTGATGTTGCAGCAAGTTTAAGAGGTCATTACTTACCTATAAATTAAACTTTACACCAAAAAGGTGTCCATGCATACAGATTATTATTATCTCATAATAATTACCATTATTTGTATGTATTTCAATAACCTGAAATGTCAGTTCATTTTATGTGCATGGGATTCAATTTTTGATATCATTAGATTTAATTAATTCATGCAGAAAAATGGTTTTAAGGTATTATGCCAAAAACGTTTTTCACTTTTTACTTTTGCACTCCTGGTGGCCACTGTATTTTACAGTAAGATGTACTGTAAAAATATATACTCATCATGTAATTTCAAATTTACAGTACAAGTTTTGTAATCCTACAGTAAATTTAACTGTTTATTTTTCAACAGCAAACATTACTGTAAATGAAAAGTAAAGTTTGCTGTAGAATAACATTAACTTTTTACAGTGTTGTTAGTGTGTGTATGTAAAACGTTGGGGGTAGAAAAGAAATCAATATCTATGTTGAAATTGGATATGGGTGATATACCTTTTCTGAAAGTATGATGGCAATATCAAAGAGATGTTTGATTGCCATGAAGTCATATGCATAGACAGCGTTTCCCCTGTTGAGTTTTGAATGGAGGGTAAAAAAATGTCACTAACATTATACGGAAATATGTCCATGTTCCTTAATACCAACAGTAATTATTATCACCATGTTCATAATAATAGGTTTGAGGTAACCGTAAATCTAGTGATTTCATGCGATACAGAGAAAATTAGATTTGTAAAATGAAAATGGAAGTTATTGGGAATTCCTTATGAAAGGCAAAGATCTGCTATCTTATCTGTCATTTTTTATGAAACAGGACCGATTTGAAAGGATGAATATGCAGGGTATTTTTCCTTAGTAAAGATAGATTTCTCTGATAGAAATCAATCATTTGAAAGACCACAGACCCTTTTGAAAATACATCTCATCTCATACATATACAATGAGAACGACAAATATTCTCAAGCTCATGTCCTTAATGTACTTTATAACCCAAGCTTTTAGTTGATTAATCCAGTGAATCATCTCCTCTCAGGATACATCAATACTAAAATTACAAGAACTTCACGGTTGCCGTTTGGAGGATGTAGGACCCTTTTCGTTTTCAACATAAAATTACAAGAAAAAATAATCTTTTTCAAGATAAAGATGACATGTAAATCCCAAGTTGACCTGAGGGTAATCTTACGGCTGTCTTCCACTAGCCGATTTTACTCTCAATTTGAAAAATCTGCATTTGTAATATGAGTTGATCACACACATGTTCTGTATCATTAGAAAAAGTTTCAAATTCTTTTTCATATGATATGTATGAATGCATGTTCTGTTGCCAAAAAACTGGTAAAAGGTTATAAATTACCGAATCACCAGCTGTCAGTATCGCCTAGTGGAATCCAGGCTTAAGCTCAGAGCAGCTCAGTGATATGAGCTGTAGGGTTCTTCCCCTTGTTTCCATGGTAACATCAAGACGCCTTGTCACTTGACTGTGGCAGGCCTCAGGCTGAGGAAGGGGATTAGAATGTGATCTTTGTATGTACGAGTACTATGACAGTCAGTATACTGGTGGTTGATTCAGTCTTCAGGAGTACCATGCCTCAGGACATGATTGTGTGATTATCTATAGGAGACCCTGAAAGGATGTAAGGGCTTGGCCTTTCCTCTGAGGAAAATATGGAAATAAATTGATTTATATTCTTTAGCAAATACTAATGTGGTTCATTTTTGACACGGTCCTGATACTCTACCAGGTATTTAGATGCAGTGGACATGTATCATAACATATTATGTTATAATACATGTCCACTGCCACTCAGCAAAATCGGATTACATTAGGATCATTAACTAAAATCCCTAGTATCAAAAGCAGCTGATGCATATTAAAGGGAGGGTGTACTTCCATGGGTAACAACAAAAGCATTATTATATGTATACACATATATGATACATAGATTTATACATTCACACATATATATATATATATATATATATATATGTATTTGTTTTGTAAATTTGCCTCATCCATAAAGAAATATCAATAAGTAGTAAGCTCCACCGGTGACCAAGGCTATATTAAGCAAACGATACAAAGGACACCGGCCTTAGTATTATTCAACATAAGGAATGCGTTAGAATGTACTCAGCAATCCATTAATTATGTTAATCAAGCCATTGGGTGATTCAGATGACATTTTCTTCACAGGAAAGATTCCAGATATTTTGCCCAGACAAAACCTTTAATGGTCTATCATATTCAATAGGTTTTGTCCAAACAAAATCCTTAATTATCTATCACATTTCATGGTAATCCGATACGGCAAAGATGATTAGCGTGTTCTTATCATTATCTTGGATTTTCTAAGATAAAGTTAAGGCAGACACTGGAGCCGAACCATAATCTTTTACTGGAGAAACCTAACTCCGACAGTCTAGTTTGGAATGAAGCCATAGGCTAAATTAAATTCCTACAAGCATCGGCTAATTATTTCAATGAGATCTTTGTATGAAGAGGATTAAGAATGGCTTGTATTTGCTTTAATCCTATAAAATATTAAATCTTTTCTTGAATGTTATTTTTGCCTGCAGGTAAAACCATCTCTGCAACTAGAAATAATTATTGAATGATGTGCACAGGCAAAAACCGAACATTTTGAATGTAGGGAGAATTTAGCATATCAGCAGCAACAGATTAAAGTTTGTATTTCTTCTCTACATCAGCCAAAATTGATCAAGTTTCTAACAATCGTGTCAGATTTCCAATAAACTATTCCCTTCAATGGATTAAGTTTCTAGTAACCTAACTCCCTCTTTCATCCCAACCATAAAACCATTCTCCATCCAGCTAGCCCTATTTCTAGGTTCCGGGAAACTTCCGGGAAGTTCCTAGAATTCCCTAGAAGTGACAGTAATTAGAGGCCCCCTTTTTAAACAGCTCCCTTTGTTCTCTGACTTCAGGAAGGTGCTGTTAGATGTACACAATGAGCGCGAACAGAGGGAGATCACCAACGTTTTTGGCATCATCGAGGGATTTGAGGAACCGGGTAAGGAAGATTATGTTACACTGAGGAAGAGTAGACTCATTATAAACTTTACATTAATGCACTATCTTTAATTGCTCTTGTCCCAGGGAGAAATGGGTAATTTTCCGCTGTAGTTCCACCCTGCAGCTGTGACAATTCCTTTGTGATGTTTGCCCATTTATAAATATTATGTAGCAAATTATTTTGTAATCAGGACGTTATAGTTCATAAAGAAAATGACTTGTAAATTATGGCAAAATCTGGAGTTGTGGACCAATTAAGTATCCTCCATAAGTAAACATCATTATGGATTAATTTTAAATTTGGATTATGTATCAAAGAAAACACCATCTTTCAAAAAGTTTACATCTGTGGTCTGTACAATTATTTTAGAAGTCTACTTCTAATCGGTGAGAAATATTGGTGTAGAATAAGTCACAATTATGTTCAGATTCTACTTGTACTTTGTACTTGGAAAGTTTAATACGATTCCGAAAATGTTTAGTATTTCTTAACCAATACCAATGCATTGTTTCATGTATCATCTTAGGTCTCTCAGATTGTCGGATCCAGCATTTTGGAAGGAGAGGGGGCGCTATCGTAAACAGTCTTCCTAAATTACTTTTAGGCCGAATTTTACATAAAAAAAATAATACTGAATTTGGTGAGAGAAAAAGAAAAGGGGGGGGGGGCGCTGGGGGCCTAAAAATACTAAATTTGGTGAAAAAAGAGAGGGGGGGCGCAGGGGGTCGGTCCCCTATAAATCCGCCACTGCCTCAATCTACTAATGAGATCCAGCCTTAGTTTTTTCATATTATTTCTTGGACACTGTCTTTAAGTGGGTTCATGTTTCCTTGTTTCTCCCTTCAGACCACTACGTGATTGTTGGCTGTCACTACGACGCCTGGACCTACGGCGGGGTGGACCCCAACTCGGGAACCTCCGTCCTCATGGAAGTGGCCAAGGCCTTCGGAAACCTCTCCTCTACAGGTATGAAGGGTTTGATTTATTTTGGTTGATATATTTATGGTAAAGTTACTCTGGGCTGACCATGATCAGATTAAAGTTTGTTAATCTGTTTTGTTTCCATTGAAGCCATTGAACCCCCTTTTTTCTTTATTAACCACATTCATTACATGAGATGTTTTTCCATGTAGGTGGTTTATACATTCCAAACAGTGATATGATATAGGCTAATAGTATAATGGTGATGGCCCAAATTATCACATTCTCGGTTAAGTAGTGAGGACAATATAGACGTAAAATTACATTGTAAGCACAGGGTCCACATATCAATACAAATGATTCCCGGAAAATACGTCAGATTCTGAAAAATACTTGAGCAGGAGTGAACACATGATTTCGGAAATAGGCTAAGTTTTAAACCGGTGTGCATTCATACACACATGCATGACCTTTTTTCTCTTTGGCAAGTTTAAGTCCCCGCCAAAAAAAAGGGGGGGGGGGCAGGACCCCTTGGACGCCCCTCCCCCCAAATCTGCCCCTGCTCAGACAGTGTTAAAATATTCACCTAAACTGCAATGTCCTAAACATGTTCCCATCAAGAGAAGTCATCGTACTACAGCAATATTAAACCATCTGTTTTCTAGGATGGCAGCCGAGGAGAACCATCATCTTCGCCCATTGGGACGCCGAGGAGCCCAACCTGATCGGGTCCTACGAGTGGGTGGAGGTAGGCTATCAGATAGCTTCATCGGTTTACAATAATAACCGTCTGGGATTCGCATTTCTGCTGACAGAGCAAGTTTTCTAATACAGATACTATGTCATGCTATACATGTAGGCGTGTTTGTTTTTCCCCTGAAATATTAGTTGTTTCTTTTAATTTGAATTTGGCCAGTGACTTATCAGCGTAGTTTAGGATTTTGAATTATCAGCTTAGCTTAGGATTTTGAATTATCATTTAGAATAGTCATATTTCAAAATTAATGTAGGACATCAAAATATGATATGTATTGTACGAATAGAAAATACTATTTGAATTACTGAATTCTGACAGTTAATTGACATAAGATGTAATTTAAAATCTGTATTAATTTGCTCTTGGAAATATGCAAATAAATCATTTTTAAGTGTATTATAGGTGGCATAAAACCATATTGAACGAGATTATAGGACAAGTTCAATACTAAGAATACATGATACTATAGATTGATAAAAAAAAAGTGGCCATCCTATTTCAAATCCTAACATTTTCCAATCGGTAATCAGAATGCTCAGGTAGATAATAACCATGTAAATATCTATTTATACTACACTCGACTTTATTTGTATACCTGGGAGAAGCCTGAAGAAGTAGTGTGAAATCTGTATAGTGATAATGAAGATGCATTTTCTGTTGGCGAAGTGACGGCATCTTCCCGGTTGCCCCTAGCTACAAGCAAGTTGTTGACAATGCAATATAAATACCGGGCAATGGTTTTGAATCAGTTATCTACCCACCGCCGCTCAGACAACATCACTATTTTAGGTTTTTAGCTTGATGTATTATGAGGAGGATTAAGATATGTAACTGTTTATATTGTCCAAATATAATTACCTTGTCTCTTATTATTATAATAATATCCTAATTATTATATCCTAATGTCAACTAATAACTAGCCGAACATGAAATAATGAATTAGAAAAAGATGATTTATTATACCTTTATTTTTTAGGACAATATGCAGGAGCTGTCTTCAGGCACAGTGGCCTATATCAACCTGGACGGGGCGGTGATCGGGAACTACACCCTCGGCGTCCAGGCCACGCCCCTTTTCAGGAGCCTCGTTATCAACTCCAGCCGAATGGTGGCGCCCCCTGGAGTGAACGCCCAGACGACGGAGACGCTGTATGACGTATGGACACGGCGTTCTGGGACCATGGAGGACAATACCAGGCCTAAGTAAGTCAGTGAGTGAGTGAGTGTTGGGTGTTTTACGCCGTACCGACAGCCAGGGTCATTTTCACGGAGAAAACAAGTTGGGACGAATTCTGTCTTTGGTGATTGAATCTATGAGATGAAGGTGACAGGGCAGGCAAACAGCAGGGGATCAAAACCTGGAAATCATTTTTGCTGTATCTCATCCCTTACTGAACCAAGCATTGACCAGTAATTTAACCCAAAGGACCACTTGGTCAGTGCTGGATCCCCCCTCATACGATCAGCAGGGGCTACTGGGGGCCTCTTTTTCCCCGGAACCCCCATGGGGCGGCCTAAGTAAGTAAGGAGGAGGCCTAAAGATTCGATGAAGACCCTTAAAATGGACAGGGCGACATTTCTTAAATGTGACATAAAGAGTTTTCAAGGTAGACATGAATATGGACAATATGGGGATATGCGACATAACCATTTCTTAAAATTAATGTGGGGATCCCCACCCCTCAATCAATAGGTTCAATAGCAAACCAGCTTTTTCCAAACAGAAAATTTCTGGAACTAATGCAGGGAATTTTCGTCTAGATAATTATCAGAATGAATGCTGTGGATAGATCGTGATGTGATTTTTGTGGACATCTATATGATCAATGAAATAAATACTTTAACCTACATGCAATGAAGTCTATCAATGCTGTCAATCGTAATGATTATTTCACCTGCAAATAAGCCATCTATATACTCTAACCGAGCACTCAAAGTGTGTGTGTGTGTGTGTGTGTGTGTGCGTCTGTGTGTGCGCCTGTGTGTGTGTGTGTGTGTGTGTGTGTGTGTGTGTGTGTGTGTGTGTGTGTGAACGGCGAATAGTTAGAACTTCTATATTCCCCAGTTGTAGACATTTCTCAATTTCATTGTCATCCTCTATGTAAGCTTACGTTCCGTACTTATTGTAAAGTTCTGAAAGATTGAAAAATCATCATTTGACTTGTTCATTTCCAGGATTAACCATGTGGGTGCTGGGAGT
Source organism: Lepidonotus clava (assembly GCA_936440205.1). Lineage (NCBI taxonomy): Eukaryota > Metazoa > Annelida > Polychaeta > Phyllodocida > Polynoidae > Lepidonotus > Lepidonotus clava. The sequence continues at coordinate 15,061,870 of OW387144.1, forward strand.
GACCAGACGGCGTTTTTGTACACCCTGGGGGTACCTGTAGTATGGATGCAGTATCTGAATGACGTAAGTAACATAAGGGATTATATAGTAGACAACTGCAATGAATTATTAATCAACTACTAGAAGACAATGTCCCCCGGTGTGCGCTATGTATTAAAACAACTACTGTCACGGAGGCCCCTGCTGCTAAGATTTATGTCATATCATATGGGACAGTGTCGCTTGGACTATCTCTACCGTACTCGTGACAATGTTAGTAGTATAAGGAAATGGGAATTTATAGATGGTTTGATTGTTGTCGCGTAGATAATTTGTCTTAAGCCCCATTCCCCCTTGGCGATGTTTCTGTGGCAGAGACCCACGAAAATTGTATCTTAAGAATTTTCAAACAATCTCCAGTGCGACAAAATGATTGCAAGATAGAGAAATTGATCGCATAGCATTCACACTGGAAAGAAAGAACTCTTGCGATCATTTTTCTGAGCGATCTTGTCTTAAATTGCACAAGATCTCTCCGAAAATATCAAACCTGCTGAATAATTTCGCAAGGAACCACGTCGTTAAGAGCTGCAATAATCCAACGTTTCCAACGTTCGGTCCATATCTCCGTAACTAGAGTTTGGCTGATCATGGAAACTCTGATTAGCGTTTCATGATTAGAAATTATGTCTATCACGAATAAATTTTACACCTTTCAGACTATTTTTGCAGTAACACCATGAATTTTGGTAAAAGGGAAAACTGCTGATCTTGAGACCCTAATCAAATTTCCCCTGATCAGCCAAATTAATTACGAAGACATGGGCTCTGGTCGTCCCATGTCTCTATGATCTTAGAACTGTACTGACATCTTAGAACTGTACTGACCCGGGTGTCAGTCCACTGCATAGAATCTTTACTTCAAAATATAACATTCTTCACCTAACCCTCAATCTTGTAAAACAAAAAGAAAACAAAAAAAAGAGGGAAAAAGGAGGGGAAAGAAAGGGGGGAAATAAAGAGGAAAACAAGAGGAAAATATAAATAAAGATCTTGTTACTTGAACTGTCTCTTATCAAACATAACCTCCCTTACCAGGAATCAGAAGACCAGCCCAGCTACCCCGGCTACCACACGGCCATAGATAACTTCGACCTGGTGAGTCGACTGGTCGACCCGGGATTCGCCGCCCACCACACCCTGGCCGAGGTGGTAGGAGACACAGTGTTAAGACTGGCAGCAGCTGCCAAGTTGCCATTTGATTGTAGGGAGTACGCCGCCGTTTTGGGCGACGAGTTCAACTCTCTGAGGGCAGCCGCTGAGGCCGCAGTCGACGCCGATGTGTATGGCGTCTTCAATATCACAAAATTAGGTGGGTTGTTTGTTATTGTTGTTGTTGTATTTGTTGTTGTTGTTGCTGCTGTTGTTGTTGTTGTTGTTGTTGTTTGATGCTTTGTGATGTGATCATGAGCTATACTTATTATGTTTTGACTGCTGTCATAATCTTAGGGATTGGCAGGGGCGGATCTGGGGGGGCGGGGGCGGACGGACGGGCCTTGCCCCCCACCCCCCTCCCATGTTAAATCATGTTTGTGGGGGCCCCCTCCCCAGTGCATTCATTTTTCTTGGCCCCCTCCCCCTCTAGAAATTCCTTGATCCGCCCCTGATTGGTACAGGACTATGCCCAAAGGTTGCCCCACCTCTCCAAAAAAAATAATATGTACATAAGAAACAAAACTTTCTATTATAGGCTGGAAGAACATGTAACTGCGTGAAGCCTTGAATTGAATAAAAATTTAAAAGAAAAAAAATGAAAAAAGAAAGAAAAGAACTGTCCCACTCCCATCATTTATTAGTACGGGGATCCAAGTGCAAAAGGGAGGAAATAACCTGCTGTATCTATTTGCGGTTTTACATAGCTCTTAAGTCCACAATTCTAAAGATCTATTACATAATCATACATCTACTGCATGTTGACTGAAAACAATATTGGCCTAAGTTTAATAGAAATGTAAACACAGTATAATTATGTTAAGGAAAAACTTTGTTTGCTAAAAATCAAAACCATGCTAACATGTGCCATTTATTTGCAGATTATTTACAATGGGCCATTGGCAACTTTAGTGACGATGCCGATGAGTTCATGAAGTTGTATAGTCTTACTAGTTCAGACAGGTAAGTTAGCATTAACAACTATAGGTTTACAATCAATCCCAGAAATTCAGGGAAATATTTGTATTGCAGTCACTGTAAGATGAATGGGTCTTTTTTATATTTCTTTCAATATTTTTGAAAACATCATTCAGGATTACCCCTGGTGTCAATATGCCAATGATACATTTCCATTGACAACACTTGGACCAATAATACATCGATATCTTAGTAGGCTTACAACTGTTTATCTATTTAAACCATACGTGCATGTCTTCTTACACAGTGAGGTCAAACATTGTTGCAGGTTTAATTTTCTTAACTTATCAGAATTAACTATGAAATTCTACAACAATAATACTATTTTCCTAATTCTTAAAAAAAAAAACAGTTTCTCTTGAGGCTGTATAAGACTCTTAACTCTGCACAGGATAAACATTATGACTAAGATTTTATTTCTACCTAACATTATAATCGCAATTACAATATCAAAAAATATTTGTGTATTTTCAGTGAGCTCGAGGTTCGCCGTTTAAACCGTCAGTTGATGGGTCTATCTCGAGCATTCATTCATCCACAAGGTCTACCAGGCCGTCCTCTATTTAGGTAAGACCTAACTCTTAAATCACAATACCCTTTACAAACTTACAACAGGGTACCAACCGAAATTCCATTCAAAATTCCCTGTGTTTACCCTGAGATTTCCCTGTCCCACAGCAATTTTTCCCTATCATATGCAGCAAGGTTTTCAAATTTTCCTTGTTTTCCCTGTTTTCCCTGTGTGGTTGGTACCCTGTTACAACCTTCACAGAATATCCTCCTAATGTCAGGGTACCAACCACACAGGGAAAACAGGGAAATTGGCAAAAGAAAAATCCCTGAAAGGGAAAACACAGGGAATTTGCAAATTTTGCCAAAACACATGGAAAACAGGGAATTTCATTTGGCTTGGTTCTGAAATTCCTGGGGAGGGTCAATATCAGCAGACCGCACTTTCGTTATGTGGAATATAGCCTTATGGCTATGGAAACATATGTGATTTGGTCTGGCTCATGAAATGGTCATCACTGAGTCACATTTTGTGTTTTTGCCTAATAAATCTTAAACAAATAATTTAAGGCATTTGTTGTATACATCTATGGATTGATGTCTTTAGACAAATTCTGTATATTCAACCAAATGTTTTTGGGTTCGAATCCGGCAGTCAATAGCTTGGGTTATGTGTCCCCTTTAAAGTATTTGTTTTCACATGGGCTATGAAAGGATTTAAGAATTAAAAGGTATTAAATCACCAAGCCTGGAAAAGTCCTGGATTATTTGATTTCAATTAGAAGTAACCAATTTTGTGAATTAATTCTATTCCCTTTCGAATAAGAGTTGTTTTTCATTCATTGTGAAAAGGCGGACACTATTTTTTATCCTATGAAGGAGAGATCTTAATGTTGGCTTTCACACCCAAGAGTCTGTGTTTTAAGAACCGTTTTCTTCTCAATTGAGGTTTTTTCATCAATTACTTGAGTATTTTCCTTTTTATTTTTTCTTTGGAGCAATTTCATTTACCACTGGGTTGATGAGTGTAATTCTATTATGCTCTACTCATTTGGATAATTTTGTTTGTTAGTGAGAAGGGGTAAGAGATAAATAATTACATCGCCAAGGATTGTCTCCAATTTAGGATGATTTTCCATCTGCGACTTTGGGAGTTTTGTTCTGAAAATGGAATGAATGACGCCACTTAAAACCATCCATATATAGTTGTTTCTTTTAATTTAGTAAAGCAAATACTTATTTTATACTATTCTTTTCATACTGTCTCCAAATAATAATACAGTACATTAGTTTTACGTACAATTTTTTTTTTTTTTTCTTTATATTTAGCCAAAATCCTGTTTACACAAGTTCTTCCTTTCAGCTTTTACACCACCAAAATCAATATTCATATCAACTACATTTCACACGTCTTATCAACACAGTATTTAGTTATATACAATAATATCATTTGAGCAATCTACAAATTTCACACCAATTCACATTAGTCCATACCAACATGTTTCAAATTAGAATAATTCCTTTACCTTTTGCGTAAACTTGACAATATCTGTTTCCTTTTGTAGGCTTTCATCAAGATCATCCCATAAACAAATCCCTCTATAATAGGGGGATTTTTGTACTTTTGATTGTACCGTAAATTTTCGTTTTAATTTTACCTTGTTTTTACTTCTTAAGTTTATGCTTGGTCGATAGTTATCCAAATGTTCAGTTTGCTGACAGTATCTATGCATATGTTTCAATAAAGACCTTTTTCTCCGAATCTTAATTGATTCAATGTTATACTTTCTACGTAATATTCCAATATCATTCCGTGCCGACAAGTCAAAACAATATTCAATTCGTCTGATAGCCCTTTCTTCTAATTTCTGGACCTTTTCTATTAAATACATATCTGCTGATTCTACAACAAAATCAATGTATTCTAAGTGAGGTCGTATCATAACCTTGTAAATCTTTCCAGCGGTTCTTTCATCAATATATCTCCTAATTTTACATAGGATACCCAATTTTGAATTAGCTTGTTTATACATTGCATCAACATGTTGATTCATGTCCAATTTATCATTTAATTTCATACCAAGATATTCATAACTATGTACCTGTTGTATTACAGTCGTGTCAATTCGCATATCCACACCCTCTTTTCGATCCTTAGAACCAATTAACATATATTTAGTTTTTGAATTATTAATAGATGACTTATTTGCAAAACACCAATTAAAAATTTTATCAAGTAGCAGCTGCATTTTTAACTGTGCCTCAATTATATGGAGAATTATAAAAGAAAGTAATAAAGAATAGTGTTTACTGTATTAAGAAAGCTAAGAAAAGGCAGTTGCATGATCTATTCATTGGCATAAATTTGCAGAGGTTTAGAGAGGCATTTTTCTCTTGTCTTGGTTAAGGTTAGCCCAAGGAATTTGAATCGTAAACTAGAAACAAGTTGTGAGAATGTTATTCATCTCTGTATTGAGGGACTCTAAAAATTGGGGACTTTGAATATGACCTCATCACTTCCCTCCTATATCTGTTTTATAGCTACTGTCATCACAAAAGTTAACAATCTACTCTCCAAATGAATATAGCTTTCATTTGATATCTATAGGCGGTCTTCATAGGTTTATTAGCAGCTTAAGATGTATTTAACTGTACATGTAGCAACTTTGTGAAGTGGAGAAAGGACCAAAATATCCGCTCACATATATACGAATCTACCAATGGGGGGATAGGGTTTGATTGGGGTCTAAAGAGTTGTTAACAATTTTCCAAATACGTCAAGATTAATAGTACTTGTAACTGCTCATAAAATGATGTAAAAGATAAGTTTTTGAGCAATTCTTTTGTTTTTTTCTTTCCAGAAATATCCTTTTTGCACCCAGCACAGTGGACAGTTACAGTGGCTCTACGTTTACAGGAATTCGGGACGCTGTGTCCGAGTTCTGTAGTCAACCCAGCAATCAACACAACCTCCTCCACAAAATAGAGAAACAGATCTCCATAGCTACAGTGGCCGTTCGGTCGGCGTCCAAAATTCTCACACGTTCTATCGTTGGAAGCTAATAGTCTCAAGAGACAGACTGTAATACTGAGATGCCATGACAACCAGATCACTGAGTAGGGCCTCAAGATCAAAAGGGACCTATGGTTGCCATGGCAACAATCAACATTTCCATTTTCTCTCATCATAGTGGATTGCCACTACCACCCATCGTGTTTCCATGGAAACAGTGCTGATATTCTAAACGATTTCCACAAGGAGGGAAAGATTGCTGTTGCTTTGATTTTGTGTTCTTAGAATTCTGAGGATATTGAAATGAATACTTGTGTCACCATGTGACATAACAGATAGATGTGTGTTGTGTTCTCACAAGAGAAACAGTGTTTCAATCCGGCTTCATTTATTCTAATTTCCAGTTGATTCAGGAGAGGATTATCCATTAGATGATGTACACTTTAATCTGTCGAGATATTTTTAAAAGACTAGGATTCTATTTAGAAAGACGGGGATTCCAAACCTAACATTGGAGTTTTAGACAAGGGAATCGTCTTCCATGTGTCCACAAACAATTATGGATTCTACATATCTCCAAAATGTACCCTACTGTCCATGCATACATTCTTTCCTCCCAGAACAGAAATCACCTGAAATAATATTTTTTAGAAGAAAAAAAAAAGACCAGAATCTTGCTGGGATAAAAAAAAGTCCTGGATAATTTGATATGAATAGGCATTTAATTGTCTAGGGATAAAGAGTGAGGTAATGCTTTATTTACTTCCTTTATTGATAACTTAAGCTGTGTCTCCATTTATCCAACAAACATCACCGATTAGTTTAGACGACGTTAACCCTTTCCATTGATGATTTCTCATCTGTAGTCAAGAAGATTATGAAAATAATAGGTCTGTATATGGAGCTCATATGGGGAAAATATTATGACAGTTTAACAAATGAAAAAAAAACAGAGACACATCAAGATTGTATTTTTACAAGTGTGAGCTTAGTTCATTTTTCCAGAAAGAGTTCATATTTCAATGTTTCCTAATTTGCGCTTGTCAGAAAAATATGATACACAGAAAGCTAAAATTGAAGTCCATCCATTCCACTTAAATACTATTATGTAATCAGATAATATAACTTTGCATTCTAAAAAAAGTTAAACTTTCCAGTTTCCTCTCCGTGTCATTCCATGAGTAAACACTATTGATGCCCTTCTTCCATCCACTCTAGCCACTTTAGATGTCATCAAATACTGTCAATAATACGTCCTTTCAAAGTTCAATCATATCTACCCATACTGTCCATATGAAAAGACTGCCAGAACAATACTAATAGTGAACATATTGAACAGACCAGTTTCTCTCTTTTTTTCTGATCTAATATTGAGTTTATGCTTACTGCCATATTAGTTGGTTCATCAGTCATAAAGCGACAGTATCATCCTTAAAGTTAAAGTACACTAACATTAGCTTGAGAACAATGTTAGTGTCAATATGTGGCACTGATGATGCAACAATGTATCAAAATAAGACGTTGTTGTGGAAGATACCTTCGCTTTAAGCTGGCATGATAATATGTTATATAGTTTCACTGAGCTTGCACTAGAAAACAGAACCATGTGTAGCAAGTAGTTTAACATAATAGTTGCTAGAGAATCTATTGACATTTCAACAGGATGTTTTGTCCATGTTGTTACATTATTAAATCCAAGCATTAATTTCTACAAAGATTCGTATGTACAATACTTGCTTGTTTAGTTGCATTGCAAATTATTTATGCATTGATTGTTGCGCTTCCGTTAAATGAAAGTATCCACGTAAAACCACGATATGAACATGATTGTTAGTAATAAACAGTGCATTTCTTTAGATTCCATAATCACAACAGTTCTTCTTTAGATTTATAGATGCACTCAACAAGATTGTACAGTTTTATTTTATATAAAAAAAAAAGTGTGTTTAGACCATTGTCATTGAATTAGATATTGTAGAAAAACTATTTCAACCGGTATTTCAAAAGAATAAGTTGTTGATGGCAGATGTGTTTTTTGGTACAAATATCTTCATCAACCTGGACCAAAGAAGCTGAAAAATTTGATAAGATGTATTTGCCCAATCATCAGACTTATACATGATAGCGATACTTCGTAAATATTGTATATAAAACATGTTAGAAGGGATAGCCCCAGCCTGGATGTACATACTTATAAATAGTAAAGTCCGATTTCTTGGATGACGTTTGTGTATAATAGTGAGAAAATAAGTCACACAAAATGAAATGTTCATAATTGATATTTACTATTTTGTGTATATAGTGTTCATAGGGGAACTTTGAATGAAGTCTATTGAGCTTTATGAGTGTCAGATGAAAAATTGAATTTCTACGGTGAATCGCTAAACTGGCATGTAACGCTGTAAATAAACATAATGTAATTGGAATTTCCATATAAGTGATGAAATAAAGTATTGTTTCTATTCATCCTCTTTGTTGTTGTTTCTTTTTAACATTTTCATCCAAAAAGAAAACAATTAATGATTAAGTTGTATGCGACTTTTACGGAAAATTAGCATTAATTTTTCTTAGGGTAGGAATGGAGTGACTTGGTCTAAACAAATAGTATTCTAAGCCTAGTTGTTGATTCCAGACATTTTTCATTGGTGTGGCTCCCCCTAGTGTTAGATGAATAGACAAAAGTGTTACAGATTCAAATAGAGCAAGGCCATACACCTTTCTCATTGAAGGTGGCGCCCCCTCTTAGCAGAAGCATGAATCCTGGTGAACAGAATGCAGGGAAGGATGGCAATCAACCATAGTTTATTTATTACTTCTCAGTGCATCATATGTCAAAATAGCATTTACAAGGTTACACAATGAGTAGAAAGTATCTTTATTTTATTGAACTGTTGTTGTTTTATTTCATGATATATATATAATAGGTTCGTTTAATAAATATGGGGAGATGTGGCTAGATCTTATCGTTGAACTAGGCCTATAACTATTATTTCAAATATATATGAGGGAGAGCTAATCAAAAGGGAGAACCTAAATCGAATTTTCCTGAATGTTATATTAAAAAATTTAAAGAAAGAAAAACAAAAGATACTTGGGGGGGGCTACTAAATCCCCCTGGGACGTATATTCATATACAAGGAATAAAACCCTCCCTACAATATCGGTCTGTAGAGCATGGTATTCAACACCATGAAAACAAATCAGTTTGTTGTTCCTGGGGAAAAAAAGAAGAAAAAAACAATTGCATAGTTATTCACTGATTTTGGGCTGTCCTGGGGTCCCCATAAATTCTGTGCTTACCCCATAAACCCTGCGTTTCGTACTCTCTGAAACATTTTTATACCTGTCATGATACTGAACATTTGGGTTACTTTCCCAGTATTTGCTGTATCTATATAATTCAGGTATTTATACAATTTGAGTACCTTGGGAAACCTTCCTCAATAACTACACAATTATTGCAATATCCATGTGGTTATAGTGATCACCAATAAGTGGTCACATGAAAAAGTCTACACAAGGACTGCAGTGGCCGAGGAGATTGTGTAGAGGCCGGTGGTAGTGTGTGAATGAGGATGGGAGACATGTATTTCTTTTGGAAAACTGTTGACCATTAGACCCTTTTCCTTTTATTATATGGCTTTGATCTATAATACTTTGGGACTGTGGACACTGTGTGGCAGTTAAGTATGATACTTGAGGACAGTGTTTCTATTGCACATGTGTGTTTTATCATGCACCTGCACCTAATTGCTTGATTTGATTCAGTTTAAATTCAATTCAATTTCCAGATGGTGCTATCTATATGCCCACAAATTAAATAGAAAGATTTTATATAATTTTCTAAAGCCTGAACTACCTGTAGTAAATTCCAGAACCTTGAGAACCATGCCCATGTCTCTATGTCTGACTGCTTATGAAAAAAGGTGTCTAAACAAAGTACATCTTCATAAGGCATAGCAGAAAATTTTCTTTAAACTCAAAATACATTCTAGTACACTCCACATTCATTACTAAGACATTCAACAGTACTAAGAAATTTCTGAATTTTATAATGAATTTATATCAACACGTCTTAGAGGAAAGCTCTGAGAACTACATGGAGCACACTACCACCTGGTGGAGAAAAGTTGAACTATGCATTTGACAAGTGAAGTCCTGAGGTTATAAGCTTTCCATTGATATATGATATGCTTTGATATATCTTGGAATAATAGTTCAAATCAGCAGTATCAATTCTATTGTCAATATAAAACAGGTGAAAAGTGGCTTCTCAGCGGTCTGGAAACGGTTAAAGGAGATATGGGTAGATTTGTGAAAAATAGGGAAAAAAATGTCTTAAACCAACTTTTTGTGTAGAATTCAGATAAACCACTCTAAACATTCCATTTTCTTTGAAAAACATTCTATTTGGAATGTTAATAGAATGTTTTTCCCCAAATATTACCTAACATTAGATGTTTGGTAACCATGGAAACGGCAACATTTTGCAGATTTGGACGAACTTTTTTGACCCCATTTGGAAAAACATGACTTGAATATATTATCAGTCCAAACAAAAGTAGAATAACTTTTCTAGATCAAAAGTTATACCCATAATAACTTTTAAGAGTTTCTTAATAATTTATGGGGTAAATTTTATTTTGTTACTAAATATTTAGATAAATATTCAATATCTGGGCTTTTGGCCATTTTCAGGAGGACCGATAGTCCTGTCTTCAAGAACCTGTAACTTCTTTGAAAGTTATCCAATTTTGATGTGTTTGGTGTCATTTGAAAGCTAAAAACATACTCTTTAATGCTTAATTCCCGCATGGAACATCCTTTCTGTGTGGGGAGACATAGTTGTACTATTAATGTAAGGAAAATGGAAGGAATATATTTTAGTTTAGATACAATTATGGGACATTAAAAAGACTTGTATTTTATCAATTTTTTAAGGGAAATCTCTAATCTTTGACATAGCAGGGAGAGTTCATGGGGAATCCCATCTGCCCTTACAAGGGAATCCCCATCCCTGTAGAATTTATGATAAGAGTTATGGTCTCTAACCTAAAGTATATATATTTGACCTAATGCAACTCATAGAAATTATAGTAGTATCCATCTACAACTATTAATTCATCAGGGAATCCCAAAATAAGTTTAGAAGGAATTCCCATAGCTTTGACGTAGCAAGGGGAGTACTGAGCAGCCCAGCATTTCGGGAATTCCCAAAATTAAATTCATTTCCTGAATAATTCCCTAAGACCCGACATTTTCAGGTTTTTACTTTTGAAATATTTTCAGAATACTCAAGTCAAGTTAATGACACAAAAAAAATATACCTCATGAATATAATTATATGCAAGCTTTCCTTTAACACATCTTCTATACAATAAAGCCTTCTACATAAGAAAGTGACTTCAGTGCATTATTTTGATAAGGATTTTGTAAATGACAGAAAGTATATACTGTTAAAAAGTTAAGTATTTAAATGGTTATATTTTATCATTTTATTATTAAATAGGTAATATCTAAATAATTAAATTTCAACAACATGCACTGGGTATTGAGTGATAAATAAAAAATATGTGTTAATACATTGGCAATCTGGCTGTATTAAAAATATTATGATATAAAACAACATAATGTAAGTGTAACTATGGTACTTTCTTACTCAAGTGGCTTTGAAAAACATTTATAGGTGTGCTTAATCAGGGGATATTATAGCCATTCATAAAAAATATAACATCTTGATGTCAGAAGTAGAATTAAATTAAAACCAGGTTAAACAAACGATGTTTATTGTTCAGTCAACAGAATACAGCCTTTTTAGCCATGAGAGACAACTTGTAAGTGCACCAGGTCCGTAAACTTACATAATGTAATCTAAATAATTAGGAAAATGTGAGTTTCTAATCAAAAGAAGTAGATTGTTTAATGCACATAGGTCATATTCTTATAATATTTTGTTATACATACTGATGGTATCGTGACATCTAGAAATACACAAAGCTCTCAATAAGTACAAGGAATTGTCGGAATGAATTAATCAAACAATCTAAAGACAGTTCATGAATGTTAAAATACTTTTTTTTTCACAAATAACCAGGCCATTCACTATAATATTCTTTATGGTTGTGAATTGGCTGTACAATGATTGCAGTAAAATAATTTCAACTGTGTCAAACACATCACTTTCTACATAGGCTTTATGAAATATATGGGGTGCATTTATATGGCCCTTATTCCATATCAAATACATGGAAAAAAACATGGTGGATCATCAAAATTAACTAGGGACAAGTTTAATTGTATTTTGATGAAGTTAACACCTATTTTCACAAGCTATATATAACTATGGGTCTCAGCCATGGCCATAGAATAAACTTTAATGGTTAATACATTTTACAGAATTTTAATCTAATATTGCTTTTGGCTCCCTTTAACAGACTGGCATTAATGCCCCAAAGGGCAATAACAGATCTTTTATTCACCTGTTCTTGACAGGGCAGGACAATACTGAAGGTTTGAGGATGGACTCCTCAGATAAATGGTTTCTAGGGAACAATGTCAAATTCATCCCCATAGCCAGCACACTGTAAAACAGCTTTTTTTTCTTTCTGCTTTAATAAACCACATATGGTCACCTACATCAGCAAGCACCAGCATCATCAGGGATCTCCCTAGAAAAATATTTCTATATGTTGGGGGTATTTAATATAATTTTGATCTTTTTGTAATCATTTAAATGCGGGAATGGCCCATTCAAAGTTACTCCAATGTGGGAATTAAAATGTTGATGAGAGAATCCCGCATGCCGCAGGCCTAAGAAGATCCCTGCATCATTTAAACATGTGTTGATATGACAAATTAGGTTATACATTAGATAAAACTTAAACAAAATGCAACCTTTGAATTTTCCACTAAACATAATTCAAAAGACAAGGACAATCTTTTCATCTATTGGTATCCAGTGCATATATTTACAGATGCATCATAAAATATGAGTAGTAATTATTCTTTGTGACTTATGAATAGATCTCCTTACCTCCCAAAATGGGGTTCAGCATAATTATGCACATAATTGTTTTGGAAAAACATATTTCGGGTCAAATCAGTGTTTTCCCATGGCATCACAGTTATTGAAGGGATATATGGTGCTCGATACGGTGTCAAAATCTGGGATAATGTAATTGTATTTTCCTAAAAGAAAATAATGCTGAAGCCTGTCAGCCTGACTCATAATGTTTGACCCTTCATTTCACTAAAATACAGTATTTTGGTTTTGCTGGCAAGCCTATTGATCATGAGATCCATCACATGTTTGAAACCAACTATTTTAGTGGTACCTAATGTATACATCAGAGAATAGTTGTGTGGATTGAACTACATGATGCATTTTGTCCAACCTTGGTCCAACCTGACTGGTATGCCTATGTGTTAAGGATTTGCCATGTTAGCTACATGAAAGGGTAGAAAATGGCTGTGATGGCTTTTTCAGACAAGCAGCAATGTAACAAGCACATTCTGCGACCATACCTTTTTCATTAGTCTGTAACCTACCCAATTTCAGACCTTACTAATGAAGAGTGCACCCCCCCCCCCCCCCCCCAAAAAAAAAAAAAAAAAAATGTGTCCAAAAGTTCCTTCCCTTCCAAAATCTAATGTAAAAACCCCTAAAATAAGTAGAAAAATATTGAAAAGTTCCACTTTTAACGGCTCGTCATCCCCGTTTTCAAGTTCAAAGTATTGAAAATATAGGCAAAAATTCCACTTGTGGAACCTCGCCACCCCCCAATAGCAGACCCTGGGTACGGGCCTTTAAGGCATTACATGTCTACGCAAGCCATCGCAACCACTTCTCATGTGTGACATGTATCTTCTTTGTATAGGTGCCCTCAATGACAATATTCCTCACACAACAAGTTATGGAATGATTGATACTTAAACAATGGAGTAAAGTTTGAAATAGTGTGGCTATAAGGCTGGAATCCATTTGTAAACAGCACCCTTTATAGCTAAGCAATCACAATCATCATATAATAGACATAATAGACATAATATCAGATACATTTGATAATTCATTGCAAGCCCTATGGGTCCCAACTTCATAGCATGAATGAAGGCCCCTACATGTGGAATTCCGTAGTTTGGCAATACCTTTAAAGCCCTATTACACTATACTATAGTGTTATGACAATGCTTGGTGTTAAACAGTTCAATCTATTACATAAAGTGCGATTTTTGTTAAATTCCTCACATCTAAATTAATAAGCAGAAGCTCTTTCTGTAGATATAAATTAGTTATAATGTACAAGTTACCACAACACACTGATTAATGACTGATGAGGCTCATCAGGTACGGGCACATATGCACAGATAATAAACAAATACAAAATATGATGTATACTAGACATCTAAAGATTTCGGACGGAGACCCGCCGATGTTTTTGCAGGGACTCTTTAAACACCGACCCCATGAGGGAAAGATTTTCTAACAATAAAAACCCAGGGTCCCAGTAAATTCAACATGCAACATAAGGAAGCCCCCACTACACCCCCTCCCCCCTCCCCAATGTGGTGTGTGTGTGTGTGTGTGACAGTGTGTAGTAGTCACTGGTAGTGGTGGTTTTATATTGACACCCCCTCCGCTCACCCGTGACTCCCAAGCGTGACCACACTCAGCAGTCACTGCCTCAACCCCCCCACCAACCCTCCACCTTGGCACCCCTCCCATACAGTTCTGTGGTAAATAGGGTGGTGGAAGGTGGGGTGGGGGGAGGGGAAGATATTTGGATTTCTGTTTCTTTGTTTGCCCTTACTAAAATTGGAATTAAATCAATTTGAAATTAAGATATGTTACATAATTAGGTAATGATAAACAAATGCTTATCAATACAAATAGTTTGAAAATTCATACTTTAACCCTTTAGACCCCAATCCGGCCGTAGCCATCCGTGGGTAGTTTCCCCAATCCGGCCGTAGCCACCAAGAAAAAGGGAAATTTTTTCAAAATGTTTCCAAAATATTCCAAGGCGAACAGTTTTATGACTATTCACCACACAAAAATGCCCAATATATCGCTTGAAAGCTCATTGAATTTCATTGCCAATGCTAGAAACCCCATTCCTATAACGTTCATTGAAAGGGATTGGTTATCCTTTGAATTTCCTCAATTAAAAGAAATTTAGGGAATTCCGGAGGGAAATCCATGGAAATCCTGGGGAAATCAGGCAATTCATGAATGCAATGTGTGGAGTCTAAAGGGTTAAGCATTTGTCAGATATAAATACATGAGTACATTTATTGGAAACAACAAATTAATATTGTTTTCATGGCAGCCTGAGCTTTCCAGTCTCTCAAGTTGGACATACCTCTAGATATAGGACCCATGGGCAGTGGATATCAATCTCTGATACTTGTCCCTCCTACTTCTACCACCAGTGACCAATTAGAAGAGACCTAATTGAGGCCCCACAGTCCACCGCCACTAGGGTCAGAGAGGGCACACCAATTAAACAATTACATGGTCTGCTGCCCTCCTACAATGGACTCAATTCAAAAACAGACCTATACCTTTGTTTTGTCAGGGCTTTCTAAAGTACTATTATGCACACCAGTATTACCCTGCCAAAACAAAAATCTAAATTCTACCAAATAATAAATCTGGCACCTTATCACTTGAGTATCAAAGCATTCATACCTTGTCTAATACATTGTGCATTTAAAGTAAAGAATGGTCCATATGAATATTGTATTATACACTCTTCCTATTAGAGTGCCGCCACCACCAGCAGAGAAACACACCAAGGTCTCGGGTCAGGAGCCCAAGACTTCAGTACTATTCTCATGACATGATTGGTCCCCATTCCCAAAAATGTTCCCAAATGATGCCAGATCACATAATCCTTCATAAAGCATCAACTTTGAGCACTCTTATATTGCCATATGCACAGTCTGGAAGACCATGAGTACATGTAAAGATGCTAAATAAACCTTTCAAAAAAAGTGTACATTTCAATGAGCAGTCTCTGAGGTGAGTTAAGTGTAGACCTTTCACAGAGATCTCTGTGTGTACATCACTAAAGCCAACTAAAACACAGGCCTTCTGTGTATATAACTAAAGCAAACTAAAACAGAGCCCCCTAATCTCAGTGTTAATTGATATCACATGTTGCACCCTGACTGGGGGCACAGACCCACAGGAATACTAATGGGTTTACTATCATATTGACCCTAAATCCTATTCCACATTCCCTATGTGTGAGGGATGAAATAGGTACAAACAAAATTTAATGCTGTTAACTTTGTTAATTCATATTGCATCAAGTTTTCTAATACCTCATTAATAAGTCAACATTTCAGTTGACAACATAGCAACAGCTAAAGTCCATAATCAAACAAATAGAAATGCTATTCTGGGGTTTAACTTATTGGTGTCAGAAAGTCCTTACAAATCTCTATTTGTCTATAAGCAGTCGGAAATATATCTCTTTAGCATATAAGAAATATGATGTAAACACAATTCTGTCAGATTTGAGAAAATTCAGACGAAACCAAACTAGACGTAATGAGACAAGTGGAACTCTTTGGAAATTCAAAATGAAGTGGGCAATAAGATCAAATATAATGAATTATGAATCATGTCTAAATTCAACAATTAGGACCATTCGTGTACTAATGCATCTGTGCTTTACAATAAAGTTGAAAAGGCATGTAAATCCCATATGTGTTATTGTTAAGCTTATAACTATCTGTTGGAAGATCTTGTATCCAACAAACACAACTTAGTTCCTTGCACCCTATTCACTATAGACTTATTCTAACTTTTTTACTTTTCTAAAACATGGCTCTTCTTGTCCTTGCTGATTCATAGCTCTAGTATGATATGTTGTGTTACCTACCACTGTCAATCTTGTGTATTGACCAAGGTGTACTACAAGCTGCCGTCATAACGCAGAGGTAGATACAGAAGTGGTTCAGCATATAGGCTAAGTGCTTAGATGTATTGCATTCACATGCATTCTGGTGCATGCATTGGGCATTTTCTCCTCTTTTTTCTCCTCTTTTAGTCTAGGGTTCCACCAAAAAAGGTAGGGGGTCAGGACCCTCTGGACCCTCTGGACCCCACTAGTTCAGCCACTGTGAAACTGATATTTCTTCTTTGAAATTGACTTCCTCATTTCCATTGTGTTAGCATGTCTGAAGTCTGAATTGTTTCGTTGCATATCTCTTGGTAGCGAAACATGTTTCGTTGTATGTAAAAGCTTCCATGTCTCCATTGAAGTGGTTATGAAGAAGGATATTCAATACTGACATGTCATAGCGATGGCAATTTGCGTATTCTGTATACCTATCTCCCTTGAATTTACAATAAATTGATGCTTTATCCGGTTCCATGCAGTCCTTGCTCAATGCACATCTGATTGTTTGTTCTATAACATTGTCAAACATTTCATGTGTGTTAATCAAAAAAATGAGACCTCCTCCAAGTATTTCTTTCTGTTTGATTAGAGTCAGATTTGTTGGTAGGAATTTATAAAGTCTGCTGTCAGTGGCTGAGAAGATTGAGTGACCTGTCCGTAGCACCATACATATTCCATGTTTCCTTAGAGTAGTTTCAATTTCTGACATTGGATCTTCACACTTAAATCTAATTGATGAATCAAACCAAGTAACACCGTGGTTCTCTTGTAGGACCTCCTGAAAATAGAAATAGCTATGTTTAAATCATTATGTCTTTTTAAGGGTATAATGTGTTGTACATATACATACGGTGCACAGTGTATCAAAAGATTGTATTGTATTTTTATGGTTTACGATGACATAGTTATTTTTTTTATCTAATTATCATATATAATCATTATTATGATTTATCAACATCATTATTTAAAAGTATTACAGATGTTATAATTATGTATATCATTATTATATTTAATTAAACAAATTACAATTACTATATATATATATATATATTAGGAGAATTGCAATTATGTATGTAATAAATACTTGTACCTGAAGGATTAGCATCTTCCATGCATAGTTGTAAAGATTCCGTACATGTGGAGGGTATCGAGAGAAATCAAACTTTACATACGTTACTCCACACCAGCTCTTCACCTAGACATAAGAATCAGGTATTATTTACCAAACCTCTAGAATTTCTCAGAGATGCCAACCTTCAAACACACAAATATACGGAACAACATTTCCGTATTTTAATACGGAAACAATAACGGAAGTATATTCTTCTGTATCAAATTTAAAAGCTCTGATGCTAGAATAAATCATATGTTCATGTAACGCAATATATATCTAATTATTGTTACCTGAAATTGAGTACATGAAATATTTTCCTTCTAAGATTTTAGCACTTTTCAGAACTTGTTGTCAAAGCAAATAATACGGAAATCCGTATATCAGAATATTTATTATTATAAAGTATTGATAACTGTTAATCATTACTGGAGAAGCAGTGGCGTCACAGTACCTATAATAATGGTCTCCTTGCCAAATTGTAGCTGTTCTACTATGCGGATATTAATTCTATTGATCGCTATAGAAAGAAGGCACTGGTAATCGGTAACTCCAATACTCTTAGGCAATCATCCCATGCCGTTTTGCTAATCCTGGCCTTAGAATCTATCAATTTCATAATAGCTTTATATCTATAGACACTCATATTTTACTCTGTTAAAAATATCTCACAGTAATGATAATAATATTGTTTTCTACTATCTCAAAGAATTGTTGTAAATAAAATTTGGTCAGCTATTTAAAGTAAAATTACACGTAGTATGGTATGACTAAAAATTGTATTAGTGGCAAATAAAGACCAGGTGCAGACGTGGTCCTGTGATCACTTTTTGGTGATGACCGTGTGGTGATCCTTGCCACATGGCTATTTAAAAATATAACAATTATCAATCCTATATTTATCGTTGATTATCGTCCAGGTTTGATATTCAGGTATATATGGCATAGATATTTGAATTCGAAGGTTTCACACTTGTCGATAATATAGCCTATAAATTGATCACCAGTATATCAGCCAGCCAAATTTGAGTGATGTGACATCATCTGCACAACATCTACATTAATTTTTTCTTTAGTCTCATATGATAGTGCTCTTTCATTTGGAAAGTAATCTATAGGCCTTGTAAATCACTAAACTATAAAATAGTAAAATCCTCATCACCTTACCTCCGTAACTTGATGAGACAACAATCCAAGGTCGTAGAAAAGTAGCTTGTATTTGGGCATTTGTTTCTGAGCTGAGGCTATGGCATCCTTGGCCTCAGTAAAGTGAGATGAGTCAGCACCAGTGACCACCACCATGTGGTTAAGGTTAAACTGACCACCAGTCAGAATGCTTCGGTTACGCATAGTCTCCATCATGAATGAAAAATTTGCAGGCTGAAAGTTTAAAAGAAACTTTGTACATAATTTAAGGATTATCATTTTCTAATGAAATTCTTTGAGAATGAGGCCTCTGCTTGCCACACATCGTGATGGCCCAAGTGCTGTAGTGATCGACACAAAATCTGTGTACTGATACCTAAAGACGCATAGTAAAGACTTCCGGTAACAGCGGCGATCTGAGAAGCATGGCTCTGGTTTGGTTATCCTTTCACTTCCAATAACAGCATTTAAAACATTACAAGTGTGAGATGTAGAAGTACTGAGATTTACCTACTTGATAAAGAGGATTGGAAGTGTACAACCTATCTTCCTACTTTTTCCACTACCACAATTATCTTGGTAATATCAGCCAATTTTAGGGCTGATGAATCAGCTGACTTGGTCAAAATCGCTAACTGGGTATGGGTTTTTAAACCCTTTAGACCCCAATCTGGCAATGGCCACCCAAGTGTGTAGTCCCCAATCCGGCCACAGCCGCCCGGAAAAATTATCAATTTTCCATAATTTTTCCACATTTTTCCAATGAGAACACTTTAATAAGTCTTCAACATACAAAAACAGCAAACATATTGTGTGAAAGCTGATTTAATTAAGATTATTATTGCTATATGTGGATGAGCCTTTGAAATCCATCAATTAATGAAAATTTAAGGAATTCCTTAGGGAAATCCACGGAAATCCTGGGGAAATACAGCGATTCATAATGGCAATCTGTGAGATCTAAAGGGTTAACTTACCTCATACTTTGGGTAGATTTGATACATGTGTAGAAGTCCAAGTATGATGAAAGTAGGGATCACAAGCTTCCACAACTTTGCCATTCTTGGAACGGTTCTGCAATAAGATTTCCTGTTAAGATTATCTCTTAAGATAAAATTTCCTGTTAAGCAAAAGGAACCCGCTGTGGAATAAGCCCATCCCACATTGGGGTATATCCTGGGGTGGGACAAGGGCTGGACAAAATCGACATAAATACCATCCTTGTCTCCAAGACTTCATTACTTAGACAAGAAGGCAGTCCCCTGATAGCATATATACATATCACATATCTGCTCCCCTTGCGGCCCGCAGGTTTTAATTTTGTATCGAGTATTTTGGTGGTAGGTAGGGAAAAATGACACTGTAGTGTCAGCAAAAATGAATATTAATGAGGTGGGCGGTACCTTATTTGCATATTAAGACTGGGTTCAATTTTCTGTTTTCCTGTTTTGTGTATTTTTTCAATTTATACATAAGTGTTAAATACAAAATATTAATATGAAAGTAAATAAGAAATTGAAAGTCCTGTTGTAGTTATTTCATTTTTATTACATTTGATATATTTGATTAATATATTTATGTAGAAAATAGAAAATAGAATATGTAATTAAATGGGTATTTGACTTGCCACATTACCCCTTCATCATTGGACATTATAGGTTGGACTGACAGGCATTACCATTGGTTCCTATGCCTATGGGGAAAAGTCCAAAATGTAAGGTCATGTTTTAGAAATTTTAGGAACAATATTTCAACCAAATTGCTTTAGTTAATTTTTATTGTTCAACTCTTGGAATAAGTATGAAAGTACTTTTGATATTTCACCATAAACTTTATTGGTGGCATAAACTGGGATAGACTTATAGTCCTTAGGCTTAGAGCCAAATTACTTTTTGGTAAAATTTATTGCCCCCCCCCTCTAAATCCGCCACTGGGGTCAGGCCCGTAACAAGGGGGGGGGGTGGCACGCCACCCCCACAGAGGAAATTTATGAAAACATTCCACCTTTCCTTTAAAAATTCCCCAAAACCAGTGGCGGATCCAAGGGGGGGGGGGGGGGGGGGCAAAAGGGGTGGTTGCCCCCCCCCCTCCCCAGACCGATTGATTTTTTTGGGAAATGATCAACATAATACAATTTTGTTGCATTCATGCAAATCTGGAATTATTTATTTTCACTTTTTTATAGCTGAGGGAGGGGGGGGGGTCGGCTTGCCCCCCTAGATGACTGACTCTGGATCGGATCCAGGGGGGGGGGCCGGACGGGCCTTGGCCCCCCCCCCCTAGCCCTGTTAAATCATGTTTGATGGGGGGCCCACCCCCCTGTACATTCATGTTTTTGGGCTCCCCCCTCTACAAATTCCTGGGTCCGCCCCTGGATCCGGCCCTGAAAACCCCTGAAATAACAGTGTTTACGATTTACACTGGCCCGTAGGCCAATGGCCAACAATTTGAGAACAGGGCCTACAATTTTCACCAAAATTAGGGCCAAATAGGCCCTGATGGCTGACAGGGAATTTTTGCCATTTTATATTTTTTAAATGGAGACTGACGTATTTGGGAGCCTATCATATGGAGTCAAAATCAGGGCCGTCAGAAAGCTATCAGGGCCGACAATATCTTGGCATAGTCGGCCCTGTTGGCCGACAGGCCAAAAAGTTAGTCGCCAACACTGAATAATGTGAGAAAATGTTAAAAAGTACCATTTTGGGAACCTAGCCAACCCCGTTTTTAGGTTTAAACTGTTGAAATTCTCGCTACCACGGATAGCCATTTTCCCTGATAGTACCTGCAGGTTAGCCTTGAACAAGGTGCATGCTGGGTATTATGTTGACAAGTCACAAGGCTTAAACATAGGAATTTTCAGAAAACTTTGAATTATTTGTGGTTTGAAATGAGGGAAAACATCCGTTCATTATTTTTCTGTTTGTACCTGTATATATCTAATATATTCTGAGTTGGTTTTAAAATGTGTTGATTACAGATGAATTTATCTAAAATATTTGTTTATGTTCTATAGTTTTCCCTGCGTTTTTGTCGACATAATTAGTCAAAATTAACCTGCAGGCACAAAAATACTGAAAATCAGCGATCCGTGGTAGGGAGAATTATAGGCAAAAGTCCCGCTTTAGAGTGATTCCAGGCATCATACCGCCCTCCCCAAAAAATAAAGGAATTCAAAGGAAGTTTTTTTCGTAAAAATATAGGAATTTAAAGGAATTTGCAGGGATTTCTAGGAAAAATAAAGGAATTTTAAAGGAATATTTAGAGAATTTTTTTAGAGAGTTTAAACATGAAATAAGGCAAAGTATATTGCAATAGGACTTCCTTCCTGTTGATTTTTTCTGTGCAGCACTGCGTTGACCCAAGTCGACTCACGTTGATCAATGCGTCGAATCATGCCGATCGACACGTTGACCTGAATCGATCGACAGCTAAAAAAATTTGCAAATTTATCGCTAATAATATGGAATTCTATGCATTTTATGAAAAAATGTGATATTTTCTTACTTTAGAAAATAAATAAAGGAATTTAAAGGATTTTTTCGCGAAAATAAAGGAAAATAAAGGAATTTTGCCTATTTTCACAAAAATAAAGGAATTTAAAGGAAATTCCTTTAAAATAAAGGAACGGTATGATGCCTGTGATTCTCGCCACCCCGCCACGGCAGTCTCTGGGTACGGGCCTGGGGGTGAATACGGGAGAAAATATTGATTGCTGCCAATTTCGAGCCATGGACACTGGTGCCACTGCCAGACAGTTGTGGGTGTACAAACCAATGATTTAAAGGGGCATTCTCGTCCGTGAGTCCAAAGAGATACATCCGCCGACGTAAGCCTAACGACGCGACGGCTGGCGACGTGTTTTTCACTTTTGGAACGTAATCCTGCGACGTTATTGGTCACGTCACGAATTTGGCGGGGGAGGCAGGGGGTTACAACTTATCAATTCACTTCCGTCGCACGGACGAGAACGTCCCTTTAAGGTCTAAATCTAGATCGGAAATGGTCAAATGATCGACTCTCTACTCCTAACCTCGTCTGAGAGTCGAAAGGTTTTCTTATCTTAAATACTGAGAATAAAATCCTTGATAACTCTCCTAGACCAGTCTCTCGGCGTATCCGTGAGAGAAGGATCCACAGGCACAGTGCCACTGCTAGGTCGGAAAGGAGGAGGGTAGGCCTAGGCCCTTGCTTATTACATAGATCAAAAGTGGGAGTCCAAGAGATCTAACGGCCTACCATAACAGTCACCTCAAGGAGGGTAAATTTATGAATCTTTGCTCACCTACAAGTACAACACTCCATGCTCTTCATGATCGCGGGAGCAGGTTCAAAACTGTTTCAAAATGGAGGAGCTGCTCAGCCAAGCCTTACTTGTAAGCCCCGGTCTGATTGGCTGAGAGCGCCAGTACCAAGAACACTCACCAGAGGGCGCCCGGACACCGGATAACGTTTTGAGGCGATTCCCGCCACTAACCAGGGACGGATCCAGAGATTTTAGAAAGACTTCAAAGTGGGGGCGCCGGCCCTTACGTAAAAATTTGAAGGGTCCCCTCGGGCTGGAGTTTTACATTTTAAAAAATCTAAATTTGGCCAAAATTAAATCCGTCCCTGCTAACTGCTACCAAAAACATCATAGCTTCCTTTGTAGAATCGTTGCTGTTACACAACATTATCGGTGCACCCGTTAGGCCTACTCCTTGGTGAATGATAGTGGGGGTGTAGACCCTTAAATTCGACAGCGCGACATGGCTATTTCTTAAATTCGACACAGCGACACGACCGTTGACATTGATCTTTTCTTAAATTCGACATGCGACATCAGCCTTTAAAAGATAGTGACAATTAAGGGACATGGCCATTTCTTAAATTCGACATGGGACATGGGTATTACCTGAACTATAACGACATACGACAGGGCCTTTTTTAAAATTCGACACGTGACATTGGGGCCCCCCGTCTAGACCCCCGATAGTGGTTACGCTTACTATAATCCACTATAAATAGTTTAAAGCCACCCCCTCATTGGATGTATCGATTTATTGACGGTTGCTGATATCCTGCCCCCGGGGGGGGGGGGGCACTCACTCTTTGAAGGTAGATACCAACTGCGAAACTACAGCCCCCCCTTTTTGGGGATGGGAATATTCTGACAGCCCCCCCTTTTCAGGCTATGTCAGGGACAGCCCCCCTTTTTTTGAATAGGAATAGATCTAGTCTGACAGCCCCCCCTTTTCAGGCCTCCAAAAAGGCATTTGTTGACAAATTGTGTGAGCATTATTTGATTTTGGTACTCAAAAATTTGATTAAGAAGCAGTATGAAGTGGTTGAATGACATAAAATAAATTGTTAATATAATATAATGGACAATACATTATTAAAAGCTCCCCTTGATCATTTCACAGCCCCCTGTTTATAGCCAAATTTGCGATTGACAGCTACAGCCACCGGAGGTTCCGACCGCAGTTGGTACCCATTTTAGAACCGAGTGCCCCCCCCGGGATCCTGCCCAACCCGACACGCTACCCTTTCACCTGTTCACTGCTAGATTCAATGGGATATGTTAGTCCCTTTAGACCCCAATCCGGCCGTAGCCGCCCATGGGTAGTTTCCCCAATCCGGCCGTAGCCGCCCATGGGTAGTTTCCCAAATCCGGCCGTAGCTACCTGGAAAAACAGCAATTTTTCCATAAATTTTTCAATTTATTCCAAAGAATATTCATCATGAAAAAATGACCCATATAATTATATATCGTTTGAAAGCTGATTAAATTTCTTTTATTACCCATGGTCAGGTACGAACCCCATTTCTAGATTTAATCAAACAGGATTAGTCATCATTTTAACTTCCTTGGTGAACGGATAATGCTACTTCGGGAGCCGAAGCCTAGAAAGTGCATACCTCGGAGCCTCCCGCATTTTCGCGACATAAACAAAAAGTTCTTTTTTTTTTCATAAAACAAAAATATGATCATAATATTATGACCACGGAATGTAGGCCTACCATTGGGCCACCATTGGTTCTACAAGTACATCCCCGTGAACACAAATTTCGGGAATTCTGAGGGGATTCGATCATTTATGGTATAATATTGTCCATATGCTTTATTTTCATATAAGCATTACTGGAGTATTCAGAAATGTGGTTGCCCCTCCCCCCTATTTTTCGCCATATTTAGGGTTTTTTAATGTAAAATTCTAGCCCTCGGATAGGGCACCTCAAATCCTATATTAGCCCCCCCCCCCCCCCCCCCCCCCTTTTTTTTGTGTGTGTGTGTGTGAAATCTCTGGATCCGTGTCTGATCAGGCTGTGTAGATCTATCCTCTTTAGAACCAGTTCCCGTGCAGTCATTCAGTGTGTGACCTATATAGGCCTATAAATGTTGTTATACGCGAGTAAGTGGCCTTTGGAACCAATAGCCTGGTTACCTGGTTACAAACATGTATCCGTGTGTGTCAGGGGAATACATAGGCAAAGGACTATACCATGGGCTTTAGAATCTTAACCATTTCACACCTCCATGCATGTGCCTCAGGCCAAGGCCTTCCACAGGGGCGGATCCAGAGTCAGTCTTCTAGGGGGGCAATATATCTGCCCTCCCCCCATGATTTAGCCTGCAAAATTTCTCCTCAAATTTGTCAAAACTACGAGAGTCCATTTTTGGTCGGGGGGGGGGGGGGCAATTGCCCCTCCCCCCCCCCCTCCTGGATCCGCCACTGTTCCTATATAGGTAGCCCCGGTGAATAAAAGTGGCAGATGAAACAGCTTTTTCGGGGTTCCCACAGTTAACCTATAAAAAGTGAAGTGACTCAGTTACTAAAAGCCCCAAAATTAGACAAAGTGGCAGACTGCGCAGATACATGGGAAAGGACTATTGGTAAAGCAACCAATGCGTTAAGGTTTGTCTCCAGTTTCTATGCTAGATACCTTCAGCCATTAATTCATTCTTATCTTTAAATGTCTACCTAAACAAAACGATTTTGTGAAAAGCAATTGTTCGTTCCTATCTTCAATTTCTATCTCAACAAAACTATTTCATGAAAATACATATTCTATTATCTAGACATATAATTCACTTATAGGCCAACTTTCAACGGTTTAGTATCGTCTGAGAGGTGCAATTTCAATTCATTAATGATATATACGGTATTTGCTAAATGTCGGTAGAGTTTTTAAAATGGCCTCTGTGCTCCAGGAATTTGGTTGCTGCAAAACTGCTGAAATGAGGGAAGGTCAATATCTGGGACTCATGCAACTCTGATACTTCAACTACCAGCTAGTTTCGTTTTTGTATTTCTTGAGTATTTTGAGATCGATGATCTTAAATTTGAACTACAATTCTTTAGGTTCCCTTTCACTGAACCACAAATACTTATGTAATGGTTTTCCTTACTGGTGGTCTGGTACACAGCAGACAACAATATAGAGTGCAGTCCTTAACTTCGATGTTTTTTCATGGCATGCCTGACCTGTCACCTACAGACCATGATGTGGAGAAGTCTGAAAAATTGCATGCAGACACAGTTCCCATTTTTCCTGTATTTCATGCACCTGCAGGCTAAGTTTGGGGCATTTTGCAGACAGAAACTGAGGAAAATTAATAGGAGTTTTATAGTTTTTGCCTAAATAAAAATGTCTAATGAACAATTATCAAACTTAACATAAGAAATAATCAGAACATACAGACACAAAATGAAAATAATCCAAATGCTACCTTTTCAGAACCTTCAACAACAGATAATACCATAGATAAGGAAACGTTATTATGCTAAAGGCTTGTAAG
The DNA here is from genome assembly GCA_936440205.1 of Lepidonotus clava. NCBI lineage: Eukaryota > Metazoa > Annelida > Polychaeta > Phyllodocida > Polynoidae > Lepidonotus > Lepidonotus clava. The sequence goes on from OW387144.1 coordinate 15,088,512, forward strand.
AGGAAATGGACTTGTCAACAGGTTATTATATATACCCACAATGCACCTTGATTTAGCCTGCAGGTACACCAAAATACAATAAACCAGAGAATTGCGTCTGGGAGAATTGAATCTACCCCCAAATTGTGATATTTTGTGCCTCAAACAAGAAATGCGTAGTGTCCGCGGGAAAAAAGCGATCCTTGCTAATCACCGTGACGACACCCGTCACCGTAATTAGACGCATCCCCTCCCCCACCTCCGCCAGGGAGGCTGGAGTGGCAATATTCAGAGGAATACTTTGTCTGAAAACATCTGTCATGCAGGATAGTAACGACGCTCGTCGCCGTGACGACGTAACGACCTGCGTTGCCATGACGATGCTCGTCCCCGTAACATCACGCTAATAAACTGAGCCAATCAGATTGCAGTTTACTACAGGACTAGGGAAAAGTGACCTAGATTTACACCAGTAAGATGGCGCAGCCGTCATCAGAACGAGGCGGCCGTCACGTCGTGTGATACCTTAAAATTTACTTCATAAGAAGCATAATTGGACTTGAAAGTCACTATCAAAATAATTCCAAGATTTAACTATATTCTAAAAGTTTTGTAAGTTGAAAATATTGTCTTCTGGAGTAATAGTGATGTGTTCTCTTGGCTTCAAATGCACAGACTAGCGTTCAGTGATGTGAGACCTGAGGTTTTGCCTTGACCATGGATTTTGGACAGGGGGTAAAGCGATCACGTCGCTACGCTCCGTTGCGCCTTCGGCGCGGATCGCTTTAAAAAAATATGTATTTTAGACCTTTTATTCAAAAAACAAACCCCCCTCCTTAGAAAAAAATCTTCTAGTCAAAGCTTAAATGTGAATGCCAGTTGCATTCGCCAAAGTTAATATGAATGGGAATATGACATTGAATGCAAGTCACATTCCCTAAATGAGTGTAAATGGGAATTGCATTGAATTATAGAGAGTTAATTATCTGTTATATCAGGTGTGCTTAATTAGTCGTGTTAATTATGGATAATAGCTAGCTCCTAAAGCAGTCTCCTCCCCATTTAACTGCTGTTGTCCATTACATAATCATAGTTACACATCATGTAAGACGTAACACTCGAGTTAAAGGATGTTCTTTATTAATATTCTCCTGTGTATTGTTGTTCCATGACAAGATCTTAATTGACGATCAGCTCAAAGGAAGGAATCCCCTCAAACACACTCAGTCAACACTCCTGCCTTTCCTACACAGTCTTTCTGCTTCCATTCCAATCCAGTACTAAGCTTCTAAGACTCAAGCTTTCCAGGATGGTTACTCACACAACATTCAGCTGACTCTGACTGAGCTCGAGCGGCGTACGTTCCTTTAGTATGATATGTCACACATAGACTCCTCCTACTTCAACTACCAGCTAGTTTTCATGATTTGGACTATTTTCGTGTTTCTTGAGTATTTTGAGATCTCTGATATGATTTTGAATTTGAACTACAATTCTTTAGGTTCCCTTTCACTGATCGACAAATATTAATGTAATGTTTTTCCTTACCAGTGGTCTGGCACCGAAGACAGCGGTAAGGAGTACTGTCCTTAACTTCGATGTTTTTTCATGGCATGCCTTAACCGCCACCTACAGACCGTGATGTTGAGAAGTCTGACTGAAGGCCTGTTCGCACTTGCAGAAAAAATGTCAAAATTAGGTGACAAAATTATCACTTAGAAGTCCAGCCCCGAACACCAAGAGGGGGGGGGTGTACCACAAAGACAATATCTCCAAAAAGTTCCACCTTACCTTGGAAAATTCAATATACAACTCTACATAAATGAAAGAAAATATTGAAAAGTTCTACTAGATGAGCCTCGCCTTCCTCTTTTTAGGTTAGAAGTATTGGAATTATGAGAAACAGTTCAACTTTGCCACCTCCTCCCCACCCAACAGCAGACACTGTGCACAGGCCCGAGAAGCAATACAACCAATGAGGGCCGCCAAAATGATCGGAAGCCAGCAAAACTTAAAAAGTAGTATTGATAAATATTCACATTGTCAGACAGGACCAAATGGGGTTAGATGTAATTATTTCACGTACTTATCCACCAGAATCGTCTGAAATTAAAATGAATCAATCCAACATGGTGGATCCGTTCATTTGAGACTTGTTGCTTTACTTGTCGTTTTGCCAATTAAAATAATGATGACCGAGAATTGTCGAATAGCGTCGTTCACACTCTCGTCGTACAGGGCGAATGGGCCTTCAGTTTGGCTAGGCTGCATTACTGTTTTCAACATACCGATTCAGTGGCGGATTAAGAGTTTTTGGTAGCCCCTCTTTCCAAGCAAATTTGACCAAATCATTTTTTTTGCCAAATTAGACTCTTTAATGCAAAATTTCCTCCAAAAAGTCATTAAGAAAATGTTTTCCAATAGCGCCCCCCCCCCCCCCCCCCACACACACACACACACACACACACACTTTTCAAAATCCTGGATCTGACGCTGCGATTTTAGCCCCTCCGATTTTGCGTTTGTTTGTTGTCTCCAGGAATATGGAATGAAGATATACCCCCTTATTTTGTTCCACGGGGAAACGTGTCTATGCAAAACTAGGAGACTACTGGAAACCAGTCCCTAGTATAACCACGAATTTAAAAAAAAATGTAAAAAAAAAGTGAACCTTAACTCCAACTGCCGTTTTTGTTTTTTGATCGGCAGCAAAATCGCCATGTGGAATGTAGGCTTCGACTTGTTAATAGGTGACCTGCTTGGGCAGAAGAAGGGCGAGAAGGATGAATCATACAGACACAAAGGTCCTTTTCCAACTTTACGTTCCAGCCTGGTTGCTGCGTTCTTTACCTAAGGCATAAAAAAACATACGTTTTCCATGTATTTCAGAGGTTATTATATTTTCTTAGGTGCTTCACTTATACGCTTATACATAAGCATTAAAAAGATGTTAAGTTCAATGGTGCTATTAAACAAACAATGAATTAATGTTTTACAAAGGAAATTTGTTGCAATGCCCAAACAGTTCCTGTGCATAACTATTCGGTGGAAAACTTTACTGCTACATAATAAACATTCCCCAATGAGCCAGAGGTATATCACATTTTCGAGTGATTAAAATTTCATCTTATTCGAAATGTGTTTTAGGTACCAATTTCAAGGAGACAGATCTTGATAACTGCCTATCATCTTGGAAATCATAAATTGGAATTAACGTTTTGCATTCTATTCATACAAATCTCAAAGTCATCTTTTAATTGCAAAAGGATCTATGTGCAACAGTTCTACTCAAATATCACTGGGTTCGTTAAACCCTGGCCACTCGGTGAGGTGAAATGACTACAAATGTGTGTGATAAATTTAAAGCATCAAGTACCATCAAACTAACATGATGAACATTGCATCACATGCCATTGCAAGAGATTTTTAGGGCAAAGCACTGGAGCGCATTGCAATTTAAGGCCGTATTTCACATACCGATTTTGATGATGCCGATTTTGTATTTGCTTGTTTTTCTTTGAGAATATGAGACCTTTCATCCTATATATCACTTGAAAGAGAAGGCTGAGACCTTTCTAGTAATGTATAACATAATATGTATTTGACCTTTATTCTCACTGCTGATTTTTAAAATCGGCAGCAAAATCGCCATGTGGAATACAGGCTTAAGTCCCACTGTACTGTGTGGCGATGGCTTCAAGTTAGTTTTTACCTATGATTAAGTAGAATGCCGGGCCGTCCTACCGTCCTAGTTTGAACAAAAACTAAGTAATGCTGGCTTTAAACCACAGGGAATTGATAGAGGTGGGTTACAGTAAATTCTTTACTTTTTACAACGGCATGAACTTCTAGGTTAATTTGGAGGGGGTCTGGGATTTTCTTTTTAAAATGGGCGTAAGTACTATTAAATAAAATGAAAGGCCCCTTGCCAGTTGAATACAACAACCTCCTATACCTGCCCATCATAATAATTATTATGGAATTATACCTGTTTCCACAGTTACCATTACTGACCTATACCTACATGAGAAGCGACGTTGACTATAGTCCATACTGAGCAGTATATAAACATGCTTTTCGTATTACCAGCGTTGTTTGTTAGTTTATGATTATTTGATACTACAGGAAAATCTTTGTAGCTGTAGATTGGTTGCCGAGAGCTTCAGAGCAGGAACAGATTTAGAGGGGGGCGCCTGAGGCGCGCGCCTCCCCTAATTTTTGCCAAATTTAGTATTTTTTAAATTGATATCTTAGCCCCCGGATGGGCGCCTAATATTCTTATATAAGTGCCCCCCTCCCTTTGGAAATCTCTGGATCCATATCCCTGCAAGCAATCATGTATACTTACGAATTGCATCATTTGGCGCCATTCATGTACCCAAGGTTTCCCACCAGGACGCCAAGGCAATTATCCAACACATAGTAATACAGTATGTTTCTTAGTAAATAAAAATTCCTGTGCAAAAATCATCCAAAAGAAATTGTTATGTTCAGGTAACGTATAGATAAATTAGGAAATTGTAAACACCTGGTTAGATGTTTTGATGTGCTCAAGAAAATTGGGGTTTAGACAGGTTTCCAGGGCTCTTGAGCATATTCAGTAGACTCAAAGTTTTAGTGTATTGGGGGTTTAGGGACAATATACTCGGACGGTCCCACTAGAGATACCAACCAAAAAAAATCACAATATTTCATCATTACGATACATTTAAATACCCACGATCACTAGATTTGTGATCATGGGATATTATTGAGCGATCATATTTCATCAATTTTTCTTTAGATTTTTTTCATTTTTTTCTAATCCCAAATTGTCCCAATGTCCTTCAGACACACATTTTATAGGAATTTACACATAATTATTGTGAATGATTTCATTATGGTTTTTCACAAAATTTGTTCGTCAAAATTTATCGTGGTTTTTTTTATGGATGGAATCTTTTTATCGTGGCCCTTAAAATTCACCCCATGGTACATTTGGTGTATCGTGGAGGTGTTTTGGTTGGCACCCTAGGAAACTGGGTGGGATGCCATGCATATATATGGGTGGAGTTATTCTATCATTGTGCCATCATTTATGTTTACAATCATGTTTACAGTCTTATGGCCGGCCTCCAGGCACCTTTCCAGGGCCCAAGTTTGATCACGGTCCCCCTCTGGTTCGCAGGTGATCAAGTCGGCATACGATCTCTGTGTCCCAGTTGGGACCCTTGTTAGACCGTAAAATGTAAATCTCCCCTAAAATGTAACTTGACTTAAAATGTAATCAAAATTGCCGTAAAATGTAAATGTGACGCAAAATGTAACTAAAATTGCCCTAAAATGTAATTTTACTGCATCCCTTAAATTGTTAAAATGTAAATGCAGTCATGAACGTAATTTGGGGGTGTAGACCCTTAAAATCGACATGGCGACATGGCTGTTTTTTAAGTTCGACACAGTGACCCAGCCGTTTTTTAAATTCTACAGGCGACATGGCAATTAAGGATAGACAACACCTCTCAGTGGCCAATTTGCCAGACTCTCTTTAAATAGGCCTATATGATTTAATATGTATGGCATAGTTGTAAGTCATATATCATTCAATACCCTTTTGATAACTCTATCTACTCATATAAATCATATTATAATGTATAGGTATGTGCCAATGTGAGCCTGCTGAGAATGCAAAAAACTGATTTTTAACTTTAATTTTTTGAACATGAATATCTCACTTAATATTTGATGAAAAGATATGAAATTTTCACAGCACATAGACAACATTCATTTGCAGGGAAGCGTGTCTCAATTTTTTTATTTAGGTCCTAGTTTTTGTGTTATGAAATCTAGAAAATAATGTTGAAAAAAATGATAAAAAGTTTCCCGTTTTTTGACATAAAACAAAAACTAGGACCTAAATAAAAAATCTGAGACAAACTTCCCTCCCAATGAATGTTATCTACATGTCCAAGAAATTTCATTAGGAAATATTGAATGGTTACTGAGATATCCATGTTCAAAAAATAAAAGTGAAAAAAATAGTTTTTCACAGATAATTCCTCAAATTTTAAAGAGTTAATAACAAAATGTGTTCTATAAGATAGAGAAAAATGTGCTCTTTCATTTGATATATAGTATGCTGTTTTAGCTTTCCTGGTTACTGCACAATTGTCATTATCGCAAATGAAGCCACTCTGAGGTGTTGTCTATCCTTAAGTGACTCTTAAATGATATGGCCCTTGTCTTAAATTCGACCGAGGTCTACACCAAGATATATGGACAAGCGACAGGGCCGTTTTTTAAATTTGACATACAACCTGTCACACAGGAACCCCCCCCCCCCCCCATCTATATCCCCTAATTTGTAAATCAATGGATGCCCTCCTTGCAATAAGATGTGAAAATGATAATCAATTGGTAAGGCCCTTACATTATAAGTATTAGGATCCAACCTGATGCACTACTGAAGATATAGTATCATGGATACATTTCATGGCAATGGCATTTATGACAACTGTCATTTAGATAAAAATAAAAGGGGGTCCCTCAGATACCTAAGAGACACCTAGAGATCTTGATACTGAATAAGGAAAATCTCACTGTCAAATTCACTGTATAATTGAGCCATATTACTATAAGAGATTTCTATCTGCATAAGATGGTTGGAATGAGGCCAAATGAGGCCTAAGTCATTATCTATCCCAAAGTATGACTGAAATTACATTTTATGTTACTCTATTCCAGTTACATTTTACGTTTAATCATTACATTTTACATGTTTTCATATTTACATTTTAGGTTAACATGGATTACGTTTTACGTTATATTTACATTTTACATTAATTCCATTTGCATTTTACGTTGATTTACGTTTTACGTCAGGTTTACATTTTACGGTCTAACAACCCTTCCTGGAGTAGTTGTGATTGCTATAATAGTCTATTTCTCAAGAATAAGACAACGGTTACAGGTGAATGCTGATTGGCTAAAACATGTCAGGTGACATATCCCCCATAAATCTCATGTTTATTCAATTAACCTCAAGGTATCTTGAATCTTGACTATTTTTGTACTTTTCGGGCCATTTTACACTATAGACTATACCCTTTGAAAAGACAAGGCTCATGCTGACTCTATATATTTGTACATCAGTATGATATACCTGGCTCTGTTTCACAAACAATATCAATATTTGCCAACCAAATTGTTGTTATTCATTCTTACACTTTGAACCAGAAAGTAGTTGTTACACTGTAACATAGTAAACATTAATTTCTATATAAATCAAAATGGGTTTATTGTCTTTCTTTGAAAGCAAATTAATTACCAAGCATTCAAAACTGTCATTCGGTTTGATATGGTAAACTTTCACTTCCCCACCCTTTAGTCCATTCATGCAAGCATCTGGAGTCGCCACCTTGTGTCAACCAGTTAAAACACAGGAGAAGAACACTCTCTAAGCACATACGAATCCACTTATCAGAACATCTTTAACTGAGGGAGTGTTAGCACCAAAGTGTAATGCCTCACCCAATACAAGGTCTCACGGAACTAATTATGGGGCCATCTGTAGTGTCATAAACCTTTGTGTCCCAAGGTGAAGGGAATGACTGCCTTTGAGTGGCCGATAATGAAATAAGGAAAACTTAAGGAGAATTGAATGAAAAATCACAGGATACCTTCCATCATTTGTGAGTTGTTTGGTCAAAATTAATCTTTGATCTTCGCTCGTTGGTAAGTGTCAGAGTGATTTTTAAATAGGTTCAGTGCCCTGTGAATTTGACCACTTCAGAACTGGCAAAATGAGGGTTTTTCCACATTTTAAGCCCGTATTCCACACGCCGAAAGTGCGAGCTGCCGATTTGCCCAGCGATGCAACGTTGTCATGGTGAGGCACTTGGAACACTCAATATTGGCAGCAGGCAATTTTGCTGCACTTTCGGCACACTTTCGGCGCCGAAAGTGCGCCGAAATTGTGCCGAAAGTGCCGGCGCCGAATTACACCTGTAAAATCGGCTGCAGATGCAGAATCGGCAGGGAACATTTACCAACATGTTGGTAAATGTTATCGGCAGTGCCGCCGATTGTATATCGGCAGTAGCGAAATTGTATCGGCGTCAAATCGGCAGTGCACTTTCGGTATGTGGAATACGGCCTTTAGGACCCCTGCTTTACATTTTGATGGACAACCTACCCTGAAATTTATATATTTTGTGTATAAAAGAGGTATCTGACGGGACTATAGGTTTGTCTACCAAAGACAGAGAGTAAGTAGTATAGCACAAAGGGGTGTGGATTAGTAATTCATTTTGTAAATCTATTTATAATACACTTACCGTTAGGCCTATAGACATAATTATAAACATAGTTATTTGTATGTATGCAGCTGGGGTGGCTGGTGAGACGGACAATATTTAAACCTAAAATCCAAATGAATTATGTATGTTATCAAATTAATGTTTGTAAAAATGGAGGTCTGTTTCTGACTATTATAAAAGAAAACCTGCCTAGTGCTGATCATTGAAAATGGTTGAACAAGGTTGAAATGTTCTAATAGACTGTATAGGTCTCAGGGAACTAATTGTGGCACCATCTGTAGTGTCATATACCTTTCTGTCCCGAGCTGAAGGGAATAACTGGCTTTGAGCTATTGAATGGCTGATAATGAATTAAAGAAAACTGACAGAACAGAATTAATCAAAATTCACATTGCCCCCCTTATCATTTCTGAGTTATTTCATTTAAAAAAATCCACAATGCAGTGATTATAGAAAATGTCAATAGGTTTTTTAAATAGGCTCTGTGTTCTATGAATTTGGTAGCTGCAAAAGTGCCAAAATGAGGGTAGGTCAACATCTGGGGATTCTTGCTCAAAAGTTTCAGTGTCAACATACTCTGAAAAGTTTGTGTGCCAAGGACCACAATAGGATTCTTAGTCGCTTTCACGCAATGTTCTGAATACTTTTTCCTCAGGATTCGTAATATTTATATTAAACCTATACAGGGTTTAGTTTTGTGAGACCTGAGAGGGCTCAAACGTGATCCTGCTGCCACCAAGTGGATATACTTTGAACTATAGGAGTGGTTGTAGTGGCAAGAGCCTAACTAGGGGGTAGGGAAGCAAGGAGTATATCATATGGGGGTAGGGGGTTGGATGGGGGGTTAGGTATGTTTTAGGTATGCTTGTGTGTGTGTCTTTAAGGTCACTAAGGTCTATGCATAGTCATATATTGTTGACTGACTACCAAATGTTATTAAATGGCAGTAAACTCTTATTTTTTTCATGATTTTATATCACAACCTAATTATTGGAATATCATTTATGGCAAATATGATAAATCGAGAATGTATTATATTGTACTGACGCAGGTGGCCAGTCCATGCTCGTGTAGGCTTTACAGCGTTAGCTTTAGAATAGCGTATGTGTTAGCCATAATTCTCTGTCAAAGTAGGGGGTAAAGGAGGAGTCTATGTGTGACGTATCATACTAAAGGAGCGTACGCCGCTCTAGCTCAGTCTGAGTCAGCTGAACATTGTGTGAGTAACCATCCTGGAAAGGTTAGGTCTTAGAAGCTGAGTCCTGGTTTGGAATAGAAGCAGTCAGACTGTGTAGAAAGGCAGGAATGTGTTTGAGGGGATTCCTTTCTTGGAGCTGATCATTGTCAATTTAGATCTTGTCATAGAACAGCAATACATAGGAGAATATTAATTAACAACAACCTTTCACGCGAGTGTTACGTCTTACATGATGTTGAAACTATGATTATGTATTGGACAACAGCAGTCGAACGAGGAGGAGACTGCGTTTGGAGCTAGCTATTATCTACAATTAATTATGACTAATTACGTAACCACATATAACAGATAATTAACTCTCTATAGTTCAATATTGGTATAGCTACAGGACAAGTCAACTTCTCTACCAGTGGCTCTATCTCCCCCTGAGTCAACTATGGGGACTATCCAGCACCCCTTACTGGGAACTGGGAACTGCCACTAGCGGGGGTGACTCAGGAGTAACATATTCATGCGCTACACCAGTGGTTAGGCTAAATATGGCCTTTTGGGGTAGAAGGGGTTAATGGCACCATAGACGCTACATTAATGGGGTTTTGCATTATTATATGTACGGATCATGGGCGGAGGGGGTCCGAAATTTAAACTTGCATACGATCTAATATTAATCCCATATGTATTTTTGCCCGAGAGTGGGGGGGAGGGGCGTCTGAGATTTATGAAAATATACATATATACATACTAAATGGAAGGCCCCAATAATGTAGTCAGGACAGCAGAGGGTTTAGAGCTTTGGATGTTTTAACCACAGTTTAAGGCGGGGGTGGAGGTCAGAGTGTGCAAAGGTGATTTTAAAATATTAATCAAAAGAAAAGGAATACAAAACTGTTTGAATCAGCTGTGAATTATTCGACGACCTCTCTCTAGAAACTTACTTTACACATCAGAAACTATCTAATTCAGACAAAGATGACTTTACTCACATACTTTTTGATCAGAACACACGCACACATACATGCAATATAATATCGTATTGTTTTCTTTGGTCAGGAACTTCGATTATGAAAAAAAGTAAAATATTGTTTTCAGACACGAACTTCAATCATGAACACACAACGTCGTTATCGGAAATTTGGAAAAATATCCATAGTTCAAACAATTGAAACTGTATTGATGCAACGGAAACCCTCGGATTTGTTATCCTGATTTCCCAAGAAAGATTCTTTGGAATTCCCACCCTAGTAATGGGGTATCCCCGCAAAAATCCCTTCTTCAGCAAAAATGCTCCCTGCCATACATCAATATCGGGCTTAAATATTTATTTGCAACTTCGGACTTTACATAGGATTTTCCCAAATAAGACTGCCATATCCTTGGATTTTCAGACGGGGGGAATATGTATACACATGTAAATGTATATGTCACAGTTCCTGACCCATAGTGGATTATGGGTATGCTTGGCTAGTTTTGCCGAATGTAACCTAGGACTTGTTTGGCTCAGCACACTTGATCTAGGGCGCGACATAGATACAATTTGTGGATGGATGTATATTACATTAATTTAACTAGGTTTATTATGTAGAAAGGCCAAGGTTGCTAGGGCAGGTGGCGGGCTGAGGGCCGTCTCATAACAACTCGTTGTTTCAATCATAGTTTACTTATAAGCTAGCTTATTAGTATTAGGTAAACAGGTAGTTCTATCCTATTTGAAATTGCAACTATTATAACTAGTGCTTTATTTAGATTAACAGGATAAGTGCAGCAACTTGGTTATTGTAGAAATAATCAAACAAAACCACAACGCATGCAAGGGTTGGATATTATGTTGTATTTTTTATAATGTTTATGCGTCAACAAGGGAATCTATATGAAGAAAGAAACAATAAAAACAATATCTATACAGTAGAACTACAACCTGAGAAATGTAATCTATGTTTCACCGTAATAAGCCACAAAAATGCTGTGATTAACAAAAATGTAGCGTTGTGAATTGTCGCTACACGCATTGTCCCCTATCATGTATCTTGTTAAAATTGTCTGCAGGTAATATTAAGGAAACATTCACGGTATCCCTAGTACAGAGAATTATCTATAATTTGTTTCTCAATAAAGGAAAAGGTCACTCACTCGTTGAAAAAAGTAGTAAGGTCGGTATATGTACCAAAATATTCCCAACGAATTGTTTCTAAAGTAAATGATCTTAAAAGAACATACATCACTATAATATACTCAAGCAAATACACTAAGTTTATCACGAGGGCAAAACTTTTGTAAACGGCAGTTTTTGTCAAGGAAGTGTAATTATTTAAGTTAGCATTTCCTTCTATGTTTTTCAAACTATTCGTGATCACCAGAGCCTTAAGGAAGTTCTAGCCTCTTTTCAATGATCGTGTGAGTACTTCCTTCCTTTCCCCTTTGGCGGTATTACACCACTCGACTTGAGCTGAGATATGACGATGTCGCAGAGCAATAGCACACATTAGAGATCAAATTCGTTGATACATATATATTAGTTGTGTGTGTGTGTGTGTGTGTGTGTGTGTGTGTGTGTGTGTGTGTGTGTTTGTGTGTGTGTGTGTGTGTGTGTGTGTGTGTGTGTGTGTGTGACATGCTCCGGAATTGCCAATTTGTAATATATATATATATATATATATATATATATATATATATATGTATGTGTGTGTGTATGTATGTATGTATGTATGTATGTATGTATGTATGTATGTATGTATGTATGTATGTATGTATATATAATTTATTATATATTCTGTTATATCACAACAATCATACCCACTCGCAGCCCCAGTTGTGTAGTGTAATACCGCTTTTAGTTCCGTTATTTGGATTGGCTGTGTATCGGTTGCCAAATCATAAGTTGATATTCATTGCAAATATAACAATTGATGTGGTCAACCTCACAAAAATAGCAACTCACCTACACAAAAGATCTATTTATGTAACAATTGTGGCCCAGTAAAGAAAACGCTGAAAGCGTACGATTAAGGTGTGGAAAGGTTAGGTATGAACAGTTCTTTCTTCCTGTTCTATGTAGACAGAAGATATGAAGAAACACAATACATTAATTGCCCGAGGATATTTTTGAGCCTTTAATGGGAACAAAAAGTATAGTTTAGAACTGCGTACTAGGTGTTTCCATAGGTATATTTGCATAATTTCTCTAGTGGTATTAGCTATAGATTAACCCCTATTGGTACAATCATTATCAGTATCAATACTTATTGCAGAATACCATAGTTAATGAATTTCATTTTAATAGAATCTGATGTAAATGTCATATTACAGCACACCAGTGTAAGCCTACGTTTCTTTGAATCCGTATTTCTAATCAATTGATATACCCTCTATATTGGTTTCTTAGCATTAGTGTAATAAGGGGGCAGGGGAGGGGGGACTGTAGTTTTAGATGTGAAAAAGTATCAATCAATGCTTTCATATACACTAGAAATATACTAAGCGGTCATAGGTGAAAGAGTTCAGAAATCCCAGCAAAGATTCTCACTGGCGCGTGCAACAGCCATTTCCGGGTAATGAAAAACATTAAACAATCATGCTTTTTTGTAAGGACAAATCCAAAACATAGTGCTACCAGAAAGTCGCGTGTCTTTCTTTCGGGCCCTCAAATAAAGTTTCCTTGTCAAATCATCACGGATTATGACATGGGAAATACGAGCTATGCAGGGCGAACTTGAAACTTGCTGGTATTTTTGGTAGTTGGTGAATTCTTTTCAAACAAGACAAACACGCTCCTTCAGAAGACGGTAATGATGTGTTTGACTGAAATATACTGTGGGTGATGAAAAGCTATGTACGAGGGAAATGGATATGCTGGATCAATTACAGTCTATTTTATTTTCAATATGCCTCTAACCCAAATAGCTCGAAATAGTTTATGACCATATAAATCTATTGTAAATGAAATAGAGAATAAGGGGAAGTTTCACACTGGTCGTAACTTTAAGATCGTACCTTTAGTTTTTTTTTTTTTTTTTTTTTTTTATTTATTGAACCACATTCGTTCATACAAACGATCTTCCATGTAAGTATACAAATCAAAATATTATTTACAAATCATCACAGTAATATATCATCATCATCTCAGTATTTTACAATGGGGGCAAGGGTTAAAGGCGTACATCATACTTTGATCATATGTCGATGCTAAGTTAAGCATCATGTGGTCAAGGGGTGTATCTCATTCAACTTATAGGAAAAGTATACAATATTCACATGCCCTACAAGAGGGTATTTCACAAGTAATTCACTCATGATTTATTTCTTTCCAGCCATAATTTTGTTGTCCTTTTGAAGGTAGTGATATCAGCAGTAATTTTGATATCACTAGGTAGCGCATTCCATAGTAGTGAACCAGTGTAATATGGACCACATTCATAAGGACGTTTCTTTGGGATGTGGGTTTTGAAGCTGCTAATTTCTGAATTCCTGGTGTTATATTTACCTTCTTTAAATCTCCACTTATCATTCTCTTTATTTTTAAAGAGAATTGTAAGGAGATGTAAGTTTCTTCGCTCTTCTAAGGGGCGTAGTTTGGCCAGTTCATGAAGGTTACTTATAGATATATCTCTAGGATTATGGATGTTAAAGCATATACGCAATGCCCTATTTTGCATCGTCTGCAATTTAGTAATTTCATATTGAGGGCATAGTGTTAAAATAAAATCTGAATATTCCACAAGGGGTAAAACTGTCTGTTTGTATACTAACAATCGGGTCTTAATATTTAAGTATCGTTTTATTTTAATAAGTTTAAACAATTTTTGGCCAAATTTTCTCTTAACGCTGTTCAAGTGCGATCTCATTGTTAGACATTCATCCAACATCACACCTAAGTAATTATAAGTATGACAGCAGGATAGATATCTATCCTTCATCTTGACCATTAATCCACTAGCCTTTTTCAAGCTATTTCGCATGCCAAAAAGACATGATTGTGATTTGGATATGTTTATAGTTAGCCTATTTTTTTCGACCCATTTATCTAGATTTAAAGCTGTAGCCTGTAATGACTTTTCGATAGCTGATGGTAACTCACCGCTACAATAAATTACAGCATCATCAGCATACAATATTATTTTTGCATCAGTTCCAGACAATATTTTAACAATATCATTAATGTATATATTAAAAAGTAGAGGACCCAACGTTGATCCTTGTGGGACACCACATTTAAGGTCTGCAGTGGAAGACATACTACCATTTAATTTAGTTCTAATCTTCCTATTAGTTAAGATATTTAAAATCTTTCATGGTTGGGCTCCAGACTTGTTGATCTTATGTTCCTATCGTTAGTTATTAAATATTTAGACTTAAGATTATTGATAATCAAAAACATCCCCTCTTAAATTTTGTGGGATGTGAGAAACGCATTTAAGATACACCTAGTGTCAAACGCTTCCTAAGTCAAAACAATGCAATAAAACCATGTTTTAGTAAGACTGTACTGGGATTCATAATTATGTATAAACTACTAGTTCTACTATAAATGAATATGACGGGAGAACCAAACGAAAAGGAGGGGGCGAGAAGGAGTTTTACAATCAAGGTTATAGTCCCTTAAAGTATGGCTGATTACGGTGCGACAAAACACATTAGTTTACGTTTTGTTGTCCGTGTTGGTACATAAATTACTTCTCTTTCTCTTTATGTGTTAACAAAAATAATCTTTTATCAGCTGACAAAGTTGACGACCATCATTTATTATCGATTGGTCGCAAATGACAATGTTCTGTTGCTGGATGACATGTACTCGTATTTGTAGGCTACCAAATATATCAAAACTTGCCGGCAAGTGTAAACGACACTCTAACTATCGAAACAAAATATGAGCCCTAAGATTCCTGTTTGCAATGATAACCATTTGATATCCTCCAATACATATTTCATATTTGATGAGAACACTTTTTATTTCCCCTTGAATTGATTTGTAAAATCGGTTCTGAATAGAGCCATACTTGTATCACGGATCACCAAACCGTCTTTATCAATAAGAATATTGATAGGCTATACAATAACTGTATAAAGACGAAATCATGCTACTTTAGACACCATAAAAGGGCATCGTTACCACTATAACAAGTTGTATCTAGTTTTATTTGACTTTTTACAATATCTTATTCATAATGTATGCGGTTATGTTTCGCTCCTTTTCTTAGAAAGGGAAGGGAAGTAGCATGTACATAGATAGAGCTTTTGTAAAACTTGTTTACATCATAACCTTCTAAAGACATGCCTATTTATAGATAGAAGGCATCTCACTAATCTAAACAACTCTGCCCTAAATATTTTCTGCTAATCACCACTAAACCATGAAACTACTAACACCCTAGCCCCCCCCCCCCCCAAAGAAACCCCAGATTTAATACATGCACGCAAACACACCTCAGTCAGTCCAACCTTGCATTCATGGAAAGCAGGAAGGAACTCTCGACTAAAAACTGGGATTTTCATACTTTCAATACCTGCTACACAATACATATAAATATCAAATCCTGTTCGTCTCCGCTCCAAATCACCAAGGCATTTAACCAAGAAAACAACTCTAGACTGGGATCTTCAATAGAAAGCCGGGCTTAGGATAAAACCTCCAAAGTGCAACGTTTTATTGTCCTGAGAGGAGCCAGCCACTATAGGAGATAACCACATCAACTTTTCATTTTCTTTTCTGAGAAGGGAGCAGACATTGCAAGGACAGCATTTATTCTCAAGGCCGCATAGCCATAAGACTACGTGTTTCGGTTGAGATCACAGGATTGGACTTTCATACTGACAAATCTCCATAACAACTGATCCAAGTTTTAACTTCTAAATCCAAAGAAGTGAAGCTAACCTTTTCTGTATACAACCAATCCAACAGTATCACGATAACCTGTGGTCATTCAAACACTATTATTAAGTTATTACACACACAACCACACACACACACTCACACACAAACAAACACACATAGCTGTCTAGACAAACATATAATACAAACACACAAATAAATACAAACACAACCGCACAACCACACACAAACACAAACACAAACACACTAAAACAAACATAAACACACATATCATAAACACACACACACATACACACACACACACACACACACACACACACACACACACACACAATGACAATCACCCCACAAATCCCTTTCCTTCTAACCCTAACCTTAACCATCACAACCCTTAACCTCCACCCCACCCAAGCCGACTTTAACATCACTTTCCTCCACACCAACGACTTCCACGCCCACTATGCCCCATTTAACGGGTATGGCTCGGAATGTTCACCCCAAGAACTTGCCCGCCCTGGAGCCTGTTATGCTGGATACGCCCGGGTGGAGGCCTTGGTGAAGAAGTTGAGGGCTGAGTACCCTGTCTCCCTCCTGTGTGACGCTGGAGACCAGAGTCAGGGCACCCTATGGTATGCCGTGCACCGCAATAACATCACGTCACACTTTATGAACAGGCTGGGTTACGATGTCATGGTGAGTAGAGATCAGAATGATAGTATCCCGGGGTGATCTATTGAGCTAGGTAAAGAAATATGTATGACAAACGGGAAATCATGCTCTTTTTTGCATGTTTTGAAATGCAGCGATAAAAAGACATGTACAATGAATAAATCACCAAGTAATTTTAAAAGCAGTTAAACTTGTTAATACATTAAGACATCAGTTTTCTTTAGATATTCAGCAATTAGCTTGTAAGGATGAAATTTGCAAAAAATAATGCGTTTAGTGACCAAATGCCACTTTTTGCAAAACAGGATCTGAAAAGAAAAATGTAAATTTCCTCAACAAATAAAATTTTGATTGAAAGTTCCAAAGCAATCCTGTTGGATTCTGAATAACATCTTAGATCAAGTTTTAGGAGATTTCCCTGTGGGATTTTCGGCACTAGGGGGAGGCACTAGTTTGTTGGCATTATCCTTAAGGCAGTCAAACTCGCCTTGTGGAATACACACTTTAATGAACAAACGAGCCTTTGTGGTCAAATCTTTTCCCCTTCAATTTTGGTAAATTTAGGGGGGAAAGAAAATAGTTTTCTCCTAAATTGAACAAAAGAGCCTTTGCTTAAATTCCCCCAGGGGAAAGGGCACATCAAATCCTTACTTTTATATGAATCTAAGAACCATTTCTGTGTGACCAATGCTGAGGCCTCCTAGCTATCGGAGGAGATATCTTTGCCTCGTTCTGAAGACTGGAATTTCTGGCTTTCCCAATATGCAGGGTGACCATACCCAAATGTGTCCTTCCAATTCATAAAATTTGATAAATCTTGAATATTTTATTAACCTCTTTTCAGTGTGCAGGGAACCATGAGTTTGACAACGGAGAAGACAGTATCCTGGACTTTTCCCGGCAGGTTGATTTCCCTGTAGTTTCCTCTAACCTCAATAAGACAGCCGTACCCCATGCCACCAACGAGACAAGCGGTCACACAGTTATTACTATTGCTGGGCGACAGATTGGGTTTGTGGGGTATACCACCAGGGATACCTCCATCGTCTCATTTCCAGGTAGGATGATTGTTATTGTTATGTCCTTACTTTTTGGTTTCTCTGTGGACAACTGCAATAACAGACTTATGAATGTGTTTTGTTATTAGTCTGTTTTTGTTGTTGTTGTTGTTATTGTTGTTGTTTGTTGTTGTTGTTGTTGTTGTTGTTTGTTGTTGTGTTTGTTGTTGTTGTTGTTGTTTGTTGTTGATGTTTTAAAAACAACAATTAATCATCATTGCTTCATACGCATATGTATGGTTGGAATAGTCGATCCCATAGTCAATGTAAAAGTTTACTATTCCCTAAATATCTATGTATCCATTTAAAGTGTTAACGTGTATTAAGTAGCAACCGATTCAGCAAAAGACCAGATTCTTGTTATCTAAACTGAACAGTTATAATAAATGTAAATTAAAAAAGATTGTAATATTTTGTGTAGCAATACCTAAAGCAAAATAACTATTTCTGCAGCAGTGGTGATGTAACCATTCTGTTACCATAGTTGTGCCAAGTTGTTGTCACATCACTATATATAAATCCGCGCAATGTAACCATTGGTCATTCATAATTCAACTGTCACACCCACCACTTCATCACTATTTTTTATCTTTAGGGTTGATGTAACTAGAAGTACAAAATTAAACATATCCTATCTATCAATGTCCAAACCATTCACCTGTATTTCTTGTTATTTCACAATCACTCTACATATTTATTCTAGCTGCGAAGTAAATGTGAACAAAAATCCTTTAATTCCCAGGCAGGTTCACATTCGACGAGGAGGTGGAGGCAGTTCAGAGAGAGGTGGCCATCCTCCAGAGTCTAAACATCTCCATGATAGTGGCACTGGGCCACTCTGGTTTTGAGATAGACCAGAAGGTTGCAGCAGAGGTGGAGGGGATAGATCTAGTCATTGGTGGCCATGACAATACATTCCTCTACACGGGTCCCCAGCCTGGTCGGGAAACCCCTGAGGGGGAGTACCCATTTATTGTGACCCAAGCATCAGGGAAGAAGGTGCCAATTGTCCAGGTAAGGTCATCAGTAACAACAATTTTACAAATATTGGTGTCACAAATACAAAAAGACTGGCCAGAAAAGGTCAAAACATAAGTACTTGTAGAAATCATACCCGTAGAAAATATATCTGAATTTTCATAGCATTTAAGACAAAAAAGGAAAAAAACTAAAGAATGTTGCACTTTTGTTGTTGTTGTTGTTGTTGTTGTTGCTGCTGCTGCTGCTGCTGCTCTTCTTCTTCTTCTTCTTCTTCCCTTCTTCTTCTTCCCTTCTTCTTGCTCTTCGTGAGAAAACTCTCTCAAATGATAAGATGAAATAATCTTTAACTTGATTGTGCTGGAATTGACAATAATATATTTGAGCCTTTTTTTATTTTAGGACTACATGTTCATAAAATACCTAGGAGTGCTTCATGTCACATTTGACGACTTGGGAAACGTCATCAACTGGTCTGGGAATCCTATCCTTATCAATGACACTTTCCCAGAAGGTAAGTTCTTGTAGTCAGCTTTCAATTTGTGTTACTTTACCTGGGATTTGCTACTAGTGTACATTCCCTAGTTGTGATATATACACAGATTCACCAACATGATGGTCAACATTTCCTCATAATTATCGTCAAATATGCAATATCGACAATATACATAGACAACAAACAATCTTAGAGATTGCAATAATTTATATTTCGTGGCATTCCATTGTGAAAGCTTCACATTAGGTAAATGAATTTAATAAAATAGCGAGATGAGATAATTCCAATATATCCTAATATGTGGAATACATTCTTTGGGCGCTTTACGCAAAACACTTCTTTAGTCAAGAGTATCAAACAAAATGTTGTAACTTAATTAGAGTAGGTATTTGCTATATGCATCGTGCAACTTTACTTACCCAAATGTGGTCTGTTATGTTCTGTATATAAATTATATTCAAATCAAATTTTTGCACGTTATTGTGACCTTTATAAAATGTATTGTTAACATATTTTCTCAGAATTGCTAAGGTGCAGATGAAGTAAATACTTATTTTGGTTGGCAGTTGAGGATTCCTTTAATTTAGGAGGGGTGAGTGACCATAGATTAAGAAAGTCGTTAAGCCCTTTTTTTGCAGATAAGGATGCCCTTAAAGGAGTGTCAGGTGCCCGTAGATTATGTTAAGACCTTTGTTCTTCTCAGTAGATGAGGATGCCCTTTAAGACCTTAACGAGTGGCCGTTGCCCATAAATGAGGTTAGACCTTTGGTCTTTTCAGTACATGAGGATGCCCTTTAAAGACCTTAAGGAGTGCCAGGTGACCATAGATGAGGTTAAGACCTTATTTCTTTTTGATAGATGAGGATGCCCTTAAAGACCTTCAGGAGTGGCAGGTGCCCATAGATGAGGTTAAGCCTTTGTTCTTTTCAGTATATGAGGATACCCTTAAAAACCTTAAGGATAGGCAGGTGCCCATAAATGAGGTTAAGACCTTATTTCTTTTCGGTAGATGAGGATGCCCTTAAAGACCTTAAGGAGTGGCAGGTACCCATAGACGAGGTCAAGACTACAGTACTTAGCAGGTCCAGTGTCGAGCTTGACCACAAACCTTGCAGAACTGCAGAGTGCAATATTGGTAAGTACATTGCATTTCGATCAGTCAATGTATTTACTTTTGTGTTTAATATGTTTTTCACATAATCTGTAAATTATGTGTGATCCTTGCACCATAAATAGGAAAATGATTAACAAAAGTGCAAAGATTTACTTTATCACCCACGTTCACACTGTAGAGGAGCAGTACATACAGAGAGATGGTGCGAGATTAGAACTTTAAGTTTCTGAAAATGAGGCCATTGAGGTTTGCTAAAAGTAAGGAAAAGGTCATATTTATAAGACCTTTCCAAAACTTTTACTGATGACCTATAAAATTCAACAAGGATCTTGCAAAGGTATTGGAAAGGTAACATTTCCTATGCCTTTAATGAACCTCAATGGCCCCCATTTTCAAAATTAAAGGTCTAATTTTGCGCAGTGGTATGTGTTGAAAGGCCATATGTACTGCTCCCCATTTCCATTATTTTTAGGATATTTAGAATTTAATTTGGATGATGAAATATAAAATAACCTTTGGGGTCATCCTCAGGTGGCTGTATGACTCATGGGTACCGTTCGGCCCTCAGGCCATGATGAACCCCTATGGGTACAGCCACCCTCAGATGGACTCCGTGGTTCTTCTGATATTAGTACAAAATGGGCATTAATGCTTGAATCACATTTTGGTGCACAAAATGTGTACATTAACATTAATAATTGGCTCCAATCGATTGTGTTTCTTAGGTCAGTAGATCACGTCAGAATTCTTCCATATGAATTAGTAAAGCCCCATACTCACTAGGCAACTTTTACACAGTTTGCCAACAAGCCATTGGTAAAATTGGCCCATTGATATGATCAGCTGTAAGTATACTTTATTGAAATGTGTGTGTTTGATCTGAATTGGCACCAACGTCGGCTGATTCTAAGCCAAGAGTTGGCCGTTTTTAGTGCCAATCAGTCGGCCGACTGTGGAAAAGTTGCTTAGTGCATATGGGGCTTAAGGTATTTCATAAAAAGTTATGCAGTGCCTTTATTATCATAGCGGTAGAATAAAAGTCTCTAAATACTTTTTTGCACAATATTGTAATATTTCTTTTCAGGAAACATGATGGCTGATGGGCTTGTGTTTCGGTTCAGCCGTAACCCACCCCCAGGCAAATGGTCACATGCCTCCATCGGCCTTGTCAATGGGGGTTCTATCCGAATCTCCCTTCCCCAAGGTAAGAGTGCTAAGTCATTATCCTAGTTCTTTTAAAATGATGTCCTTTCGCATGTTGCTGCCCACATACTGAACTTTCTTCAGGTCTTACCAAGAACCAGCGAAATGGGCCATAACCAACCTGTCCATTTGGTTGCTGTTTTGTTAAACTGCTTTCAAAAGGACCTGTGGGAACCAGCGAATTGGGTCATGACCCCATTTCTTAGTTCCAGCCTCATCCTCCATGCGCACGGTGTAGTGGTTAAGACCCTCACCTCCAAACCCAAAGGTTGTGGATTTGAATCCTGGCAAAGCCACTTGTAAATCAATAAACCAATGTCAGTGGTCCGTTGCACAATGAAATTCATAACAACTTAAGACAATTAAACAACGAAACCTTTCGTTGTTACTTTTATCATAACAGCAATCGTTTTGACAATTTAAAAAAGTTATTTAGAATGTGCTCAATAAGTTCTAACT
Organism: Lepidonotus clava; assembly: GCA_936440205.1. NCBI lineage: Eukaryota > Metazoa > Annelida > Polychaeta > Phyllodocida > Polynoidae > Lepidonotus > Lepidonotus clava. The sequence continues at coordinate 15,110,786 of OW387144.1, forward strand.
TTGACTGATTTTTTTCTATTTTTCCCTTCATATATCAGTTTTCAGAATTTAATTTCTTCCATTAGAATCAGAGATATAAAAGTGCTGTTGTTATGAAACCTTTTGTTGTTTTAAAAATTCATTGTGCAATGGGCTACAGGTTTAGTATGATTTCATTCTCATGGCAGCAAAACCAGTACAGGGAGCACATTTTTGGCTGCATTTAATTCACTTCCAAGTGTCCAAGACAGGCTTTAAAACCTGATTCTCTGCTGCACGACCCTATCTTTCACCTTCTTAAGTCATTTTAACATTGTAATTGTTCTTGCCTTGAAATGACCATAGTTGTCAGAATAGCTATTAATCAGTCACTATAGCCAATGATGGTATAGCAAGCAAAGATTAGTGATTCATGACTTTTGGTCATGAAAGTGCCAACAAAAGCGCCCCCTATGAGAGTCTGTGCGACCAGATATGAATAAAACAACAAGCCGTCATTTTCTATATAATTATGTCAAAATGTAAATAGACGCAATGACGTCATGAAAACGGCAAAATAACAAAGCGTTGTAACAGTGTGCACAGATTCTCATAGTGGGCACCTCTATCAACGACATCATGAAAAACATGTAGATGTTAGACTAAGTTACATATCTTTGTGTAGCTATGATATTTTTGCTATAACTCGTTACAGGTCCTCTCACACTGAGTGACTTCATCAATGCCCAGGCCTTTGCCAATTCCATAGACGTGATCACCCTGGCCGGTAAACACCTCAAGGAGGTATTACATCACTCCATTAGTTCTCAGTACAAGAAGGGAGGATTCTTTCAGGTGGCTGGTAAGTAGTGTTCAAAAGCTTGTTCCAAATCAAATACTCAGGAGGAAAGATACACTTTTATCTCTGCATAGACCAATATTTCTCATTCCATGTACTATTTTGCTTCTTGATTTTCTGTGATGTAGATCGATGCCAGAACCCCGATATCAGGCCTTGGCCGGCCCTTCGGGCCTGGCCTCAGGCTGATATTGGAGTCCCAGCAGGAAAGGATGCACAGCAATCAGTGATGGTGGGGCTGTGATGCTGCACATTATTTTATGTTTTTTCATTTAACTCTTTTGATATCCATCAAATCCACAAACAGTAAGCAAGTAAAACGTAGCTAGGAACGTTGTGCAGATAATGGATATGTTAGATTTTTTATTCCTTAATGATTTCATTTTTTATGAATTTTAGAAAATAAAAAGTTTCTGTATCGCCCAGGTTTGTATCGGCCTGTGTTAAACTCTGAACTACTAAACTTGTATCACCCTAAGGTATAATAAAGCCTTAATACAGCCCTAAAGCGTACCGTTCGCATTAGGTAAAATCACCCACCATGAACATACACTCGACGCATAGTCTAATACGGCCTTTACATATAGTGGACTATGGATTTTATTCAGGTCTGAAGGTGACATACAAGTACCATGCCTACCAGGCCAACCTGTCCGAGGTGGTGGACGTCAAGGTGAGGTGCAGTGTCTGCCCGATTCCAGTGTGGGGAGACATGGAGGATGATAAAGACTACACCCTCAGTGTTAATAACTTTATCATAGGGGGCGGCGATGGCTACTACCATTTCAAGAAGTATGGCAAGGACCATAGGGTTATAGGTGAGATATCATTTTTTGTTCTTTTATTTATATTTATTCAAAGGACTGTACATGCAAATAACTGGTATCTGGTCTCCCATCATTCATAATTTTTCTTTGTGTTCTTATGAGTTGCCCTTCTTGCCTTAATGCTGCTTTTGGTCGTGCACTATTGTCTTTGGTCATTTATTGGTTTGGAATAATTCTGTTTGGTGAAGTGGTTTCCTTTGGTCTAGCAAGCAGTGTTTAAGGATTTTTTATTTCTTTTAGGGAAGGAGGTAGTGTTGCTGATGTTTCTTTATTATTTAATCATCTTGGACCAATATTGTTTTTTTGTTTCTTCAGTACCTCATAATATTTCCTGATATAGTAAATGCTTTATCTGATTATTCCCCATAGAACTCAAATCACCAAACAAACAATTGAAACTTACTTGGTATAATAAAACATCAAAAACAACAAAAGAGGAAAGAAATCACAATTTGTAAATACCAACATTGATAATTTTGCTATTAAAATATAAAGATGTAATTAACAAATTATCAATTGACTTTGCATCTTACCCATAAGATATTTTAATTTAGATACAATTTATCAAGGATTAATGGGAGTTCTTGTCAAGTTCATATAACCTATTACATCTCTCATTTTAGGTAATTAACTAAGAGTTTACAGAAAATGCCGTTATATATTTGTTAAGGTGCAATTGACCAAGTGTTAACTGAAGGTCTTTCCAAGTTCCTAATATCAGATATCAGATATCTAATTCTAGGTGTAATTGACCAGGAACTTACAACAGATAATACCAACTATCCATTATATATTTTCTTGTAGGTGCAATTGACCAGGAGTTAACCGCAGATTACGCTGGCCGTATCTCTCCCATCATCCATGGCCTCGAGGACAGAATCAAAGTAATTGAGTTTAAAACACCTGAAGAGGCAGCAGCCTACAAAAAGGCTGAAGAAGAAGCCAAGAGGCCCTGCCCAACAATGAACCCTGGGTTTGATAGCCTACCACCTATGCCAAATGATGGCACTCATAAAGCCTTCTCATGTGCCCTTTTAATTACACTCAGTTTTCTGGCGTTTTCTGTGACTGATTTTTAAAAAACATATTCTTGTTTTTCGTTTTTGAAGCTAATGTCAGTCCCCAGTGTCAACTATAATATCCATAAGTTAAATTGTCTTGTGGATGCTTAAACTCCCTCATGTGTATATATTGTTTCACAGTATTATACAGGTAAAATAACAGTATTGATTAAAAAGAACACACATTCTTTATGGTGCTTGTGTTGAACTTTAATAGAACCTAAAAGAAATGATAATAACACTGACTGAAGGTCTTTTTGGACAAAGAGAAGTGACAAATAAATTCATATAAACACTGTCAATATTATGTCTTATTCCTTCTTTTCATTTCAAGAGAACAAGAACCTTAGAAGGGATAACGTACTGTTCACACATGTGTCCCCTGGTGGGAAAATTTCAAAATCCTCAAATCTTTAGATATCACATCGTAATTTGATGACAGTTGACTACGAATGAGAAGTTACGAAAAAATTAGAAATTTAGGATGATAATTGAAAGGGTAATCAGTGTTAAATGAATTGGGTCCATGTGCGCCCCCTAGTGACAAAAATGAAATGCCTCAAAATTTAGAAATCTCACATTAGGAATAAGCAGGGTTGAATTTGAAATGAAATGGATAAATTTTAGTTGTTTGAACAAAAATTTAGGGGAACAGATAAGATAGATTTATAAAGAATTATGCAGGAATGATCATCTGTTGGTTGTGTTGACCTCCAGCATTTAAACAAAATAAGTGACCCCTATCCGTTTTGGCTTTAAAAACTTGCTACAGACCCAAGGCACATTCCTAAGATTTGGTAAAGCTGTAATGGATTTTCAATGTTTCAGTTTCAGTTAAATGATACTAAATATATTTAGACCATAGATTTCTATAGTCGAGCACATTATCTTTTAAGCTCTCATTCAAAAATAAGCATGGTGACATATTTTTGTGTATGGATGTGATCTTCTTGGATAGGTCTAACACAAATTGCTGGTTTTGGGATGCTGAAATAGATATAGAATTGTGCCTAAACAGTCCTTCATCCCTTTAATTAACAAAAAATCATTCGAGACGTCTTTCTTTAGATAGCCATATATATATAATAAGTTGACAAGTCCAAATTTTTAGCCGGAAACTTTTTATGGGAACCAAGATGAAAGTTCTGAGTGAAAAATCAATTTTTGAATAAACAATTTTCATAATTTTGGTCCGCTATAATGTTTATATACCTTCAAACAAACAAAATGTGTCTTTCATATAGTATATAATGTGATATCATGAGTACAATAGTTGTAAGTACATAAGATAACATGCTTGAATGCAGCGCACAGCTCTGAGATCCCTCATCTATCTTTGATATCCTATTTCCTCCCTTATGATTCAATGATCCTACAACGCATATGGCATTCTCCTCCTTGAGTTTGGCATTAGGACCACATGACTGTTCATCTGAAAGTACTCAATGGCATTCAGAAAAGGATGAGGGAATACACAGAGGGCATCAAGCACAGTATAAATCAAACACCAAGGACAGACATTAATAGTGTATACACTCCCTTTGTTATAGTAGGACATCGATACCCTTGCCTCCTCAATAATTTAACAAGCTACCTATAGAAATATTCAATAACTTGGACAATAGGAGCATTTATTCCATATGCATCTGTGAATAGTTAAATAGTTTGGACAAGGTATTATCGCAATATCAATTTATGTCTCTAACGGATTGGTCTGAACGTATCGTTGCAGTTGGAAAAGTAAGTTGAAGCAAATCCTTAACAGGACAACAAGGCTTGTTTCATTGTCCTAGACTATAATCAAGTAACAATTTAGGGTAAAAAAGTATTGTTTGTAGCCCATTCCTTTCTCCTATTATTGGAATATAAGCTGAAATTGTTCTTGAAGAAAATGATATAAGTTTTCAAATGCTGCAAACTAGATATTCTTGTTAGAATCTTGGTTATCATTTCACGATGTCTCTGCGTGTCCTCAATATTTCCATGTCCTTTTTTCAATTTGAGTTTAACCTCATTCATAAACAAGAAACAAGAATCCTTATTATCACAAGTACAGAAAATATGTTGACGTTGGAAACAATTGTTTGCTCTACTAATTGGATGAAGTGTCACTTAGAATACATCTTCCTCAGAACGTGAAATATATCAGATATCAATAATCTTTTATCAATGACCATGGTGATGTGGTCATCTTCAAAAGAAATTCTTGAAGAAAACAATCTACTGCCAATTTTCCTTGCTGCAATTGGTTTTAATAGAAGGGAATTTTTTTTTACAAAGATCATCACTATTTACATTATAATATTGACTTGGATGAAAATATTATTTTCATCCAAGTCAATATTGGTTTCATAAACCAGAATATATATGTAGGTTTTCTTCCCTGTTATTCCCTGAATTAAAGCATTTTTTGCTGGGTTCTTATAATGAGTAAATGTTAATAGAATTAGCCATAAGGTCTTATATTTCACAGAGGTTTCTGAAAGAATTTATTCTTTTAGCATGATCAAATAGCAAATGGGAAAACATCTTGGAACTTTAGAAATGTCCCGTGGCTGTAAGCCAAAAAATCCTTTCTTTTTCGATTTAGAAATAACCATCAATATGGTAGCTAAATATAATGCCTAATATTGGCTGGGAGGGAATTAATAGATATGAAGGATTCTTTTTGTGCAAAATATTATCTGAATGATTTTTACTTGCTGTTAGGGAACGATTGGTGAGTTTGATGACTTGTTTGATTTTATATAATTCTCACAATTTTTTCTTTATTAATTACATATACAATACATATGATGGTTAGAGGTTAACCTCCTCATCAAATGGAGGTATAGATATTCATTTCAAAGCACTTATGATTATCATGTTCTCTACTTTTGATACATCCAGGATGAGTGGTAAGCTTAAACAACTTTTGCGGAGGTATAGACCAGTCGAGTTGACCATACTGTTATTGGTACTATGGTCATTAGGTATGTTTATTTATAGGCCTGTGGAATTAAACTCCAAGAATAAAACTTCAAGATCAAAAGTAAGCAACTACCCCTCAAATCATCAATATTTTACACCTTTTGTGACGATGGACATCAGATCATGACCACAGTTAATTTAAAATCATTTATTTATTTATTTGTTTTATTATCTAACCACATTCATTATGAATAATCTCCCATGTAGGAGAATAGACAAATATATGTACAGTATCAATAGTATTCCAAATATATAGTACCATAAATTATAATATCATTAATTCAATACAATTGTTATAACAATATATCCACTCTAATTTATTGGATTTTCATGAGAAAGTTTGCTGAGAAAAAGTATTTTCCAGGATCACTTCATCAATATCTCTCACGTTTAATAGGGAATTACATTATTTGGAGCCCTTATTACATGGCTTATAGTTTCTACAATGGATTCAGTTGATTTACCAATTATGACTGTTATTTTTAACTTTTCATTTTGAATATCCCTGATTCTTTCTAAATTTACTTTGCCATGAGCACTAATCATCAGAAAATCTTCAATTGAAAATATGTCTGACGATAAGAACCTTTTCAATGTCTAGAAGGAAGTCACAGATAAAAACCTGCAGAAGGATGTTCAAGATAACAAACTGAAACCCTTTTCTACAAATCTTGTGAAAAAGAAACAAAAAGTTGTAGTTTTAACTGCTTACACTCATGGTGGAAGCTCTATTGTGGGATCTCTCTTTGAGAAGAATCCAGATACCCAATATTTCTATGAGCCTGTAGACTCATGGTATATGGCAGCCCTTCGCGTTCATCGTTGGGTCTATTCCACCTCTTTAAACTTCTTTAAGAATGGATCCACAAGGTAGGTTTTAGCTCATTGTCTGTAACACTATCTGCAAAACTTTCGGGAATGGTATTATGGCCTTAATTATAATGGATTGGTCTTATTCTGATAATGTTAGGTTGGTAAAAAATATTCTGAATTACTGAAATGCACTTCATGATAATTGTCTATATTTGTACATAAATTATTTGTGACTGAAATAATTATCCAGCAAAACAACAACATAAAACAACAGAATGTTTAGTTTTCTTATTTCATATTACATTGAATGATGTGGACTTGAAAAGTCCGTCTTTTTTTCATTTCACTAGTTTAAATCTTTCCCAAAAATCATGTAATGATTATATCAAGCTTTATCATACCATAATTATGCTTGATATGAGCTTATCTCTCATTTGATGAAATTATTTCTATTTTTCAGATATCATTCTCAATATGAAAAAGAAATGAATGAACATAATCTCAAGAACATGATGACATGCAATCTAGATTCTCTTCCTCCAGAAACTTGTGAGATTATATCATCAAGAAGCCATCCCAAGAATTGTGGGCCCAGCTGCCAATTTCTTTACAGGCAATTTAGCCCTAAAACATTGGAGCCTATCTCTTTTTCAAGTTATATGAAGAATAAAGATTCAAAACAAAGAAACAATCACCCATGCTTTTCTCAGGCAAGAAGTGAGCTATCTAAACTGTCTAAAGACTGTGATAATTCAAAATTGATTGCAATGAAGTTGCTCAGATATGAAATGAAAACCATTCTAAATGTTCTCAGCCAAACTGAAAATGTGGTTTTGTTTCATTTAATCCGTGACCCAAGGGCAATAATTAATTCTTTCAGAAAGAGAGGAATGGATGGTAGCGATGATAAGCTAAGAATTCTGTCACACAAGATATGCAATTTTATATCTCTTAACCTTCAACTTCTGAAATCAGTTGGTTCAAGTATTGGTAATAAAATACATCTTTTAAGGTATGAAGATTTTGCAAAAAATCCTATAAGGTTTACATTTAAACTTTACAAAACACTTCTACTGAGGCCATCACCAAAAGTTTTGAAATGGGTTATGAGTACTACACATGCCAAAAAGGATTATGGCAAATATGTGCGGGCCAATTCTACTCAAGCAGCATCTCGTTGGAAAAAGGACCTGTTACCAAAACACCTAGAAATTATTGATTCACAGTGCTCAGAACTATACAAGTTATTTGAAGGTGATTTTGAACTTTAGCCAGTTATATATACATATCATAAATGTATTGCTTACGTGTTGTTGACCGATGAGGTATTGATTTGATAAAGATGGGGACTTGTTGCAAGCTTGATTGTTGCCTTCTTTTTGTCGATTAATTCACTACTAGTCCTAGTTGAAGAATGTTAGTAAATTAGGATCTTCTGCTTACATGTATCTGTCTGATGTTGTCAGCGAAGTGGTAGAGGAATCTCTGTATGGGGGTTCAGACCCACATAGAGAACACTCTTTGACAGAAATAAAATAATCAGGCCCATAACTAGGGGGTGGCACGGTTGGCGGGCCACCCCCTACCAATGAAATTTTTCCAAAGGTTCCACCTTCCCTTCCAAAATTTAATATAAAAATAGTTTAAGGGTATTGTGGCAAGTCCAATATTGTAATATTTTGTGTTGCGAGACCTCAAAATTGTTATTTCCGGGAGCAGGGCGGTGACGTAACCTCTTCCATCTCTGTGGTTACGCAGATCCTTTGACAGGTCACTATATAACTCGGAGTGTAACCGTTGAAATTCAGTTGCTCCCACACCACCGACCTGCTCACATCGTCTAACGGTGCAACCGGCTGGGGTTAGCGGTTATTTGGTAGAAAGGCTTCTACTTACCGTGTGAGAAGGACGTTTTTTTGTACGTAGTTCAGGAAAGTTCGGGAAGATGGCTGGCTTTAATTTTTGTCGTAACTGCAAAATGTGCCATGCCGCACCCACGGGTAAAATGCAAGGCAGCATTATCTACTGGTATGCATATTAAGGAGCAGCAGGGTACAGCCCAAGACGTGTCCTCGATGCGTCTGAAGGGAGAGAAGATGTTCGCCGAACAAGGTGCGAGGATTGGCAAGTTGGAGAAGACGGTTACGAGGATGTTGGAGAACATTGAGATACTTGTGAAGGCTGCGACGTCTGGTACAAGCAAACAAACTCCCAAGGCGACATCTCAGCCGTCATCTGATGAAGGGTCATCGTCCGGATGGGAAGACGTCAAACCAAGACGGCAGAAGAGACGGCAGGCAAAGAAGAAGGCCCCATTACGCAGCTTGAGCTCCTCATCATCTCCTAGCATTAGATCCACCTCCTCCTTGTCTGACAGCGCGCCGCCTGAAGAAGGTAAAAGGCACACAAAGAAATTTGGCCAGAAAAAATATTTTGCTAAGGGCGATGAGCCTAAATGTGTGACCCCACACACAGAAAGGATGCTCCGAGGGGGTTATAATCTTAAGCTCTAAGGATAATATTAAAGGAAATATGGATAGATTTGTGAAAAACAGGGATGAAAATGTCTTAAACCAACTTTTTGTGTAGAATTCAGTTAGCCCACTCTAAACATTCCAAATAGTGTGAAAAACATTCTATTTGGAACGTTAATGGAATGTTTTTACCCTTAAAATTACCTAACATCAGATGTTTCGTTACCATGGAAACAACAAAATTTTGCAGATTTTGTCAAAAATTGTAACCCATTTGAAAAAATCATGACTTGATTGTATTATAAGTCCAAACTAAAAGAGATCAAAAGTTATAAGTACAATAGCTTTCATGACTTTTTGTTAATCTATGAAGAAAATTGTATCTTTATTACTAAATATTTAGATAGATATTCAATATCCTGGCTTTTTGCCATTTTCAGGACGACAGAGAGTCCTGTCTTCAACAGCCTGTAACTTCCTTAAAAATTATCCAATTTTGATGTGCTTGATATCATTTGAAAGCTTAAAACATGCTCTATAATGCTTAATTCCCACCTGGAGCATCCTTTCTATGTGGGGAGACACATGTGTAGAGGATATACTGTTATTGGGAGTTAAGACGGTAGAGAAATTAATCGTTGAGAAGGCGGACCCATCGCCCATTGTAAAACATTTAAAAGTTCTAACAGAAAAAGCAACTAAGAAAATGCATACGTTCGATACTTTCAACAAGTATGATCGGGCAGTAAGGGAAAGGGCCAACAGGTTGGGGATAACGCAGTTTGCCTCAGTGGATCAAGAGGAGATTTTCTCTCATTTTAGTTTTGAGAATACATTCAAAGCTAGTTCTGGTAAAACATCTTACAGGGAAAACAAAGTCCGTCATAACGCCGGTACAGGCGGAGGCGAAAAAAATTGTTTTCGGTTTAATTCGGAGCAAGGATGCCAGGGGAAATGTAACATGTTACATATTTGCATTGTCTGCAAGAAATCAGGGCACTCAAAGAAAGATTGCTACCGTAACGGCCCTAGGAAGGATCAGAAATAGGAGGGGGAATTTAAATCTGGCTTGCAAGTCATTGTAGGAGTTAATCCTCGTAACGGTTTTAACTTATCTGAGAGTGATGACGTCACGCCCCGGGGGCCAGCAAGCCAGTCGTGTCCAAGCTGTCCAGACCGCATTATATCTCCTCCTACGGTGAAAGTACAGCACCGTAATGATTCTACAGTATTCCGGGATGGTCCTGATAGTAATCCCATCCATATTAATCGAGTATCTTGTATAGATGCGAACGAAAACGCATAAAAATGCGCCTCCGCAGTCGCCTGCTAAAGTACGCCTGCCCCCGTTTACATGGGGAATGCCGGTACGAGAAGTGGTGATGTCACGGCTAACGGGGCGGAAAGTACACAGGCGGATGCGGAGAATGCGAGTGAAAATGCGAATTGCAGTGGTCTTTTTCGCGAAAAAGGTAGGGATTTCGCTAAAATCCATAATCATAATAGTGATATTTGTGTAGACAATATCAGTCCGGACAAGCTGGTACGCGACTTATTTGGAAATTCACTCGAAAAATGCGTTTACGAGAATTATTCAGAAAAAATTATTTTTACAGTCAAGTCATCTTCTGGAAGGTTAGTCCGGGTTAATGAGGAATGCGTGCAAGGCATCTGCCAGTGCGAATTTCTTATTGACAACGCATTAGCACAATTAAAACCATGTCACTTTCACTATATATTGTCCCTGGGATCTGCAGAATGTAAAGAAAAATACAGAGCTAATTCAATAACTGATGGTTTTAAAATTGTGGATGATAACGCCTTAAAAACCAAGTTAATCTATGACTGCAATAACTACAAATCTGTGTATGATAGTTCAAATTTTGAAAAAATGGACTAAATTATTCAAAAAGAATTATCTGAGGGCTATTTAAAAATAGTGGAAGAAAAACCAGATTGCATACATAGCCTAGGAGCAGTACCTAAACCTGATGGAGGGGTCAGGCCTATAACAGACTGTAGCATGCCTAGAAATATCTCTGTAAATAACTTTTGTGATGATATCATTGAAGAGTTTCAATATAAAAGTGTAGAAAATGTACTGGCAATTTTACATGAAGGAGACTATATGGGCGTAGTGGATATAAAGTCAGCCTATAGAGCAGTACCCATTTTTCCTGAACATAGAAAATATATGGGCCTGAGATGGGAGATAAATGGTCAAGAAATATATATTCAAGATCAAAGGCTAGCTTTTGGACTGCGCCTGGGTCCAATGTATTTTAATCAAATTTCAGAATTTGTGACCAGCATTTTATCAGATATCTATAATTTAAATGTAGTAAATTATTTAGATGACTTTATTGTAGTGGCACCATCTTATGAGGAAGCAGAGAGAGTTCAAAAATTGGTGATTCATACACTAAGACATTAGGTTTCTATATTCCATTGGGGTAAAGTGACCCCGCCAGCTCGAGTATGTAGATATCTTGGCTTAGATATTGATTCCTTAGAAATGGAGCTTAGATTACCGGCAGATAAGCTGGAAAAACTTAAATGTCTATTGGAAAAATATTCAGGAAAAGCAACTATTGCAAAAAAAGAATTAGAAAGCCTGGGAAGGTTATTATCTCATTGTGCCTACGTAGTCTCAGGGGGAAATGTATACTGTAGAAGAATATTTAACTTTAAGTTATGTTATTTAAAAGACTCCTAATTAAATAAAAAATTATGGGTAATTTTTCAACTCATTCCCTGAGAAGGGGTGGTACTACACATATATAATTCAGGTGCTCCTATAACTTTTATTAAGGAGCGAGGTAATTAGGTGATTAGTTTGGAGGTTTGGGATTAATAAATATTTACCATATTTATATATGTCCAAACTAATCACAGTTGTTACTTGTTATTCCTATTATGCTTGTTATATTTAATTATGACCTTTATCCGGTAAATGTAATATTTTATGTTGCGAGACCTCAAAATTGTTATTTCCCGGAGCAGGGCGGTGTGACGTAACCTCTTCCATCTCTGTGGTTACGCCGATCCGTTGACAGGTCACTATATAACTCGGAGCGTAACCGTTGAAATTCAGTTGCTCCCACACCACCGACCTGCTCACATCGTCTAATTTCAAATTTTAGCTTATTGTAATAGGAGGATTAATAAATATTTACCATATTTATATATGTCCAAACTAATCACAGTTGTTACTTGTTATTTTTATTGTGCTTGTTATGTTTAATTACGACCTTTATCCGGTAAATCATATAATAACATTTTCTATTTACTATTTTCCACATAAATATATTAATCAAATGTATCAAATAGTATAAGAATGAAAATACTACAAGTGAATTTGGTCTGTTTTCCTGTTTTGTGTATTTTTCAATTTAATGGCATTAGTGTTAAATATAAACTATCAGTATGAAAGAAAATAGGAAATTGAAAGTTCTGTTGTAGTTATTTCATTTTCATTTCATTTGTTATATTTGATGAATACAATTATGTATAAAATTGAAAATAGGATAGTAATTATCTTCCAGCATGTAGGCCTAGAGGATAATTTTTATACAAAAATAATAGAAGAGTTGCATGACTTAGATACAAAAAAAATGATATGAAATGAGTATAATGACATGAGTGATACTATTTAAGATGAACGTATACTACCAGCATATACATAGATAATTCTTTATAAGAGATTACACTGTGAATTAAAGTCAATTATATCTCCTAACAAAAACGGATATAGAGGGGCGTTTCACACTAGCCATATTATGATTGTAATTTCAGATATGATCAATATTTAGGACCCTTGTGTTTCTCAGTAAGGTTATTTTTTGTAAATTTGATGGTTTTGTATTTATACATATTTTTATTATTATTGAATCATAAGCTCAGTTTAAAAATGCCATCACTCCACTACTAGTACTACACAATTTCCAAAAATCATGTTGCTTATTGCTTAATATGTCATTTTTTGTCAGACAGGAATAAAATCTATGATGAATGCACTTTTCTAATAGCTTACCTGGTAGAGGTGAGCAGGTCAACATCAGTAACCAAAAAAAATATTCTGAAATTGTGGAAACCCAACAATTTTTGGAAAAGATTTTCCAAAAATACAACAACGAATACCAGCATTGAATCCATAATATTATTTGAATATGATTGGTAATTGGTTCAATCAATTTTCAAATATTGAGTGTTGAAAAACGATCTGCTTTATTTATAATTATTACATCAGTCTTTTCATTGCTAAATATGGCACACCATTCACTTAACAGCCAATAGACGGATTTAAGGCCACGTCACAGCCACCCTCGGGAGGAAGGCCCCTCCCCTTGGTAGGCAGGAGACCTAGTAACTTTGTACACAGACACCCAAAACATTGTCCAAGCACCAAAAATAAGTTATGTCAACCTATAATAGTTACATTTCCATCTAGATACAAATATGTGTTCCCAAACTGGTGTACTTTTTAGATACATTTACATTTAAAATGTGTAGAAATCAGGGGAAATATGCTGACTACTGCTTGTCAGTATGTGCTTCTATTTACACTCAAACCTGGCGCCAAAAATTCAACTGTAGGTCACTCAGTAACCCTGTTTATAACATACCAAGTGCAAGTAGCCCATTTCATTTTCTCAGATTGATTGTCTCCAAAACATAAAATTTACAGGCATAAGTTCCCTTTAAATACATGATTCATTCACCGACTCTACTGTAGAAATATTTCTATGAAAATATTAAATGAATTAATATTTTCTATGTCTTTAAATTGTGCAAATCAAGAGGGTGAACTTGGTACTATATAGTGTCCCCCACTGGAGTCCAACCACAGGGTGCCATGTGACACCCCCAGTGACAGATGAGGGACACCAGCTGTCTGGTGGGCACTCTGTGAGGGGCTAGTGTATGGTGTGTGTATGTAGTTTTGCAATCATAATTACATAAAATTTATTAGGAATTTCGATAAAAGAATCTAGAATCTGTTAGATATAGCTTACTTTTCAACCCTAATGAATTTTTTCTGGAGATTCACTAAGGGGTATTTCATTTAGAAGGGGGTGAATATTCTATATACAGAGAGAGGGGCCTTCTGCTTCTGCCTACCACTGGGACGCTGGGAGGTATCAAAACAACAACAGTAAATGGGTCTATAAGCTGTTCTACTTATAACTCTGAATTTTATGATGAAATATATAGATAGTAATGACCGAGGTGAAATACCAAAATAGTTATTCCCCTGGTAGTCATGGTCGAGGGCTGAAGCGCAGCGTAAGCCCGAGACCATGACTACCAGGGGAATAACTATTTTGGTATTTTACCGAGGTCATTACTGGATTTATTTCGACCCCCACGAATCTATAAATCTGAATGTACATTCTAAGTACCAATATCTGTTCATTTCATTTTTTGAATCACGAAAATTGATTAGATATTGACGGAGATATTGATTTACAAAAGTTACGACAAAATGTAAACAAACGGCGGAATTTTGTGACGTAAGAACGTAACCTAGCGACGTGACTTAGCGACGTGACCTAGATATTCCATTGGTGCCCTCTGATTGGCTGATAGCATAAGGGGGCGTGGCCTAACTAAAAGTTATTGCCCTGGGTCTGTTGATTCCTATTGGTTAAGCCTTATAAAAGGGGCGTGGTCAACTGTTTCCTTGGTTTTCCAGGGGAATATCTTTTAGTTATTCCCCTGCTGCCTGTACTTAAGAGTTTAAATCAAGGGAATATCATTTTTGTTATTCCCCTGGTTGAATAATCAGACGTCTAAATAGGAAATGAATAGACACTACGCCATTGGGGGTGAAATAAAAAAGGATATTGAGTGGTACTTAGCTGCTTAGATAGATATTATTTGAATATGATTGGTTATTGGTTCAATCAATTTCCAAAATTTGAGTGTTTAATATCAATTTGCTTTATTTATTTATAACATCAGGGTTTTTTTCATTCCTAACCATGACACACCATTCACTAAACAGCCAATAAGCTGTTCTACTTATAACTCTGAATTTTATGATGGAATATAAAAAAATGATATTGACAGGTACTTAGATAAGTTCTAGCATTAAATAAGAACAAAAAGAGGATTGTAATAGGTAAAAAATGATTTGCAGTGATGACCTGTTCTCTCTTTGTTGTCTATTTGTGTTTCTTTCATTATTACAAGAAAGAGTAAACCCCTATATTTCCCAATTTAATATGCGACATATGGACCCCCATTAAGAGCTGCAAAAGGAGCTGATATCCATCATGATCTTTTATCTTTGTCCTATGATCTTTATAGATAGACCATTATCTGTCCTCAACTTCTGATAGTAGTATTCCTTGACTCCTATTCCTCAACTAAACAATTATCAAGGTCAATTTGAACAATGCCAAGAGTAATTGATGATAAAATGATGGTACATTGTTACATCACCTGATATTCTTATAAGTATGTGATGATATGAATTCACTGTACATTTTCTGAGGGATCCATGTTCAGTCATTCACCTTCATCTTCTTGAACTCCTTGTGTCCAACTGGCTCCAAGTAGGTAGAGCTAATTCTAAACAAAGTATGCATAAACTTTGCTGTAGGCTTTGATGTGTTTGAAATATAACTTAAATGACAGATTTCTTTAGAGGATAACACCAATTAGTTAAAAAATTTAATGCGGAGGAGAAATACTTTACTGGACCACTGGGTACAAGCCATAGGCAATCCATGTAATTCACTTGGATCCAGCAGTAAAGAAACTTCCTAGCATGATACACTGATATCCAATGGCTGGTACCCATGGACCAGAAAAGAAGTTCTCCACCTCATTGCCAAAGACCTTGGCAATCACAATTGATTCCAATCAGAATAATGAAGCCACTCTAACCATTTGATATATTTCCTATACATTGTTTTTAGTGAAATTTTTTACCATCAGAAATATATATTTGAATAAGGGTTAATTTGATTATGAAACACTAAAAGAGAAGGTGAATATCAGATAATCTGAATATTTGCCATGTAAACTATTTCTTTTAGATTTATATTCATTGTGTAAAAAATACACGGCATCGCCTGTCCATCACCAACTTATGAATTATAATAATATTCTCTTTACTGGGGCAGGTTAGTAATCATATTTTCAAAACAGGTCTTATCTTTTTCAGAAACTTTGCTTATTTTCTCTGCTTCTGTTTCTTTTATATTTCAGTTAAAAGCATACTTTGAAATATTCAAAGTATATCAATAATCTTTTATCTATGACCATGGTGATGTGGTCATCTTGAAGAAAATGATCAATTTCCCTTGCTGCAATTTGTTTTAAAAAGAAGGTAATTTTTACAAAAATCATCACTATTTACATAATATTTCATCCTAGTAAAGTGCACCTATTGTTTCCATAAACCAGCATGTATATATGTAGGTTTTCTTTCCTGTTATTCCCTAAATTATAGCATTTTTGGCTGGGTTCTTATAATGAATAAATGTTAATTGAATTAGCCATAATGTCTAAGATCTATATTTCACAGAAGCTTCTGAAAGACTTCGTTCTTGGAACTTTTAGAATGTCCTGTGAGCAAAAAAATAACCACCAATGTGGTAGCTAACACTGCGCGAAATAAAACCTTTAATGACCTTTCATTTTGTAAAGGGAGCCATTGAGGTTCATTAAAGGCATAGTAAATGTCACCTTTCCAATACCTTTGCAAGATCTTTGATGGAATTTTAAAGGTCACCTGAAAAGGTTTTGGAAAGGTCTTGTAAAGTTGACCTTTCCATTACCTTTAGCACACCTCAATGGCTCCATTTACAGAAACTTAAAGGTCTTAAAAGGTCTTTTTTCGTGCAGTGTAAATATTTTGCCTTAGGCCTATACTAGCTGGGAGGGAATTAATAGTGATGAAAGATCTTCTTGCAAAACATTATCTAAATGGTGTCTTACTCAATGGATCTTACTGGGTGTTAAGGAACGGTTTGATGAATTATTTGATTTTATATAATTCTCACAATTTTTCTTTAGTAATTACATATACAATACATATTATGGTTAGAGGTAAACCTCCTCATTATATGGAAGTATAGACATTCATTTCAAA
Organism: Lepidonotus clava; assembly: GCA_936440205.1. NCBI lineage: Eukaryota > Metazoa > Annelida > Polychaeta > Phyllodocida > Polynoidae > Lepidonotus > Lepidonotus clava. The sequence continues at coordinate 15,127,852 of OW387144.1, forward strand.
GCACTGATGATTATCTTGTTCTCTACTTTTGATACATCCAGGATGAGTGGTAAGCTTACACAACTTTTCCGGAGGTACAGACCAGTAGAGTTGACGATACTCTTATTGGTACTATGGTCATTAGGTGTATTTATTTACAGGCCAGTGCAACTAAACTCCTATACTAAGAATAAAACTTCAAGATCAAAAGTAAGCAACTACCTCTCAATGAAATTATCAATATTCTATACCTTTTATCACGATTTACATTTACGGATAAATTTCCACTAAATCCATGAAATTGTTCAAATCTACTCGTATTTATTGTATTTTCATGAAAAAGTTTGCTGAGAATCGCTTTATCAATATCTCTCATGTTTAATAGGGAATTACATTATTTGGAGCCCTTATTACATGGCTTATAGTGTCTGCAATGAATTAAGTTGATTTACCAATTATGACTGTTATTTTTAACTTATCATTTTGAATATCCCTGATTCTTTCGAAATTTACTTTGCCATGAGCACAAATCATCAGATATTCTTCAATTGAAAATATGCCTGACGATAAGTACCTTTTCAATGTCTAGAAGGAAGTCAGAGATAAAAACCAGCAGGAGGATGTTCAAGATAACAAACTGAAACCCTTTTCTACAAATCTTGTGAAAAAGAAACAAATAGTAGTGGTTTTAACGGCTTACACTCATGGTGGAAGCTCTATTGTTGGATCACTCTTTGAGAAGAACCCAGATACCCAATATTTCTATGAGCCTGTAGACTCATGGTATATGGCAGCCCTTCGCGTTCATCGTTGGGTCTATTCCACCTCTTTAAACTTCTTTAAGAATGGATCCACAAGGTAGGTTTTAGCTCATTTTCTGTAACACTATCTGCAAAACTTTCGGGAATGGTATTATGGTCTTATGATGGATTGGTCTTATTTTGAAAAGGTTAGGTTGGTAAAAATATTCTTAGTTTGAATTACTGAAATGCACTTCATGATAATTGTCTATAAATTATTTGTACGAAAATTATTTGTGACTGAAATAAATTGCTATCCAGCACAACAACAACATAAAACAACAGAATGCGTAGTCTTATTTCATATTATGTTGAATGACGTGGAATGGAAAAATCCGTCTTTCAGATAATGTCATTTCACTAGTTTAAATCTATCCCAAAAATCATGTAATGATTGTATCAAGCTTTATCATATCATAATGATGCTTGATATGAGCTCATCACTCATTTGATGAAATTATCTCTGTTTTTTCAGATATCATTCTCAATATGAAAAAGAAATGAATGAACATAATCTTAAGAACATGATGACATGCAATCTGGAATCTCTTCCACCAGAAACTTGTGACATTATTTCATCAAGAAGCCATCCCAAGAATTGTGGGCCCAGCTGCAAATTTCTTTATAGGCAATTTAGCCCTGAATCATTGGAGCCTATCTCTTTTTCAAGCTATATGAAGAATAAAGATTCAAAACAAAGAAACAATCACCCATGCTTTTCTCAGGCAAGAAGTGAGCTATCTAAACTGTCTAAAGACTGTGATAATTCAAAAATGATTGCAATGAAGTTGCTCAGATATGAAATGAAAACCATTCTAAATGTTGTCAGTCAAACTGAAAATGTGGTTTTGTTTCATTTAATCCGTGACCCAAGGGCAATAATTAATTCTTTCAGAAAGAGAGGAATGGGTGGTAGCACTGATAAGCTAAGAATTCTGTCACACAAGATATGCAATTTTATATCTCTTAACCTCCAACTTCTGAAGTCAGTTGGTTCAAGTATTGGTAATAAAATACATCTTTTAAGGTATGAAGATTTTGCAAAAAATCCTATAAGGTTTACATTTAGGCTTTACAAAACACTTTCTCTGAGGCCACCACCAAAAGTTTTGAAATGGGTTATGAGTACAACACATGCCAAAAAGGACTATGGCAAATATTTACGGGCCAATTCTGCTCAAGCAGCATCTCGTTGGAAAAAAGACTTGTTACCAAAACATCTAGAAATTATTGATTCACAGTGCTCAGAACTATACAAATTATTTGAAGGTGATATTGAACTTTAGCCTGTTATACATACATATCATAAATGTATTGCTTACGTGTTGTTGTCCGATGAGCTATTGATTTGATAAAGATGGGGACTTGTTGCTAGCTTGATTGTTGCCTTCTTTTTGTCGATTAATTCACTACTAATCCTAGTTAAAGAATGTTAGTAAATTAGGATATTCTTCTTACATGTATTTGTTTGTTGTTTTGAGCTTAATGATAGAGGAATCTCCGTATGGGGGTTCAGACCCACATTAATCCTTTAGACCCCACAGGTTGCATTCATGGATTTCCCTCTGGAATTCCCTCAATTCCTTTTAATTGATGAAGTTCAAAGGCTAGCCAACACCTAACAATAGATGTTATGAACATGGGGTTTGTAGCATTGGATAGGAAATTAAATAAGCTTTTAAACGATATATTGACCCATTTTGTACATTGAATACTCTTGATAGTGTTCTCCCTGGAAAAATATGGAAAAATAATGGAAAAATTTCCATTTTTCGGGCGGCTACGGCCGGATTGGGGAATACACCCTCCGGCGGCAAGAACCCAGATACTCAATATGGGCGGATTGGGGGCTAAAGGGTTAAGAACACTCGTTGACAGAAATTTAATAATCATGCCCATGACTAAGGGGGTGGCAGGGGTGGCGGGCCACCCCCTACAAATGAAATTGTTCCAAAAGTCCCACCTTCCCTTTCAAAATTTAATGTAAATACCCCTAAAATTAGTAGGAAATACTGAAAAGTTCCACTTTTTACTGCTGGCCACCCCCCTTTTCAAGTTCAAATTATTGAAAATATAGGCAAAGGTTCCACTTACAGAAACCTCGCCACCCCCCAACCCCCACAGCAGAAGCTGGATACGAGCTTGAATAAGTAGCATTATCTATGATATAAGGCACATTTATAGACACTTTCCTGTGCCCTTTTCTGTACCATCTCCCTTAAATATCCTATTTAAAACCATCAAGGACACAACAGACTTCCTATTGAAATTGGGAGAACTTCCTAGCCCAGGTGAAGGTGCGCTCTTATGCACTCTAGATATAACTTCCCTTTACACCAATACAACCAACTATGAGGGTCTCAGAGCTACTGCAAGACTTCTAGCAAAAAAACATGGTATATGGGGAAGCCCCAAAGCTAGCAATATCAGCATATTGAAAATGAACTACATATGGTTCCTTTGTTAATGCATAGTAGAATTATTTTTCATGCATTATAATTTAATGGATAGCATCTGTTTCTTGGATAGTGTCTTGAGGTATATGTTATCCCACAAATATGGAATATTTGTTGAATAGCATTTTCAAAGCTGGGCTCTGTCTACACACAGGCCTCCATAGCTCAGTGGTAGAGCATAGGCTTCATAATGTGAGAGGTCCCAGGTTCAAGGCTCTGCTAGTCAAGTTACCCAAATTACTACTATGCAATATTGGTACTATTCACTAACATCGGATACCAGTACTGAATCCACAATATTATTTGAATATGATTGGCTGTTGGTTCAATCAATTTGCAACATTGAGTATTTGACATCTATCAGCTTTATTGATTTATCATAGCAGCGGGCAGCGGGCCATACAAGGGTCAGTGGGTATTCACGGGCTGTACGTACCTCTCACTGTGAACTCCTTGTTTTCAAGAATTACAACATCTTAAAATATATTTCTTTGGTGATGAAATAAAGAAGGTCCTAAGGGGCCATCCGAGGGTGTCTCTACAGCCCTGGGACCCAGGACGGCCATCGCCCTGCAGGCTCGGGCCTTCCTGGGTCTGCCATACAGACATCCTCAGACGGCCTCCGTGAGCCTTCTTATTATGATATAACATCAGTTTTTTTTCTTTCCTAACTATGACACACCATTCACTAAACAGCCAATTAGCTGCTCTACTCATAACTGTGAATTTTATGATAAATATATATATATGTATATATATATATATATATATATAAAGGATATTGAGAGGGGCGTAGATAGATTCTAGCATCAATTAAGAACAGAAAGAGGATTGTAATAGGTGAAAATGGTTTTCAAAGGTGAACTGTCCTATCCTGTTTGTCTAAAATGTTTGTTTTTTGCAAACAATATCACCAGAAAGAGTAAACCCCTATATTTCCTAAACTTAACATGCAGCGTTTGGATCTCCATTGAGAGCTACAAAATATCTGACATCCATTATAATTTTTATCAATGGTCTATGAACTTGAATAATAGACCATAGGCTGTCCCCATCTTCTGAAAGTAGTATTCCTGTTGTTTTAGCCTCAACTAAACAGTTGAGGTCAATTTGAACAATGCCAAGAGTAATTGATGATGAAATGATGGTACATTGTTTCATCACCTGATATTCTTATAAGTACGTGAAGATATGAATTTACTGTACATTCTCTGAGGGATCCATGTTCAGTCATTCACCTTCATCTTCTTGAAAGCCTGGTGTCCAACTGGCTCCAAGTAGGTAAAGCTAATTCTGAACAAACTGAGCATGCACACACTACAGGCTTAGATATGTTTGAAATATAACTTAACTGACAGATTTCATTAGTTGATAGAACCAGTTAGTTTATCTTTTTATTGACGAGGAGAAATACTTGACTGAACTGCAGGGTACAAGCAGTAGTTCTCCACCTCATTGCCAAAGACCTTGGTAATCACAATTGATACTAATCAGAATAATGAAGACACTCTAATCATTATTTTTGATCTATTTCCTATACACTGTTTTTATTGAAATATCGTACCTAAATATCCGAATAAATATCTGAATAACGATTAATTTTATTATGAAGCACTGAAAAAGAAGGTCAATGTCAGATAATCTGAATATTTGCCACGTAAACGTTTTCTTTTAGATTTACAGTCATTGTGTAAAAAAGTCACGGCTTCGCCTGTCCATCACCCACTCATAAATTGTCATTATTAGAGCAAGTTAGTAATCAATATTTCAAAAGAGGTCTCATCTATTTTTTAGAACCTTTGCTTATTTTCTCCATTTCTACTTCATTTGTATTGCAGTTAAAAGCATCCATTGAAAGATTCAAATTTCAGAAGACCATTCTAATTTATTTTTCTCAATAGATTTAGATCCATCCCGATCAGCTGTTAAATAACAGGGGACAATACTGCAATAGATAATCATTGTATTTGACTTCAGGGTACAAATATTCAAATCAGTAGCCAAGGCAGAATGGGGAAATATATCTTAATAGCCACATGTTTAATGAGTCCAGTCATTGCACTAAATCTTTGCAATGGACATTTCTGTCCATAAATACCATATGTACTATGCTCTATATATCATTGCAGACATGGACAGCCTTTACAGCAACAAATCAATTTACAGACCTTCTCAGGAGAGGGTTAAGGAAACCGCCAAAAGCCTTGGAATTGATCTATGCCCAGAATCACTGAAGCAGTACACAGGTCAGAGTTACATATTTAACAACTTCTTTCAGTTAAAGCTGATAATTATTCTGTGCCATGTTGGTTTTTCATTATCCTTTTCTTTGTATTAGACTCTACTAATATGAAGATATATCCATGTATGTGAAATAGAAATGAATATACATTAAAACATACATGTCAAATCCAATTGTCTGATGCTTATTGTAATACTATGAGGAATATTGTTTGCATGTCAAATTTCAACATTGTGTCAATATTGGAAGTTTTTTTTAGTTGAAAACAATATTAATTCAAGTTAATAACTGAATTTGAGCACTAGTTTGTCATTATGTTAAACCACAAAGAATGTCCTGAGTAAACAAGCTATGCATGGTTGGGAGAAATTCTCTTTTTTTTTCTTTATTGAAAGAGCGCATCCATGATATTCGCAAGTCTTATGACAAAGTATACGGTCTGGTGGAACCCAAGCCTCCGGTGAAGTATCCAAGGACTCCAGGCTACAGGCCAACACAGGAGGAGAACCCAGACAATGCATGGTCAGTTCACTTGTACTTGAATAAACTTGAAATTGCAGATGAGTATGTTGCTGGAGTGTTTTACACGCACACGTTTGTGCATTTGAGTGTGTGTGTGTGTGTGTGTGTGTGTGTGTGTGTGTGTGTGTGTGTCTGTGTCTGTGTCTGTGTCTGTGTCTGTGTCTGTCTGTCTGTCTGTCTGTCTGTCTGTCTGGCTGGCTGGCTGGCTGTGTCTGTGTCTGTGTCTGTGTCTCTGTGTGTCTGTGTCTGTGTGTCTGTGTCTGTGTCTATGTCTGTGTCTCTGTGTGCGTCTGTATATATATTTCAGGTTAGGGACAAAACACGATTCTAAGCTTGCCGTGGTGCAATATTGTGCATCGATGCAAGAAATGACAACATTCAATACGTCCCTAATGTTCGTCAAATTAATTTTATTTTCCTGATTATTGAAAAAAAAATGAATAGTTCAGAGAACAAACTATACAGGTGGTCTGAAATGTGACAATATGTGGGCAGAATCGGAAAAGTGTATCATATGGTTGTTTTATTTTGTTGACACTACATGGTACATATTCTGGAAACTTACTGGTCAAAGACAAAATTGCAAACAAACATTGATTACAAACTATCAATCTATTACATAGTCTATAGAATTCGGCCATAATGATTACACATTTCATTACAGAAACACATTGTCCATAATATTATACTTAAACTTAAGTTTTATAATCAACAACGTTGTCATATCATAATACGCCTGAGAGGCAAGATTTAGTAATTATGCAAAAATAATAATTATAATCATAATAATAATCATAGAAAAATTCTAAAGCCATTTTGCAACAAAGATGTCGTAACAAAGATGTCATTGTTAATTTAAAGTGAACTTAAAGTTGTCACTTATAATTGTGTACACCGACCTTCACATGCCTTGCTGAATTATCATTCTTAAGTAATTGTTATAATTATCTAGATATAATAAGAGCTCATTAATTAAAGTAATTGAATTTCAATTAGCATGCCTTTCAGCAATTCAACTTTTAGTATTGCAAAGCATATACCCAAACGCAATTTGTTTGATAAGATATTGGATGTGTTCTGAAAATTGTAATAGCTGCATGGAATCTATATTCTGCTAAATTTTTAGAGGCATGAACTTGGGTCACCATGATGTAACTGGTACATTGTGTAGCAGATGGTATGAAGCTAAAGCCTTTGTGGTCCGTCGCATAATCTCCTTGCTGTTGCGAGGGTTGTCCACCACAGCGAGACCCCTCCCTGTTCAAAAATTGAAACAATACAACCTCTCGCAATAAGGACATCGCTTTTGCAATGGATCTTGCTGTTGATAAGTGGCTCTTCTACTGGATTGATTTTAATTCTGTAAACAGTTCTGAAAACCAGACATTTAGATCTAAAATACCTGAAATTTCCAACTTGGAAAAATGATGAGAAATGGGTGAAAATAGATGCTGAATTTCATGTACCAGCAAGACTTTGTCAAACCCTCGCTGTGGTTTACACTGTTTAGAGACCCCTAACTAGTCCTCGCTGTGCTCTCGCTGTCACGAGGGTTTGGTTATGCAACGGACCACAGTGCCCCGTTGCACAATGAGTTTCGTAACAACGAAAATATGATAAACAACGAAAGAATTTGTTGTTGCTTAATAAATTATTTGCAGTTATTTTCTTAACAACAAAAGTTTTTTTGACAATTTTTTTTCTATAGTTAGAATGCCCTCAATGAGTTGTAACTTTTACTGCTTTTCCTCTAATGTCTTGGCTTTTTATATCAATTTACAGAATTCAATTCCATCCATTAGAAGCTTAGATTTTTACTATTCAAGTAAAAGTGGAATATTTTCGTAACAACGAAACATTTCGTTGTTAAGCAAAAGTTCGTTGTGCTTTCGTTGTTCAATCCTAACAACGAAATTCTATTGTGCAACGGGCCACAGTGGTCTTTTGATAATGGGTCTCTCTGTTGCGAGGGTTTGCACCAACAGCGAGACCCATCACTGTTCAACATTAAGGGTATCCTGCTTTCCCTATGACAGTGAGGGTTTGACCACCAGTGCCCTGTCGCATAACGGAAGGAACGATATCACTCTTTAAAACAGTGCCCTGTCGCATAACGGAAGGAACGATATCACTCTTTAAAACAGCGGGGGTTTGGCAAAGTCTCCCTGTTATACGTGAAATTCGACATCAATTTTCACCCATTTCTAATCAATTTTCCAGGATGAAAATTTCAGGGATTTAAGATCTAAATGTCTAGTTTTCAGAACTTTTTACAGAATTAAAATCCGTTGAGCAGAACAGCCGCAAATCAACAGGGGGCACCATCGCAACAGGGAGAACTCTCCTAACAGGGAGAGGGTGCAAACCATCGCTGTTGCCAAACCCGTTATGCGACAGGGCACAGTTGTTGAAATTGTTGAGGGGGTATTTTGGGATCATTATTATGATATTCTATTTTCAGCAAAATATTAGCCATGTGCTTGACCTTAGGAAATATACGAAAGATAAGTGGCGGAAATGTGTTAATTATTCAGTCAAATGTGTTCAAAAAGTGTTCGAAAACCATAGCTGTTGTGAGGATTTGTAGTTTGAAAACCTTAAGGACATCGCTGTTGCAAGACCCAAATCTAATTTGGCTGTCGCTAGATGACCCTATGTAAGGCCCAATGCTAGGTAATTCTATGATTGCAATGTTTGAAATACCACAAGGTGGAAGTCAATCACTGGACATTAAACACAACAACTGGAAAAAAAACACTGCAAGGAGGAATAGGTTTGAACTTGCTAAGTCTATAGACCTTTTTCAATAGAGTGATGCACTGCGGGGGGAAAGGCCTGAACAATTGATTGGGATATGGCTTTCAATAGGAATCGTTGGTAACAGGGCTGCTATTGGAGAGTTCACTGTGCAGGTTCATAGGAAGTTGTATTCTGGCGCTGAAACAGCAGTACACCAGTACACTCCCTCACCTCCTCTTTTATCAGGTTCTATCGGTCCGCAGATGCACTTTTCAATCTGGCCTTATCCCCTTGGAAAAATAGACAAGTTTTCCATATTTTGTCCATTTACTCACCATTTGAGGTCCTGCTTTAAACAGATATACAATATCTTACCTTTCTTAATCTAAGACATAAATCTACTTGTATGTTTTTTGTTCTAGGTATGTCAAGACCAGCATAAGTGGCGCCTCCAGTGGCAAGATATGGAACCTGAGGGTGGCTGTTAAGGACAATATATGTGTGTCAGGGGTACCCATGATGAACGGTTCTCGGCTGGTGGAAGGGTTTACACCAGACTTTGATGCCACAGTCATCACCAGGATTCTAGACCAGGGTAAGGCCCCATACCCACTAGGCGATTGTCCCTGAGTCGGCCGACAAATCGCTGCCAAATCAGCTGATTCTGCCCTTAGAATCATCCGATTTTACCGGCGATTAAGATCAAACCTGCAGATTCCAATATACCATACTTATAGGCGACCTTAAAAATTGGCCGATTGTCCCAGTTTCTCGTCACCCGTCGCCGGTAAAATCGCCTAGTGGGTATGGGGCTTAAAGGCCTGTTTCCACCAGCCGATTTTACTCCCAATTTCAAAAATCGGCAGAGGGAATTCTGGTTAATCATGAGGATATTATACACCATAAGAAACGGTTTTTAGTTCTCTTAGAATGTAGGATGTATAGTCTGTTGTAATATTGCTGGTTCAAAGTAAGAAATAACCAACAGGCTTAAAAGTCCCATACTCACTGGGCTGAATTGCTGCTCAAATCGACCAATTACCATCGAAAAAAATCGGCCCTTTCTTGTGGTGATTTAAATCGCCAATCAGTATGCAACATTGTAATGTACATGTATGTTAATAATCATTGCTAAAGTTGGTCAATTACTTTGTGAGGATTGGAAGAGTTTAGTGCAAATTTATTGGCTGACTTGACTAAAGGAATGGCCTAGTGGGCTAAAGTATGCGTCTGTGTTCTGTAGCCATATGAGAAAGAAGAAAAACCAGCAGCCTTAAATTGTTGTTTAAGGGAAGAGAAACAATAGAAATCTTTTCGCTAGGTTCCCATGAAGTATCTATCTTTCCTGATCACATGATTCATTATAGTTTACAAAATCAATACAATTTTGAGTATTAATATAAATATTTTCAATCTGAAAAAGAAATCTTGAATTTTACCTTATCAAAATAGGAATTCACATAGCATCTCTATAGCAAGAAGTAAAAAGGTGTGTCCTTTGTTCTACAGTGGCAAGGTGGCAGATCTTTGACAAGTTGCATACAGGGTAAAGACCAAGGGGGCACAAAGCAATTCATTGTTTTTGCAAAAGGTATAGATTTGTACAGATTGGGGCAATAACAACTGTTGAGTGTGCCAGTGGTCCACACTTGATTTGCTGACAGCACAATATTTTACACAAGCATTCACTGACAGGCCATCGGTTTTTGAGAGGGCTGGAAAATTATGAAGGTATCGCGGCTGAAGTAGAATAAAAGTATATTTATTGCCAGTGTGAATTAATCATTTTTCCACACAAAAAAGTTTTTTTTCTTTTTTTACGACCAGTGTGTAACACCGGCTGCGATTATATGCGCGGACATTTGGTAGATGGTCGCGTATATGGAATTCCTTGTATACGCGGACGTGAAGTCCGCGAAAACAGACTCTGCTTATATACGCAGACGTTGTGACCGCGTATACAATTACAATAATATACGCGGACTTTTCTGCATTTTTTTCATCATTATATTATTTATAAATCGGGGGCAGAGCCCCCGAACCCCCTTTTTATTATTTCTATCTTCTTATTTCTTTCTCTAGTCTAAATTCTCAGTATATATGTGCATCTTTACATACACAAACCCTATGTCCGCGTCTATAATGATATCTCTATGCGTGGACTTTGTGTCCACGTATATAAGAAATTATATCTGCGCAACGGCCGCGTACGCGACAGCCGAGCGTATAGCCATTCCCTGTAACACCCCCTTAATCTGGTTCATCCTTAGGTGGAGTGGTGGCTGGTAAGGCATCTTGCTGCAGTTTCTGCTGGAGTGGGGTGAGTTACCTGAATGATCTGGGCCCTGTGCTCCACCCCCTTGACCCCTCCCTCAGCGCAGGAGGAACCAGCTCAGGATCAGCAGCACTGGTAACCTTATATTTTTATAATTTACGCATTTGGTACCTACTGGTAGTTCTTTATAAAAGCTTCTGAAGCTTGCCTTAACTGTATCCCCTCTTCACTGATAATTACATGGTCCCTAGGTTAAATATCTCTAGAGCTAATGTATCCAGAAGGCTGGAAATCCCAGACACTACAGTTTAATTAAATAAGCCTATCCCACATTGGGTCTATTCCAGGGTTGGACAAAAATTAATGACTGTATCTGTCATCTTGAGTTGGGGTTACTCAAATAAGCGAGAATTACATATTTCTATATCCCCAAGTACTGCTTAAACATAACCATTTCTTGAATTTTCTTAATTTCTTAAAATCTAAAAAAAATGACAGATTTGAAGGTTTGCCAGCCAATCAAAATGTTGTATTTCAGGGCAAAATAGGGTTGGACATTATAGGTTGGGCTGACAGGCCTTACAATTGATTCCTATGGGGAAAAGTTTGAAATAAAAGGACAGATGTTATAAATTATAGGAGCAATCTATCAACCAAATTGATTTGGTTAGTTTTGCATTGTGAAACTGTCTTCAGTGCCCCGTCGCATAATGGAAGGAGCGATGTCTTTTTTTAAAACAGCGGGGGTTTGGCAAAGTCTCCCTGTTATACGCAAAATTCACCATCGATTTTCACCCATTTCTAATAATTTTCCCAGGCTGAAAATTTCAGGGATTTTAGATCTTCTGATTTTCAGAACTGTTTACTGAATTAAATTTGGTTCAGCAGAACAGCCGCAAATCAACAGGGGGACCCATCACAACAGGGACATCCCTTGCAACAGCAAGCAGGTGCCAACCCTCACTGTTGCCAAACCCGTAATGCGACGGGGCACAGGGAATAAGCAAGGAAGCAATTTGGTGTAAACTGGGATGGCCTTATTCATTTTCATGACATCTCATTATTTCCAAGGTTGCCCGGGGTGAAGTGGACCTGGCTCTGGGTTCTGACCAGGGGGGATCAATTCGTGTACCAGCCGCCTGGTGTGGGATAGTCGGCCTAAAGCCTACTTTTGGCCTAGTTCCCTACACTGGTGCCATGCCTAAAGACCCCACCCTTGACCACCTGGGTCCGATGGCCAGGACGGCAAAGGACTGCGCTCTACTCTTGGAGGTAACCTTAACAACCAAAGCAACCGTGAAGGTTGCATCAAAAGTTTTCAATGTTTGAAAACAGCGAGTTATTTTAGATAGGAATTAGAGTAGTTTTACTGGTTTGATTTTGTTGAATTCTTTTGAAAGCAACCGGACTGCTTTTTAAGGCTATAATCTTTTTCTTGTTTGATTTTCATTCTCCAAATGGTAATATAATAGTACACTTTTTGCTCAGCTCAAAATCTCTTTAACAATGATAACTTTAAAGCGTGTATTTTTTTATTTTGTTTAAAATGGCCCAACAGTGTTGATTTGGCACAAAGATAACTAATGCTGTTTGCTAATGCTTTGAAGTCAATGCATTGCTGTTATAAGAAGATTATGCAACTAGGCCAATGGTGACTCATCAAATAATGGCATCGTAATAGCAATACAAAACTACAACTTGAATGCAAATTTAACACTAAATATCTTTTTAGCAGAACGGTCATTTAGAAAAATATCTTTTGTATTAGATTTAAGAGCAATAACACAGCTACAATGATAAGAATTTCAAAGAAGGCCTTCAGTTTTAAACAATCGAAATTTAAGAATAAAATTATTATCTTATTGGATTGTGCTTCTGTAAAGATATATTACTCCTCTATATAGATATTGAACGCTCTCTTGATGAAATTACTTTCATTATGGAGTGAATTATACATCATATCATTGCGTGTATTGGTTGAAATGAATTGTTCAAAAAATGTTATTGATCAATTTTGCAGACTCATAGTAATTGTTTCTCATACCATGTATTAGATAATCTCATGATGCAGGCTGTACAACGGATGTTTAATGAACTACGTATATATATGTAACTTATCGGTCATGCAAGAGTTGCGATAAAACATTCAGCTCTTATTCAGAAAAGAATAGTTATGCTGGATCTAAGAAACACTATGAGTTCTATTAAAGGAATATGCATATATCCATTAGCTTATAACAAATGCTCTGTTATAGATCTTTATGAAGAACTCTTTTTTAATCACTATTACTGAATTTACCTTTTATTCTATAACTCTCCGATGAGTATTTGTTATCAATGATATCATCGACGTGTATTTAAAACATTGAAAAGTATCAATGGCTTTTAGTTATTTTCTTCATCCATATTCACATAATTTTAAAAATGAATTATAATTCATAATTTGGATATATTGATGCAGCCAGAACTGCGTAATTCTAATTCAGTTTCCCACTTTAGTTGTCCAGAAAGATGCCTGCAGCTGCATTAGATATGCCCAAACCTTGACCAAAACTAAATTTGAAATATGGATCGTGAATGTGTCATACGATTTTTCCAGTGTTCCAATTCACTTGCATACTAATGACTGGTATTCGTATTAATATAATTAATAAACTATTTCAATTGATATTTTGGTCTTGCAAGTACCCTAATAGTTGATAGTAAAGTTGGCAATCTATACAGGTTCACTAGCCGCTCATTTGCCAAAAGAAACGACAGTATTTTATTCTTTCTTTTGGAATCAGGCAATTGCTGGTCCAGATGGAATGGATGGCAGACAACCTCTGAATTATGAGGTCCCCGAATACTCAAAACTGGTAGGTTTCAGTTGATAAATCACATCTACAGGGATGGATGATGAAACGATGATGTGTTGGATGTGTTTTGCCTATCAGCCCCAATTGATTGTACGCTAGATTGTAAAAATCAAATCTATGGTTTGTTTGTTGGGTTAGGTTAACATCCGGCCAACCCTTAAGGGTTCTTTTACCAGACTGCACAAGGTAAAGCTTTGCAGCTAGTTTTACGTCACATGGGCGGTGACCAAATCTATGAGATGAGGTGCCTATTTGTAGCCGGGAACCCAATGCCCTCTTTACAGTGCTGTCACACTGAGATATCATGGTAGCATAGACAAGTTTGGCCAATGGGCACGGTGCCAACATTTGGAATGTTTTCATCCAACTTACATAAAAACTAATTCTAATAGAAGAATCTAAAGAAAATTTGAGTTTTAGATATTTTTAATTCTAATTTTCATATTTTGGTCAATATCTCTGTAATTATAAACTGTAGAATGCCATATTCAGCAGTGAAAGGGTTGAAGGCTACAGGTGAATGCTGATTGGCTAAAACATTATCACATGACACGTCCCCCATAATGAAAAAAAAATCACAAAATTAAAATTAAAATTAAAATGTTATCGCCATACAGATTTAAAATTAAAATGTTATCGCCATACAGATTTTTTTTATATATAACACAAAACTCAAGATTTATGGGGTAAACACACAATGTAATTATTACATTGTGTGTTTACACCATAAATCTTGAGTTTTGTGTTATATATACCTCGACTATTTTCATACTTTTTTTCGGAATATTTTACATTTCGAGTTACTTTTCAAGTATTTGAGTAATTCGAGTATCTACATAATTTGGGTTTTCAAATAATTTGAACATCTCAAGCCACTAAATAATTACACAATTCTTACATTATGTTCACATTTAGTTGACCACTGAGATGAAGGGGTTGCGGATCGGAGTCCTGGTTGAGGGCTTTGAGGACTGTGAGCCGGGTACAGTGAAAGTGGTCCGCCAGGCCCTGGGACACATGTCTGGTGCAGGAGCCCTGGTCAAGGATGTGAGCGTACCACTGCATAAACTAGGTGAGTACAGGCCTGTATCTACGAATTTCTGTGGGCGGGTGACCTTATCCAAAAAATGGACATTTTCCAATAATGCAATTCAAAGTATAATTATAGGAAGAGGATATAGGTTTTTTCTAACACAATGAATATGCCACAATAAGGTATGCAGATTTGTCCTAGATTAAGGTATGCAGATTTCACCTATACAGTTGAACCTCATTCAGACAAGAAAATTAAGTCTCAAGTTATAACAAATACAAAAAATGGGGTGGCAATCCATACCCCACGTCATCCCCCCTGGATACGGGCTTGGAGTATCCAATACATACATGCTTTACATGCAGACCAAGCGGCACAAATCAAATGTTATTACCCTGGTTTGTGCGCAGGATTGAGGGTTTTAGGCCAAGATATAAGTGTATGCATACTGGGGCCAAAAAAATATTATTGATGAGTGTGCCCACAGAGGACTGCAATTAATATATTCTGTATCCATTACACAGAAAATGTTGAGATGTTCTACTATTCAAAAGCACGAGAATTGGCCTTAGTATTCACATGCAGGCATTATTTTCCAGATCTTTTATTCGCCCGCTTTTGAGAGGGCAGGAAAAAACTGAAGGATAAGGATGACGTGTTCGATTCAGGTCCACTCAGCAATTTTTCAGCTACATTGAGACCATGTCACATTTCCAATTTGCACCAAGTACTAATGATAGAATTAATCTATTGAGTTGGCGGGGATGACAGTGAAAGAAATGTGGTTCAACAGAAGTCCCTCATGCTATCAAACAGCCCTTCCCCTTACTAATTATTGAACTTCTATACGTTATAGAGACTTACGAAAAAGAGTACTCTTTTATCAGGCTCTGCTGGTATAGTGTATCAGCCACAAGAAGTACAGTAAAGTGTGTCTAAAAATTATCCATGTACTATTGTTATTTTTTTGATATTATTGATTAGTTGATACTTACATCAAAATTACTTCTAATATCTTGACAGGTCCTGACTTGTGGAAAATCATAGACATTGAAGGTTCATACGATCATGTCTTCAAGAGAGGAGGTAGAGTATGATAGTTACTTCGCAGGCTTTCATTAACCAAAGGCTTTCATTAACCAAAAATAATTTTTAAAAAAACACGCGGTTCCTTAATTGTTTCTCCCTAGAGAAAAGCTAAAAAAAAAATTTATTCTAAGCAAGTTCGAAGGATATTTAAACATGTGATATAAAGTGGGACAAAAATGTTTAGGATTCTAAACACATGTTCTGACAGTGCCCAGGGCAGGGAAATCATTCTATAAGCATCTCTGTGTTGTTATCGAGAAAAATCCCATCACCGCGGGTGCCCATATCAATTTAACCAATACAATTGTATAGGAGATATTTTTTTCATTCTTCCTAGGCATACATATAAATGAATATATATGTACTTAATTCAACTACATAAAGTCATGTATGTTATATCTATGATATCATGTACATATATACATTTATATATATCATATCATATCTCGTCCTTTCCTAACAGTTCCTAGTTCCTAGAGATTCTTGTAAATGTATCATCACATGGAATCCTCACTTTAAACTGGAGAACACTGACTTAAATATGTTGCTCTTTCCTCTAAGGCGGTGGACCCACAAGCCGAGGGTTCCAGCCCACGTCCCTTATCACTCATCTGTCAAGGGCTTGCAAGGCTTCTCCCAACTCCCTAACAACCCCTATAAAAGTGGCCTTTATTCACGCCGAAATGATGAAGGTAAATATTGATGTTGAAATATAAAAAAAGAAGGGTTATAAGGAGGTATCAAGGGTTAGATAAACTTTTCTCGACCCCTGGGTATCAGTTATCAGTTTCTCCTGGTTGTCTGATTTTGCAACTGGCTCTAGTTTTGGTTCAAAAGAACATCTCCTTTTCTCCACATTATGGTCCCTCCAGAGTTGTTTTTTGTTGTTTTTTTTGCACCTTAGCAATTAGGATTGCAGGAGTCATTATCAACAGTAATAGCAATAGAAAACATAGTAGTTAACCTTATTTGAAAAAACAACTTATGTTTCACTTTGACTTAAGTTGACTAGTTATTGAAGAAAGAAGACCGCTGTCAGTGCTAAAGTATAGGCCTGAACTGAGAATACTTTGTCTGGTGCTAGAGTCGATTGCAAAATTTGAGGGTTTATATCTTTTCTTTTGGTGGGCACCTTGACTACAAAAAGAGGGGGAAAAGACGCATGTGTGTTATGGAATGTGTTATAAGGAGGATAGATACTTTTCTTGACCACTGTGTACCAACCATAAGTTGTCAGTGTGCCATGTAATGATTATGAACTAGTGGCAGAGAATGTTCCCAGCATGGTATATTATTGGTAACCTATTACTCATACCTATAGTGGTCCAGTAGAGTTCTTCTTCCTCTTTATATCTCTTAACAAAACCCATGGTGGATAGTATGTAATGAAGGAATTAATAAATCGTTTACATGCATCCAGGAAACCTATGTCAATTACCCTATGTAACAATAGTTCAAGTAAGTAGATACATCTGAAATTCAACGATAACAACATGCTGATGAATTGTCTTTGATAGAGCAAGAATCGTCGTTGTTTTTTGCACAGATTAGAATAAAATCAACATAGGACATAGGTATGTGAACTTGCTTGCATGCTTGCACATAATACATATTGCTTGCATGCTTGCACACAATAATACATAGAATATGAGTGAGTAGGAATATCTTAACCATTCAAATACCACATTGTAGTGCAACCTCTTAAGAACAAGTAGAAACCACAATTAAAGATATAGGAGAAATAGCCTTTATTCTATAGAGGATCTATGAAAGACTGTTTTTAGGGTGATATGGGCACCCCCCAAAATCCCATAGTAACCTATGGGAAGTCTAATATGGGCAGGGTTCTTGTCCTGCCCATATTAGCCTCCTTCATTTGTCACTGTAATTCTACGGGGCTAATATGGGCAGGTGTGCCCATATTACCCTTAAAATAGGGGGTGCCCATATTTCCCTGCAGTGGGTAATATGGGTTTTCAAAATGTAAAAAGCCTATGATGTTATGAATATGAATAGGGGCCTACACCTACCCCTCGTGATGCAATTGCTATTTATACCCATAGGACGAATTAATGAATTTCAAATCATTTATCTTAGGAGGATACCGATTCTGAATTTTATACCCGGGCCACAAACTTCAGAATGACATTGACAGCTGCTTATGACGCCATCTTTAAAGACTATGACGTCATTGCCATGCCAACTGTTCGCACTACTGCCCGACCCTTACCCACCAAAGATTTCGGAAAACCAGAAAATGTCAAAGGTAAGCTATTTCGAATGTTTGTCAGAAACCTAAAAAGATTACAAAATTGGTCAAGCCATCTCTGCTGCAAAGATAGGTATTACATTTAGTCTAATTTGTATAGACTCACAATAGATCAAAGTTGTTATATTATTCGTTTGCTGTCTAAGACCTATTCATCAGCTCTCTGCCTATATCAATACACCTTTCCCATGAACATGCGCAGTGAACCCTCCCATGCATAGAGGACCTGTTCCCAATGATTTCCATGCATTGAAATCCATATCACAATAGATTGTTCAGGCCTATTCCGCCAGCAGGTTGCCACCAAAAGTAGTGTAGCTACATTGTTGCTGCCACTCTATTGAAATAGAAATAGGTACATACCCAATATGACATAGCATGATGCCACGTGTAAATGTGTTCTTGTTATAATATGTTGCATACCAGCAATAACTCTCATTAACAATAATTTAATCAAAAATTTGTTAATTGTTATTTTCTCAATTCATACCTTTAAGAGAGAAATGTTACTTATTTCCATACAGAACTTTGCAGACTCTCCCTGGCAAATCTGGAAAACACTTGTCAGTTCGATGTGACCGGTCACCCGGCCATTTCTGTCAATGCCGGAAGTGATGACGGACTTCCGGTGGGGTTGATGTTTGTTGGCGCTAGGTGGCGCGACATAGACGTTCTTCGCGCTGCGCATGCGTATGAAGTTATCCGTGATGAAATGGTTTCTAAGAAACCAGAGATGAGGCCTTTGATGAGGGGTCCTGATGCCACACCACGTCAAATTTAACAAATGCTGGTGTCGCTTGTTTTTGTCGCTTAATATTTCTGTGGCCCATTGCACAATGATGTTTGTAACAACAAAAATCAATTAAACAACGAAACTTTTCGTTGTTACTTTTATCTTAACAACGACCGTTTTGACACAATTTATTTCTATATTTAGAATGCCCTCAATGAGCTGTAACTTTTACTGATTTTTTTCTATTTTTTTTCCCTTCATATATCAATTTACAGAATTTAATTTCATTCATTAGAACCAGAGATTTTATTATTTTCGTAACAATGAAAATTTTCGTAACAACGAACTTCTTCATTATGCTATCATTAAGTTTGTCATAACAACGAAATTCATTTTTGCAATGGGCCAATGATGTCGCGTTTCGTGTCTAAGAAATGTTGATGTGTCATGTCACTATAATGTCATTTTTAATGCCGATATTGTTGTCACTTGGACCCATGTAACCATGTCGAATTCTAAAGAACGTCTACTGTGTCAGATTTAGAGGTCTAGGGACATTGGGCGCAGTTGATTTACTGGTTTTACTGGATCAACATACATAGAACGAAACAATAAAAGAACAATTCAAAGAAAAAATAAATGTTAAAGAAGTGTCCAGATATATAACTGTACACATTCACATCCTAAATCAAAGACAATTCAAAATGATGATCATTGATAAACATTTTTTTTTTAGATTCTTTGATTGACTTCATGAGTTTACATCATCTTTCAGCCAACTTTTTTCAATTTATTTGTATTTCTAAATTTATTGTTTGTTCACATGAACGTTGCCTATAATAAGGGCCGATATTATATGAGTGTGTAGGCCTATATGTGATGGTATAGGGCCTCTATGGATATGTTTAATGTTTACATGGCTGCATATATAGACTTTTAGTGAAAATAAGGTTACTCGTGCAATCTTGTCCTCGATCCATTTACACACGGATTCAGAATGTTGGGTTAATTGAAGTGAAGATAATTTTAATTTGTCTTTTTGGTTGTGAAGTACTTAACCTAATAAGCCCATCCCACATTGGGGGTATTTAGGTATATTCCAGGGTTAAACAAGGGTCAGGAAAAATACAGTATAAGCCATCCTTGTCCCCTAGATGTGGGATTACTGAATAAGCAACAATTATCTTTCTATATTCCCAAATATTGCTTAAATAATTATAATGAATTCTCATGTTTGCTAGCCAATCAGAATGCTGTATTTCAGGTCAAAATAGAGTTGGACATTAGAGGTTGGGTTGACAGGCTTTAACATGGGTTCCTATGGGGAAAGGGCCAATGAAAAATAAAGCTGCAATTGACCAATTTTAGAAGCAATTAATTTTGTCAACCAAATTGCTTTGGTTTGTTTTGTATTATGCAATTGTCTTCATGGAAGAGGCGCAGTAGAATTTTTTTTTATATTTCATGGTCAACTTTAATGTTAGTGTAAAATGGGATGGGCTTATCGGGGTATCTTCTATAATAGCATTGATTTAATGACGAAGAATCGTCGGATAGTTGGTTTAGGATTTTTTTCTGGAGTTCACACAAGTTCAGCTGTATCCTGCTGGTATACACATTCATGCTCAATGTCCTTAATACACATTCTTAAAATACACGTTGTTCAATGTTGTATAGTTATGCTTTAGGCCTACTTGATCGAAAATGTTTTACAGTTTACTCATTTACTCAACAAGGTATAGGGAATTAATATAAGGTGTGAGGCAAGCAACCGCTGGAAGACCAGCTACACAATAATAGCTGAAATGTTGTATATTATATCTAATTCTGAATAAAAAATACCATTCTTAGTGAGCTTAAAGCTTAGGGGTGATAACCCGATAAGAAACAAGCAAATCCCACCGATATACCCCCTAAGCCCATAATCACACAGGTAACATGTTCTTACAATTATTATATGTGGAGATATTGTACTGACACGGATGGTCAGTCTGTGCTCAAGTTTAGCCATCTTTGTGTTGACACTAAAGGTAGGGGTAAAGTAATTACTCTTTGTCAAAGGAACGAGCAAGGGGAGGAGTCTAGTGAAGTATATTATTCCTTCCATATATGAGTGCAATGCAGGCAGCACTCAAGCAGTGCACTGTTAATTGTTGTGAGTTAAACATCCTGGAAAGGCTGGTTCTAGAAGCTTGAACATTCCTGGAGTTGGAATTGAAGCTGATAGACTGTTTAGTTCGGCTGGAGCATTGGCTGAGTGTGGTTGAGGGGATTCTACCCTTTGGAACTGTTCATTGTCATTGAGAGATCTTGTCATGAGTAGGCACATACACTGGATGTAATAAAAGATCTTCCTTTCACACAAGTGTTATGTCTTGCATAATACGGAACTATTATTATTTATTGGACGACTGCAGTTAGAAGCGGGAGACTGTGATAGGAGCTACCTAATATCCTGGGCAATCATGTGATTTAAATGAGACCTCAACTTTAATGGATATTTAACATACTATAGTTCAATATCAATGCTCTCACTATTTGAAATAATATGAATAGTGCAATTCTAAATATTGTAGGAAACTTAGCTTTCCTATCAATTTATAATTGTCTAATTTAAATATTGTACTTAGAAGAATGGATAGGGCTTACAGTTATAAACATCTGTGTGTATAAAATTAATCAAATGACACAGATGTCTGCGTCTGCATGGATTATCTGTATATCCGGGTATCAATCCATCTGTAAATACATATTTCCATATACTATTATCATGTCGCTTGTATAGAAGAATCAAACCAAGCGACATTGTCGGTTGTATTATGAAATGAATTGAAGCGACATCCCGCGTAGTGCCAGTGACGACACGTATGTAACGTCGCCTATATTAGGCAGATTGTGTACACAATGTCGCTTGAATAGTGTGAACTATGTATACGTGAGAGGAACCAAACCACCTATAAATTCCCATTTCACTGTACTACTAACATATCACGTGTATAAAAGAAGGAAAACGAGCGACAATAGAGCAAGAAATGAGTCTGAGCGTGTATGTTTTTATCATGACCAGTGTGTACATGATATGTTAGATAGACAATATAATTATG